>NEWO01000753.1:106440-128737 GCA_003013225.1 Phalaenopsis aphrodite | reverse complement strand
AACTCAAAAAAATATTATTTATGTTTCATTCATTTATTTTAGAAGTGGATACATATAATAAATTAATTTTATGACTATAAAGTTTATTAATAATTAATTAAATAATAGGGAGGAGCGGACGTGTGCACGTGAGGGCGTAAATTTTTTTAAAGAAGAAAATCACGTGAAAATTTCAAATATTTAAATTTTTGTGAAAAAGGTTTCTTTTTTCTAACTTTTGCCCAAAAAATCTTGATCAATAATATTAGTGTTTGAGTTTCTTAGTGATACACTATTGAAAAATTCATTTGATTGGCATGATTATTGAGGTATTGTTGAAGTTAAAAATTTTATAATTAAATTCAATATAATATTGATGAACTCCAATTATATAAACTTACAATCTTAATGAACATGCCTTTGGGTTAAACTCATATAAACCATAAATATCTTACTTGACTATAAGGAACTAAAATCTAAAACTTAAAGTATCGTTAAATGTGCAAATAAACTTAAAAATGTTATTTACATGCAATCAACAACAACAACAATAACAAGCCTTTCTCCCACTAAGTGGGGTCGGATATATGAATCATATTTCTCTATTGTATCCTAATGAGTGGCATTCTTTCATGTAATTTTAATAAATTAAGATCATTTTTTATACCATAAACCAAAGTCATTTTAGGTCCGCCTCTACCTTTCTTAACATAAGTCGAATCTAAAACATCTACTCTCATAACCGGACCATAATATGGTCGATGTTTAATGTGTCCAACTCATCTAAGTCTACTCTCCAATATTGTCGGCCACAGATACATTCATTTCGCATTTTGTCTCTAAGTGTGAAGCCACTCGATCATTTAAGCATTCTCTTCTTACCGCCACTGAAACTTTATTTTATGCTTTTCTTTTAAGGGCCAATAGTTTGCGGTGTAGAGCATTACAGGTCTCAGTACCATCTTATCTTCATTAAATCAAATCGCAGCTTCTCTTCTAATTCCATTGCAGCTTTAAAAAGAATAATAATAGTGCATGTCAGTATCTCATCTTGACACCATGCGTGCTGTAGCACCTGTGACAAAAATAAAGGAGGATTTAAAATAGCTATAAATTTTTAAAGTAATGCAAAAATGAAGAAAAGTTAACGTAGGGTAGCCGCGCGCCGGTTCAGTATGCCAGTCTAATCGATCTTTACCGGTTCGGCGCATGTCGCCAGGCTACCGGCCGTAGCCGGTCGGTAAAATCTGTCGCCAGCACAGAATTTATCCAGCAACCAGTCAACCTAATCAACGCCGTGCTAGCCGAGAGCCGGCAAATCACAGTCACGTGCCTGAGTTTCCAATCTCTTTTGTCGTTTTCCCCCAAAGAGCCTTCTTTTTCAGTGGGGCACGTGTCTGTGTAAACGTACGATTACGTGGAGATGCAAGAAGCGGCCACGTTTGATCACTGATGCTATTAGATTTTCGTATGGGGGAGAAAATTCGTAGAAAAGACAGCGCTTTAATTAGCTTTAATAAAATTTTCAAAATCTGTATATAAAAGAATAAATTTAAAAAGCTTTTCATTTTTTTAATTATACTAATAAAATGGCCGATCATTATTTAAAAACTATTTAAGTTATAATTAAAGATTCATTTAATAATGATTTTACTGATTATCTTTTATTTATTTAGTTTTAATAAATAGTTGGAAAATATTAAACGGCTCAAATCACATGAGATGATTTATATTAATTTTAATTGAAATTTATAAATATATAACAATGCCTAATAATTAGGCTACATATTAAAATCATTAGCATTAAAAATATAACATGTTCTACAAAGTTAAAAGTTCAACTACAGAGTTAAATTTGATAAGAATTTTAACAAATAAGATTACACAATATTTTGAAATTAATGATGTTAGATTCAAATTCAACTCTCATAATTAAAAATAATAAATGAGTTTAAGTTGCAGGTAACACTTAGTTCGGTTCATTTACAAACTCAAAAGACTTGGATATTCAGTAAAAAAATGTCTTGAGCAATGTTGATTGTAAATCTGTCTGGTAGATTGTGGCCAAGAAATAATGTGTTGGACCGAGGGAAGAAGGTTGAGAGAAGGGGAGAGAGAGAGAGAAGAGGAAGGCTCGCTTCCTCATGGGCGAATCAGGGTGTCCCCGGGCTCATCCTTTTATGACGTTGAATCCAAATCTATTTGGTAGACGTTGCTTAAGAAATGGAGCATTGTACCGAAGGAAGAAGATTGAAAGAGGGAGAGAAAGAGAGAGAAAGAGGAGAAGAGGAAGACTTGCCCCCTCCGCAGCGACTCAAGGTGTCCTCGGGCTTATGAAACCATCTTGTTCCACACAAATTAGAGGTTACAAACTTGGGGAACCAAAAAGCTCTTTTTAAATAAAAGGGCCCTCCTATTTATGGATGATAGGAGGGTTAAAGAATAATTCACTATATTATCCTTCCTTTAAAAAGGATAATACATGGTCTTTTAGTATTTGGTATTGTTATGCCCCACTAAATGTTCTTCGTCGGAGTGATCCATCAGGAGAAAAAGTTCCACATTTGAGGTCTCCGTTGGGGGAAAAGTCCCTCATCTGAATTTTCTGTCAGGGGAAAAATCCTTTATTGGAGAAAAAGTAGGCCGAGGGCAGCCAATTTGAACGGAAGTAGACTTCAGATTAGCTTGAGATTCGTGCAGAACATAAAAGAGTATACAAGTACGAAGGTATATTTTAAAATAATTTTTTTGTAAAATATACAATAGAAAACTCAAATTATTTTACATTTCGATAGAACGTTTATATTATATGAATATTTTTTTCTTAAATTTCCTTTTCTATAATTTATTTTAGATCAAAATTTGTTGATATAACCATCTAGTTCTTGATTTTATTATTGAATCATGTTGCTGAATTTGAATCTGCCTAGGAGAAACCCCTAAGGATTAGAGCACGAGAAGGAGAGGGAGAGGGGAATAGAGAAAGCAATAACATAATATAGAACAGTAAAATCGTGTAATCTTTATTCACGAAATGAGCCCCCTATTTATAAGAATTGTGTGTGTATGGGGGTGTATAATTACATTCCTTAACCCCTATAATACATAGATACAACAGGGTATATCAGTCAATACACGAATTTAATGTCAAGAGCCTGAAATAGCATCTACCCCAATGGTGTCGGAAGCCAACTAAAAAGGTGGAATTGGAATGAATTTGGTGATGTCTATAACAGGGCAAGAGATGTAGAAGCTGAAGTGAGTAGACAAGAGCAAATTGGTGTTGTGAATGAGCACATCAATGAAGAACTGATTTCTTCTCACAAGAAGCTTCTAACTGCCATCAAATGGGAAGAGGATTGAATAAAACAAAAAGTGGGGGAAGTGCATTTCAAAGAGTGGGATAGAAATTCTCAATATTTCCATGCTTGCGTCAAGAATAAATGGAGGCTTAATACTACTTTAAGAATAAAATATGGGAGTGGCAACTGGATTACAACCCTGCTTAAGATTGGGAATAGTGCGGTGCAATACTTTAAAAATCTATTTTGTAGGGTGGAGACTAACTTACTATATGTAATGAGTTGTTGGATTGCCAAAGAGATTTCATAGGTAATTTAGAGCTTGCTGAAATTCTATGTGTAGAGGAAATATGAGGAGCATTGGACACTATAGATGCAAATAAAGTTGCGAGCTCGGATGGATTCACTGCTTATTTTTACAATAATTGTTCGAATGTTGTTAAAATGGAGGTAATCATTGTAATTCAAAGCTTCTTTAAAGGGGCAAACCCGTGCAAATACTTCTCATCTTCGACTATCATCCTCATTCCAAAGGACAATATTAGAACCCTTTGAGACCATTTCAAGCCGATATGCCTTATTTGTGTGATCTCTAAGATCATAAGTAAAATAATAGTGGCTAGACTTCAACCTCATCTTTCCTCTATTATTTTCTTTAACCAATCTACTTTTACTATAGGCAGAGACATCACTGATATTATTTTCTTAGCTTAAAAAGTAATTCATGATTTGGATAATAAATGCAGAAGTGACAATCTTATTATGAATCTTTATCTTAAAAAAGCTTATGACACTATTAGCTGAGGTTTTATAATAAAGGTTATACAAGATACGGGCTTCAATGTTGATTTCTGCTATATTATTTTAAGATGGCTGAGATACAATCACTACACTATGCTCGTCAATGATAAATCATATGGATTCTTTTCCTCTACCAGAGGTATTAAGTAAGGGGGCCTCCTCTCACTTACTATTTTCATCAATGAATTTGACGAAGTAAATAATCGCAAAATCAAAATGCCTGAGTATGTAAATGATACCTTGGAACGACAAAGAGAAAATGATCCAAATGGAGGCAAAGAACACATGGGAGAGGGAGAGGAGAAGAAAGGCAAGCTCTCCTCAACAACCACCATAACCAAATGAACCAGTTGGAACCAACCTTAGCCACCGAAGCCTTAGAAGGGAGAGTTAAGAATAGAGAGGAGAGGGAGAAGAAAGGCAAGCTCACCGCAACCAAGAAAGGAAACAGACAAAATCCTAACCATCAGATCCACAAAGAGGAGAGGTAAGCACCAAAGTAAAGTGCAAAATATGAGAGGAGTCACAGGGGGGCTGTAAGGGTAATATTATCGTGAATAAATTTGGGTCACAGGGTTAAACCCACAACCCACATTTAATGAAGCTTTTCCTAAAACATGACATCACCACAAATTCCAAACCCCAATTTCAAAATTTCCCCATTGTAAATCGGTAAAAAAGTAGTGACAAATGAAGTCTAAGTCTAAATCGTATGTTTCTATAACACAATAGGCATGATGCATTCCTCCATTTCAACCAACCAACTTGAACTCTTCTAATAACATCACCATAAATATCACTATCATTTTGAACAATAGATCCCATAAATCTAATAACATCAGTGGGGATTCTTAGTGAAGAAAAAATAGAGTCTCCTGACCACGCATTCCATAGGCTATTATTCATGGAAAAAATTGTAGTCTCCCAGCCATGCATTCCATAAGGATCGTTTGCTCCAAAAGGAGAAAGACATCTGCACATTACGAAGGAGATTTTCTACATTGTTAACGCGCTCTACGAAGGAGATTTTTTACATTGTTGTCATGCTTTCTAGAAGAATTTTTTGTGCTTTGAGATATCGTTGTACGAGGAATTGCATCTTGCTGAAAATCAACATTAGTTTAGAAATCTATGGAGACAATGCTGACACCTTCACAACATGTGTTGGGTCTTTCTTCAGGGGCATGAAAGAATGAACTTGAAAAGATCAACCAAATCCTATGCACACAAACAAAGGTATAACATTTTGACTAGATTGCAGAGACATTGCATACATTTCAAGAGCAGATTTTGGCTCTTGAAGAAGTGAACATGAAGCTACGTATCCAACATGCAGGAAGAGAGTTTCATCGATGCTTCTGGCAAATGTTTCACCAAACGTACCATTAGACTATAATTGATCTTGAGGGCATGTCTTTTATCCAAGTGCCTAAAGATCTCCTCTCTAACTCAAAAAGGGGGATGGGTAGAAAGTGACTTGTAGTAGTGTATTGATGTTGAGGAGGATGTTGTAGTAGATTAGCACATTGAGCCCATATATTTGTATCAGTGATTTTTCAATAGCGTGATATGTCATTTGTATGCAATAACAGTATGTTTGTCTTTATGTCTTTCTTTTGCATGATGTAGTACGAATTTGACTTCTTTTTAGATTTTTAATGTCTTTACTTCTTAGTTGTTGTTGCCTCATGTCTTGGACTATTACAACATGTTATCGATGCCTTCATCTTTGTAGTAGGATCATAGTTGTGTTGAGCTCTTCAGAGGCTTGTGCTTTCAGAGATTCTTTGGCTGCTCAAATATGAAAAGGTCTATAATCAAAGTTAGCACATATATTTTGTATAAAAAAAATCAAGTGCCTTTTGAGGCTTGTGCCACCTGAGATTTGTGTCTTCAAAGAGTTGTAATTTCAAAGGATTTTAATGTAAATGTGTCTTCTGAGGCATGTAGCCTTCTAATATTTTTGAGTAAATAGACTATCAAGATTTCATGGGATCTTTCTAATGAGGACCCTATCCATTACTTGCTCCCCATCGAAACTTGTCTCATGGAATCATCTTCTAGGAGTATGAATTGAGATTGTGTTTAGCTCTAAGAATATTTGACTTTTCCTAGGTTGTTAATCTAAGCGCATCTGCTTGACGAATATAGCTTGTAATATAAAAGTCGATGGAAATTCACTAAAGATTTTTACTTATATGTGGTTATTAGTCGAAGTTCTCTCTTGAAGACCGTAGCCTATTATGGAAAAGATCGAATCAAGTCCACCTGGGCTAGTTTAAGCCCTTAATGAGGTGTTTGAATTCCTTTGTATTTCTCAAGACTAGGCGTAGGTAAAAAAGAATCGTACTCTTTGTTAGAAATATGGTTGCAAGCATAATCAATAATGCTATTTGACAACTTGCTAGTTGCTGTTTTTGAATTTATTGTCTCTCAGTAGAGGCATTTTTCACATGAGCTTGTAAAGTATCCATGTATCGAAACTTCAAGAGATTAACTTCGTTGTCCTATTCAAGATGAACTGAACTCCAGTACGGTAATGTGGCGCTGAGGAAGAACGTTTTGCGATGGAGGTTTCCTTTAGTCAAGAAACGGTTCTCGAAGACATGACATCTGAATGAGATGTAGGATGACTACCCCTCTGGGGTTTTCTTAGACGTAGGATGACTAATATAAGAAACTATCATAAGAAAATATAGTTATCAGATGAAGAGTGAAGCCAACACAATAACAATGATACAAGTTTGTTAAAATTTTAAAAAAAAAATATTAAGACTTATTTTTTTAAAATAAAAAGTAGATTTTTTAATTTTTGAAATAAATTCACTTTAACTAGGAACAAATTACATGATAAAACAAAAACAAATGACACATTATATTAAGATACTTTCATGTTCAATATTTGCACTAAAATTGCTCCTTATAAATAATCTAGCCCTTCTAATCACAATAATACTAATAGTAATAATAAATAGGTCTCCGATGAGTCTTTATATTATTTGTCAACACCATGATGCACTTCCTATTTTTTAATCAAATATCAATTCGTCTAAATTTTTAAGTAGTCACAGCATACTTCCTAGGCTTATACTTAAAGAACACTTGATTTTACTTCAAAAATTTAGAACAACCACCATCTACATGATTAAAAAACACATAAAACACTAGCTAATAGATTATATCCAACAACTTTTTTTTTATTTTTGGAATAGTAATGGGGATGAACAATAATGAAATTTAGAGTCACAAGCAAAATAAGCTCTCAAAAGTGAAATAAAAAATGATGAAGAAGACTATACAATTAAAACTATATTGACATAAATAGTGAGAGAAGCATGCCCTCCAGCTTATGCAATATATAGAGTTACGTGGAGATCAACATCATTTGTTATCGGCTTCTTAAAATAATAACCTAGAGGCAATGATTCACTATTAAAGATCTAAAATAATCCATCTTTGATAACATGTTTACTATTTGGACTCTGAAAGTTCATCTCTCATAATAGAATTTTCTATGATAATCACTGGAATGACAAATATCTTTATGCTCGCATTCATATTAGTATTGTCTCCTAATTGCCAACATCTATTTGTAGCATTGGCACTTGATGTTTATCTTTTAATTGAAAACATCATTCTCCATTGCTTCTATATTTTTTCCTTTCCACTAACATGAGATCATGCTAGTATATTATATTCGTATTCAGGAGAGTAAATAAGTTATGTTCACGACTGAAAATTGCTTCTCCTTAAATTTACAATTTGTCTATATAAATAGTAAAATTTAATATATTTTTCTTATATAATTTAGGCAATTTAGTAATTTTGACATTCAGTGATTTCATTTACCCTAAAAAAATGCTGGTTTGACTCCTGTTCATATTATCCTTTTTTAATCTGATCCCAATATTACTTGCAAAATCAAATCATTTTAATTAGGTTATACCTCTTAATTTGTTTTTTTATGTGATTTTGTTTTCTCATATAAACATGTAAATATCTCTTCTAAATTTTTTTAGTTGCGTATGTGTAGATCTTTTTGCCAAACAAACCTAAAAAATTTACTCCAACTCCACAATTTTTTTAACTTAACATGTGAATGTACTAATGCTTACTTTACACACATTATGCATTTTACAAACTGAGCTACTCAAGTTGGATGAATACATATGACAAATAATTTGGGACAAAACCAATTCATTTTAAACAGAATTAAATTTAAATTTAAAAATCAATTTAAGTATTTCTTACTACATGAAAACAAATTGGTGGACTAAACATGTGCGTCATAATTTGATAAAGTCCCCAAAATTGTTTTGAAATAGATTTGTAATTTTAAGAAGTTCGATTAATTTTAAATTCGGAAGCCAACTTGCACGTGCATGGGACCGACCACCTTTTTTTGGAAATAATGAGGGCCTAGCCCAACTTTATTGAATTAAAAAAAAAACACGAATACAATATTACATAACAAAAAGTAGAAAGAACATAGATACAAACTCTAGTAACAATAAAAACAAATACAACTAAAGAAGTACAATCTTCAAACATCAGATTGTATGAGCATCCAATCCCCACAAGACACCTCAAGAATGTATGGAAACGATAAACTCTAAAGAAAGTAACCAATCAATAAGTCACTAAGAGAGCCTCCAAAATAAAAATAGAGAACCACATAAATCAGAATATCAACCGAAAAATCTGTCACCAACTCCCATAGCTGTAGCAGGGTTCACAGAGTCTCAGAGAAAGAGATACAAAGAGCAACCATAGCCACGTACCAAAAGAACCAAACAACAAACCTAAGGAACTCAATGCTGAAATTAATATTGGAGTAGAGCAATTATCAATAATTCTAAAGATTACAAGCCTCCAAAACTCCAAAAAGGTTAGGGGAACAGTTAGGAACCAAATAATGAAACAACAAATTATCTGAATAAACTGCCTACAAAGATAAAAGAAAATTTAAAAAAAAAATAGTTTAAAAGAAAGAAAGAAAAAAAAACACTCTTATTGAAACCATGTTTCCATCCAGATTTAATTGTTAAGGAATATACCAAAATATAATTTCAATAGAATGACAATGAACTAAGTGAGAATGGGAACAACATAACTAAAACCTTAGGCGAGGCCAACAAAAGTAAAGATCAATAATGGTACAAATACAATTAGTAAAATATCATATGAAAAAATAAAAAATCCAAACCACTATTACCCAAAATATGCAAAAAAAGTTCAGTCATAAACAAAAACCATAAGAGAGAAGAGATTAAAGCAAGAGAGCGCTAGAAACTAAAATCCATAAATAAGTAAAATACATAAGAGACAAGAAAAAGTCTCAAATAGCACCACACAAAACCAACCAAAAGCAACAAACACAAAAGCTAAGAAAAAATAAGAATCGCCCTAAATTATAAAATTAAATGATAGCACTCTTAAATTTCCATTTTCTGCACTTATAAACAATTAACCAATGAATATAGTGCTTATTAACATCATTAGATTTAGTGACGTTATTAAAAATTCGAGAGTTCATTTCAAACCAAATCATAAAAGTAACAATTTGTAAAGTTCATACATAAAATCTTTTGAAAATCTTACAAGAAAAGTTATCAAAGTAATTAATGACTTGGAATATATTAGAAGGGCAATACAAATACTACCACTTAATAAGCATTTTTTCATGAGCATTAGAATAAGGACATTCAAAAGATGATCATGAGATTCAATGTTGTTATTACATAAAACACAAATAGAATTAAAATGTAAACCTCTAGAAGTAAGAACAACCAAAGTTTTAAGACCTTTTATAATAGCATTCTAAGTATGAGGAGCATATATTATAGAAAAACCTTTAAACCAAACCAATTTATACCAATTAAGAGAAGAATGAAAAATGTAAAGAGAATGAAAAACATATTTATGAGAAATAGCCGTACCATTCCTCCGAGAACAAAGTTATACCATCAGTAATAGGAATTTAACTAATTAAACCAATACAAACTACAAACACAAGATGAGTTCATGACAAGTTCCAAATGTTAATAGAGGAAACCTCCTTAAGCTTACAATTACAAGGAATTCTAAACCAATCAAAAACTAAATCCACACAAGTTTCCATAAGAAATTTACCATCAAACCAAGGATAAAAATAAAAGAGCATAGAAGAATCACCAGTAACATTTAAATTAAAATGAGTTCTGAACTTAGAGGAAACTCTAATTAGTTCTTTCCAAAAAAAGGAGAAGAAAATTATTAACTTTATGCCAAAAAGAGCCATAATTATTAAAAATCAAATCTCTCAAGTAAGAAAGATAATTATAATATTTCCAAAAGATTTTAGTATTACAAATAACATTAATATTGTCCTAAGAGGGAAGACTCAATCTTCCCAAATGCTCAGGAATAAAGATATTCTTCCAAGAAATAGTATGGAGTTTACTGGAATCATCAATCTTAAGTAAAAATTTAGAATTCAAAGCAGAAATCTTTTTTTCCTTAAAGCCTTAGAAATTAAAGAAGAACAAAACCAATAATAAAGATTACCCCAAATGGTAAATTTAACTAATTGAAAACGACCAGCAGCTGACAAAAATTTCGGCTTCCAACAAGTCAACCAAGAATAAATTTTATCTAAAGGAAAATAACAAGCACAGACGGCTTAATAATAACACCTAAATAAGTCAAGACAAATCTTTAAAAGTGAAGTCGCAATTACAAATTTGTTGTTGAAGACTTGATCCAATTAATAAACTTATTTAGAATACAAGTTTTATGCAACCTCATAATCATAAAATCCCATTTTTTTAATAAAGCAACGCATTATCTCATAATTCAATTTTTGTTAATTAATATAATAAGCAATTAATTAATCATTTTATATGCATGTTTAACTTTCCACCCAAATCTATAAGTAAAGCGTCAAGATTAAACTCTTAAAAGCCCCAAGGAATGAGTATATGGAATTTTCATTAATAACTGAGAATCCCAAGGCCAAGCGACTTTGCTTAATCGCGCAGCAAAACTTAAATGACGAAAATACCCTTCTCTCCATTTGTCGCGAACTGTAATGCCCCGTTATTAATGATTTAAAGCAAACCGAACCGGGTCGATGAATAATAAAGTAACGCTGGCCCGGTTTTTACCCGCCGTTACGGCCACGCCGTCGATCCGTTGTCTCTAACGAAGCGACAAGGGCGGCTGGATCGTTGACACGTGTCAACACAAGAAAAGTCTTGCTGCTCCCGCACCAAGCAAAGCTCCGTTGGCCAGAAAGCCGACAGTGCATCGTGTGTCCCGCAAGTAATCTGATTCCTACGGTTCGACCAATCAGAGCAGGCTTTTCCGGTCCCATTTCAGCCTTATCTTCAAGGCATTGAGCGAGAAAGTTAGTATCTGACCGTTGATTTTAGACACGTGTGTGAAAGACAGAGGTCAGGTGGCGGTGCGGGACCGGCTTGGAAATGCCAGTTGGGGTTAATGAGGGAGTAACTTTATAGGGGGCTCATGAACTGAGTTTGATGAGCCGATAAGTCAAGCTTCAATCAGGCCTGACATGACTAATTAGCTCATGAACAAATTTATTTAAAAAATAATTAATATAAAATAAATTGATTTCATAATAAATTCCATGCTTTAATTTCAAATTATTTAAAATGTTTAGAAAATGATATTTTATATTTCATATCAAGTGAATATTTATTATTTAGTTTTCATTTACACATTCAATTTGTCAGTTTATTATAGGAACAACTTGAAGTAAAACTGATTTATCTATTTTATAATAAACAAGCAAACTCGTGTGTCGGTTCGAGCTCGCATGATTAAGCTTGAGTTCGAGTTTGAACATGATTACTAATCAAGTTCAGCTTAAGCTTAGGGTGGCTTGAGTTAGATTAAGCACATTTATACCCTGAGTGGTGAAAGCTCTCGTTGAAAAAGAATGATACACGAAGAGGGAGAGATAAAGTAGTCGAGTTGAAATTAGTAGGTTTTTTTTTATCTTTGAGAAGAATGAACTCAAAGGATAATATCTAGGATTCAAATAAAAAGCTACACACCCGACCACTATTTTTCATAATAATATTATTAATAATAACAATATATTGCTTAAATAAAATATATTTCGTTAAAATAATAAAATATATTTCGTTAAATAATTTTTATATTTTTCTAGATGTAAGAATATTTAGATATAATTATTTTTAATTAAATGTATTGTCCGTGTATCTAAGAGATTTTTAATTGGGATTTATGCTTATATTACATTATTTTTATTTATTGATATATCTAACATCTAAATTTTAATAATCATTTAAGCAATATTTTATTATTTTAATAATAAAAAGTTTATTCACTCCCAAAAATGGAGTATTATTAATGATTTTTGTATTATTTAAATTTACATATTATATAAATAATTATAAATTTTAATGAGATATGTAACAATTAAATTTTGGCGGTGTATAACGGTTCATATATATATATATATATATATATATATATATATATATATATATATATATATATATATATATATATATATATATATATATGCTTGTGCGGAAGCAACCGCGCACGTGTGTGGGCCTTAGGCAATGCTGATTCTGCCCAAGAAAACTTCCACTTTGTTAATCCCAGAGCCTAAAGACTGGCCTACGGCCCACTTAAAGATTTAATTAGAACATTCAATCCGTACTTTTTCTGTTAGAGCTGAGCCAATGAAAGAAGAACATTTTAACTTATTTTTTAAAAAATGAATTTATTTATTGACTATTATTTTGACTTATTAAAATTTTCTATTTAATTTCTTATTATTACAATGCTAAAAAAAATTATCATAAAAACAATTAAATATAAATTTTATAACAAAAACATTAACGTATAGGCATGCTATTGAGCCTACCATTCATTCAAATAATGCTACACTTTCAAGAAAATTACATATATATATAATATGGGGGCCAAGAGAAGAAAATTCAGACAATCTGACAAAATCTGACACGTGGCGATATCTATGAATTCAAATCTAAACCAATTGGCTAAGAAAATCCAACAGAAATGGACCCAAAGACTCGGGCGTCCCACGTAGTGTTGAAAAATATCATATCTTATGCAGGCTATAATGTCACAACAAACAGATAAATAATGACTGCCTGAAGGAGCGCATTTTCCGTCGGAACTCCTGACGTAGCTCTACGTGCCGCGGAGGTTATTACTGAGTTATTTTCAAGTTATTTTTGGGTTATTTTCAATAATCCCGAAATAACCCAAAAATAACTAAAAAATATATGGGGTCATGCACCTTATTGCACCGCAACCGAAAACACATTAAACAAATGGAAAAAAAAATGGAGCGTGGTTTGGTGCCGCACCGCACCAAATGATCAGCCGTAAATGGGCCCTAAAGATTCGAATGCTATGTATATAAATATGAAAACTTCGGTGTGAAATTGTGTTCCATGTATGTACATAGCCCTAAAATTTACTGGTTTAGGGTGTGAACTGCGGCAACGTGAGCCACGAATTGGAAAGGATATTAAAAAAATAAAAGTGGTCAAAATAATAATCACTAAATATTAGGTCTATGTTAATGGTTCAAAATGTTTAGTATTATAAATATTATATATTCTATAATGATCTTTATATTAAAAGAGCATTCGTCTGAGAAAAGCCAAATGTTAAAAATAGGAGAAAATTTCAAATTAGTACTTTTAAAATTTTTTGACTGAGTTTCGAAATCTAATAAATTCAAGAAAATCAAAACATCATGCCGCAGACAAATTTGTTTTCTAATTAAAATTGATTTGGTTAACTCTTATTAGCATGAGACGAAATTTTGTTAACTTCATGTAGCATTTGGTAAAGATTATAAATATTTCATCAGCCTTCTATATAAGCAATAACGTTACTCGTTCAAAATTCATTATTGTGAAATGATATTCGTATCTTTGATCCTCTTTAGTCGTATTACATATGATCATTAGGTTTTTGGTTGATCGACTCCCAATCGATTGGCCCATGATGGGTCGTCTTCATGTCGGTTGACATCTGATTGACAGTCTTCTATGGTGGTTGATCTCTGGTCGATAGGCCGTTAGTCTCAGATTGGTCGACTCTCAATTTATACCCTTGCATTGTTTGGGAATCATATTTTGTCATTTGTCTGGTTTCAAATCTTAGGATTCATGTAAGATTCGGTCATATATATATATATATATATATATCTATATATATATATATATATATATATATATTAAAGATGTGGAGGCCAAATGAAAATTATGAAGGCAGGTGGGGTGTTATGGGGATTGCGTGAGCGTTGGGGAGATTGGGATTTTGTCGGGAGGTGGGATTCATGTAAAAAGGGATTATTTAGAATTAGTCGTGTTTGAAGTATGAGGTTTAAGCCCCGTCTTAATCACAGCAAGAGGAAAAAAACAAACAAGATCAGCAGCAAATCTTAAAAGGATTGAGATAACGTAGCCAATGGCTATCGGCTGCATGTTTTGACTCCAAAAGCCAACCTTAATAAAGAGATGTGAATGAGGTAAGTCATGGGTGTGGGGCCAAAGCCATTAGCTATGCTAATTCATATGAGAGAGTGAAATGATAATTTAAATCTGGTGGGAGAATATTTGTGATATGAGAATTTGAGATTAGTTAATTACTTTAGGATTATGCATGTGCTTGAAATGAATAGATTAAGTCCTAGTTTTAATTAACCATGATTTTCTTAAGTTAATAAAAAATTCATCATATGTTCTTCATTGGGTGATGAGGTTTACTATGATGGAAAAAAGGTTATTGCAATTATTTCCAACTCCTCCTATATTAGCCCATTTTATTAATCTCTTAGGTTTTTTTTATTTTATTTTCATTATTAGGATTTAGGACTCGTGTTTTGGCTAATAATCTAAACTTATTTAGTGAGAATTAGCTCTAATTTGGTTTGTTGTAGTTTATTAAATTAATTTTTAATACACAACTTGCTATTATATATCTTTACTCAAATCGTTTAGATCAAGTAAATGCTATCACAAAAAAAGATATGAAAATAAAAATGTAAACATAGAAGGAAGTGATTTTTAGAATTATTCCTTGTGATAAATCTCCCTTAATAAGTAGTGATAGCATTATAGTTTAAGAGAGTGGACATCTTAATTTTGACCAAGTTTTGTGGGGTCTATGCGACCGTGACATGTAATCTCCTAGGCTTATTATCGATTGGCTAGCATCCCACTAACTTTAATGTCACCACCCACATGACCTCTTGGCCTACTGGAGCAACTAAACCACACACGTATATTATTGCTCGGCTAGAATGAGATCTTATCATATTCTACCATGCTTCGATTGCTTTCACGCTAACAAAAGACCATAGCTTAATCCATCGAATGCTTAATTGGGCCATTACCCTTTTTCTTCGGGATGCTTAGTTGTGGAGCCATCCTTCTATCATCAAGAAAAATTTGGTTTGTGGTAGCTAAGAAGTTGGGCCGACACCCATTGGTAAAGCTTATGCCTGACATAAGTTGGAAGCCTTATTGAATGCAATCCATGGATGACTAATACACACATTAACCTCGATGAATCTATAGTCAAATTTACATTCACACAATTAATCTTTATGAATGGTAGTTGTGGTGACAGAAACAATGACAACGAAAGTGTTCAATCATTATGATTGGTGAAAATATGCCACCCATTGTCAGGTCAAATTATTAATATTAAAAACTACTATGTCTAATATCCATGAGAGGCGATTTGACTAAAAAAGAAGTGACTAAATTTTGAGCATGAGTCTTGATGAGTTCAAACACATGAACGATTTATGCTTCATAACAAGGCCATTATTTTTGCATGGCATGAGCATCTAAGAATGACTAGATGGAAATTTGAGTTAGGTTCATAAGTTGGTCAGAGAGGCTTACTACTCTTAGGACATAATTTGAAAACATGTCAGAACTATTAATGAATTCATTGTAATATCCCTGGGGCCTAAGGAAGGAGTTAGCTATGGGAGGGGCACCAAGACTTAATCGCTTCATTAAGTAAGGTTGTGCATTATTTAGTCAAAACCCAAAAAAATGAATCAAACTAAACTCATTTTATTGATTCATTTCAATTAAAAGTTTGAATTTTTGGTTTTAAGAATTTAAATCTTTGATTTTCGCTCTTTGGACAAGTTCTTGTTTTAATTAAATAAAATTTAAAACAAAAATAAAATTTATACAAATCAATTGAAGTCTTTAATTAATGGACATAAAAATGTTGTTGGCCAAAGATCATGAGTTTGAGACTTAAAATTGCAATATGCAAGGGTGAGGCATTTCCTCTTTCGTGTCTCACATGAGTGATTTGAAATTTGATACATATGAAGGTTTTCATCAAGGAAAGGTTCGGCAGACATTTCTATGCCCCTAAGCATTTTAGAAGCTGCATTTTGTTAGCCCAAAACTTACTTGATATATGACATTGTTACGATTATTAAAAAAAATTTATGCTTCGTGCAAAACACTTGGCTTAAATTTTCTCTTTGATTACAAATGGGAAATTAATGTTACTCAATTGCTTCAATGCAACAAAATAAATATGCTATCCAACAAATTACAAGTATGATTCTTGCTTCCTAGCATGCTTCTAAACAATCATAGAACTGTTTCTACCTAGAAGATTATGATGAAGATTTGAATGTGTTATATAAGTATAAGATAAATTCATTTTGATTCTTATATTTCTTTTGAAATCATTTTTATAAATACAAGTATTTTTTTATGACCATGCAACGTTTCAAAGTGTTGCACATTTGTTGAAATATCACCTTTAGTATTATTTAAGATGAAGTGAGAGAAAAATTGATTGTTAAAAATATAATGTAATTACCCCATAGGGTCCACTACTTCATTTCTTAAGTCACGTGAATAGTGTAACGTGAGCTAGTCTAAGTTTTTCTTTATATATGATGTGTGAAAAGATTGTATGCATTTCTTTACATTTTGCACATCGTTTTGAATGAAATTGCACTTTAAAGAAAAATATTTGTATATTTTTCTTGCAGGTATAATATGTATTAGGAGTGGAATGAAGTGAAAGAAACACGGAGCGAAAATGAGGAGGTTTTAAGAAAAAGAAGTTTGTGAAGGCTGATGCCATGATACCAAGCCTAGAACCCAAGAGCATGGCGCTAGGGCGCCAACCACTGGGCGCCATGGCCTCAGTTCTGAAGACCAAGACCATGACACTAGATCTGTGTGGCGCCTAGGCGCTAATCCAGTAAAATGCAACCTGAGAGGTTGGCGCTTAGGCGCCCACCACTGGGCATCATGGCCCCAGTCCTGAAGGCCAAGGCCATGGCGCCTAGGCGCAATACCAAATTCTGGATAGTTTTGAGACGTTTCAAAGCAGTTCAAACAGTGGTTTCAAGGTAATTTTTAGAGTTGTTTGTAATGAAATTAAGAGGGGAAGAAGGAGAACTATAGAGAAAGAGGACAAGAGTCGATGAGGTAGGGTGAGAGAGTATTGGAGGGATGTTTCCTCCTATGTATGTAGTGTTCTACGCTTGTTATAAGTAAGTCTAGATGTGTGTGTGTGGTGATTTGTACGTTTTGTTGTGTAAGAAGTTGCAGGAGAAGAGCAAATGCTTGGGTGGAGCATTATCAAAGTAAATTGAGGGAGAGAGATAAGTATAATTATGAATTTCTGAAACACATTTGTATGTTGAACTTCTTTGTTTTAATGCATTTTGTGTTGTATCCATGCTTTCTGAGTAGATTTACTTGTTTTTCCTTGTGGTGATGTGGCAGATGTGTAAAAATGTTGGATTAAATGCTGAAATACTTTATATTCCAAATTGTGATGATTTTCCTTTTGTACTTAGTTTAATTTTCGATCTGGTCAATTGATCTGTTAAAATATGTTGTTAACCCGTAAAGACTCAGAAGTGCTACGACATAAACGACTAGGAAAATCACTTTGAACTATAAGATATTAATCTGAGTACACTATAGGTAGATGCAAATATTTGGGAGATAAAACTTAATGGGTTACAAATTAGAGATTTTTAGTGACAATTTAGAATCAGGATAATTTGAAACATACCTCTTTTTGCACTCGAAAAAGAATAAAGAAGATTTATGCTTCAATTTGTCACAAAAGTCTACTTTATTTCTCATTTCTTACATTTCCACACTATATTATTATCACCACTAGGAAAAGTATATTTAGCACTTGTCAAAACCACTTCACATACCATATTTAGAAATCCTGTAAGTATAACTTTAGATGATTGCAGTAGGTTTGTTAGCAAAACTTTTGTATTTCGAAATTCCAAATTAAAAACAAATTTAGTAGACTAAAACATTTTCCTACTTTGGCTTCTTGTTGATTCCTGTTGATTTGACATCCCAGGCTCTTTAGAGTCATATATTATTGAAATAATATGTATACTTGCATGAGAAACCATTGTTTGTAGGAAGATCTCATTTTAAGAATTTTATCGATTTGCTAGGAAGCAGATCAAGTTTTATTAGTGTCATTATCAAGAGTTACATTATAATGATAGTAGCTGAGGTGAATCAATATAATGTGTCTTTTTCTCTATTAAGACACATAGAAGACTTTTACATTTTCTTGTTCGACTCTCTTCTTCCTCTCTATCCCTGCGCCTCTTTATCCTCTTCCTCTATTTCATTGGTGTGATCATTAATCTATATTATGTTGAATTAACTATAACATGTTGTTCGAATAATTCTTAACTGTATAATTTAAAACACAATTCAATTTAATTTGATTTTGTTGAATCCCAAGTTTTCATAAACTGTTCTACACTTTTAAGAATCTAGACAAAATATGAAAGACCAACAAAAAGTTAATAAGAGAAAACAAAAAATTCACTAGTGAATGACGCAAAGTAGCATAGCGTGGAGGCAAAAAAAGAAGAAAAAAAAAGATAAGTAGAAACAAACCCCAAGCTTTCCCTTATATCACATATTTATAGATTAGAGTATAGATTAGAGTCTAACGCTTTATGTGCTACATGAAGAACAAAAGCATGAGTAATATATATGTAAGAAAGAATGCAAATTACAAGGGAATTGTTGCCTTGATACTAGCTAGAGTTGGGCGATTGACTTGCCAAAGAAGCCCCTACAACTACGATCATAATAGACACATGTAACTTGAACAACTCATGAAGACCAACTTGTTAGAATATGAAGTCTTCTTGGACTTGCAATGGATGCTTTATGTGGACAATCAATTGAACCCAATCCGTCAAGCTCATTTTCTGCGAGTTATTTGGTGAAACACCTCCATCAAACTCGGTAGGTGAGTCCGTATTAAGTTCAGTTAAGCGTTGCGGTGCCGAGTCAAATTAAAAAATTTCGTCTCATTTGTCATTTACTTGGCAGATAAACACCAAAGGCATGCAAAATTGATTTTAGGCAAAAATTATTTTGATCAATTTTTCTAATCTTGAATTGAGGACCAATTAATTTAACTAGGGGTGTAAATGAGCCAAGCTGGTTCGAGGTCGGTTCATTAACCCCTACCATTAAGAATTTTCCATCCATGATTAACGTTTTGATCAAAATTGAGCATTCCGCCAGATCATATTACGCAAGGCGACCAAAAGACTCGCTTCCGAGTGACCAACCACTTGGGGTAGGATTTCCAATCAACCGGATTGTTCGTTATGCCAATCAATTGATTTGGTCTGCCTGCCTGACAAGGCAAGTGCCAATGTGCGAGCAATTTGCAACTCAATTCATTTATTCATTCTTACATTCATACGCACAATATTGGCTCAAATGGATATTTAAGAGCATCAATCCATCTATATATAGACACAGGCAATTTGAAGGCACCTTTGCAACTATTGAGATATCCGACCAATCATTTGGCTTGGTAGCTGTCACTTCCAAAATTGTAATCAATGCCGGCGGCTTTTGGACGGACTTGTCTGCTTTGCTTAACCATATCTCAATGTAAAAAAAAGAGCAATACATACATACATACATACCCCTAATTAAATTCCAATGACTACATATCCAACATCAAAACTTCAATTTTTACATACATCACCTTTCCTACACAAGAAAAGAGGCATAATGCAAAAAAATAAAACATATAAATACAAATGATTGGGTGGTACGTACCAATAAAATATGGCTCAAAGTTTAATTAGCTATTAAATAAATGGTGAAAGGCTTAACTAGTCAAAATGGGTTATTATTCCTCCATCTTATCATTTTCTCCAATCATAACACGCCATCCCCCAAGGGGAGATACTTGGCATCACATAGTGACCGCCCAACTAACTTATTCATCCGCGTCACCCATATCTTATCCGTCCATCTCCTCCTCCCTCAACCATTCATATTGCGGGCATTGGCTCCAAAATAAATTCATGGTAATCAAAGTTTGAGAAATAAATAAATTGAGAAGGCAAAACTTTATTGATATTAAGGGTTTTATTCGATGCAACAGTTTGAAGAAGTAGTTGTGAATTTGCTGTAGAAGAAATTAAATTCAAAAAGTTGTAGTGTTAATTACATATTTATTTTATTTTTAAAAGTTAAATCACAACTTTCAAGCATCCGCCATATTTTGAAAACACAATCAAAATACAGTTTGTTGAATGCCCAAACACAACCAAGGAGCAGATCAATTTATTTTTACTTTTTTTTAAACTTTTACCTTTATTTTAATTTATTTTGGATTTTTTTAAAAAAAATGATTTATTTGAAAATTATAAATATATTTTTATTTCAAATAAAAATAAAAATGAATTAAAGTAAAATTATAAAATAAAATATCTAGAATATGAACATTAAATTTTTTTTTCTCTCAATAATAGATTGTATATTCTTAAGGCCTCATTTGGTTGGTGGAACACAATAATAAGTCCAAAAAAGAATAAATTAATTAAAAACTAAAAATTAAAAATTAATTTAAAATTTTAAAAATTCCTAGCAAATCTCAAATGAAATAATTTTATATCTTATAAAAGTGAGCAAAAATAAATCATTTTTTATAAAATATATTTTCTTTCTCAAAACAGCCAAATGAGACCTCAGTACAACCACATGTGATTGGAATGAGTTGAATATTCTTTATGGACTTGCAAAGGTGAATTTGATTATATGGTTTTGAATATTATTTTTTACACTTTATTGCAAATAGCTTTAATAATGAATATAAAATCTATCCTTTCGTGAAACGCACTCAATTCTTATTTGTTAAATTTTTCAAAGAAAAAGGTTTGCAACTATTAATAATCTCACTGATTTTGAAATGCCTCAAAATTAGTGGAGTATGCCTCATCATCTTCTCACTTTATGTCCTTGTTTTCTTCTCCTCACATATGAGATAAGATGAATTTTGTATGTGCTATTTGAAGTTTCATAGAAATTTTGCTCATTTCTGATAGAAGGTTCAAGAAGTAATTTATGAGAGATTCTATGAATCACTTAAAATTTGATCTAACCCAATGATTGATAATGTGTATATGGAATAAATATTATGCATGTTTACACACACGTAAGTACAAGACTGAAATGCATGGAGGAGAACATTTCTTTGTGTATATGAGTGAATGTGAGTTCACAGAGATCACTACAATTCTTAGAACACATCAAGAGAGGATTCATAGTTGCCAAGTGCTTCCACCATCTCTATTATTGACATTGATTTAGTGCTTCTTCTTTTATTGAAACAAATGTATTTCAAGTTATATCATTCATTTTAGATCAAAGTTTCTTTCCAAATTCTTACTCTTGTCCTGATTCTCTAGTTCTCTCACTACTCAACAATTATTAAGTTTGTGCTATCATTACCTCCATCTATAGTAATAAGATTTGAATCTACATTTTAAACTATCTACTTATAGTATTTTCTAAAATCTCTAAATGTCCACATCAAGCTACAAATTATTGCATGAAATAATTTCAGCTCCAACATCATGACTATTTTTTATTTCTTTGTAGAAATATTCTCTTATTCCCGATGAATGATGTATAGTAGATTAAATAGTCAAGATTATCTTTTATATATTAGTATGTGCACATTAATTATTTTAGTTTTATGACGTTTAAAAAGCGTCATGGTTGATGCATCATTAAAAAATTGTTTTACACACACACACTCATACATACATACACACACACACTCATACATACATATATAGATTTTGTGTATATATTATTCTGATTTAT
>NEWO01000753.1:73801-106394 GCA_003013225.1 Phalaenopsis aphrodite | reverse complement strand
ATATATATATATATATATATATATATATATATATATATATATATATATATATCCATAGATTTACACTACACATTTAAGGCCCTGAGATGATAGAAAGATGAAGAAAAGTCTAGATAGACTTGGAAGCCGAAATCTGGGTTCATCTTCTTTCTCATCCCCAATTTATAGAGTTGAGGATGAATGATCCTAAAAATGTTACAAATAAGGAAAGATTAAAATTGACCATAATACAGAGTTGTTCCTGCAATTGTGGCCCATAACATCATGGAGGTGCAGGGTTGAATGATGGAAATCAATTTGTTGAATTAGGGGAGAGTGTTGTTGAACTGAGGCAAAATGATGGAATGCTTGTGCTATTGACGTATGCTAATATGGAGATATATTCAAAATATCTTTATTTCCATTATGTGCTTAGTTGGGATTGTCTTGTTTGCCATATGACATCAATCGTAGACAACTAGTCCGCTTTTAGGAAGTGAGCCAATGAAAATGTCGTTCCTGATGGTTTCGAGTGGTCGTTTCTTACCACTCTTAATCCTTTAGCATAAAAAGCAAAGGTCTCCTTACATTGTGAATGGCTTCCCCTATTTATAAGTTTGGGTTTGCTCCACCCAGAATTCGTTACATATATGACTATATGCGAAAATGAAGAGAACACTCGAAAGTGTAGCACGTTATCTGACTTAATGTTGTTCGACAAAGAGGTGTATTGATGAGGTCATTTGGTCTTGCCGAATTCAACTGTCAAATTGACTCGTATAATTATCTCGACAATCCAGTTTGTTGAATTGACTTAACAAACTATTCTGACCATCTGATTCAGTGACTTGAAACAACGAGCTTGCTTAAATGAGTAGGCTTACTGAGTTTGTATGCTAAACTGATCAATCAAGCTAGACTATCGAGCTCCTTTGATCAGCTTGGGAGGATATCTACATCTTTGATGCTCTCTACCCCATACATAACATAATTTTTATAACCAAAATCATTTAGATTTTATATCATGTTTATTTCATATAAATATCTTTAATATATATATTTTTTATTTTGTATTCAAAATTATTATAAATGTGTATTATTTTTATCTAACCTCCTATGTCAAAATTGGGAAATATATTTATGTGATTGCAAGCTTATCCCAGCATAATCTATATACAAATTTTCAAAGTTATTATACTTATACTTGTTTTCATTGTTCTTGGAATAAACTCCAACCAGAAAATTTGTTAAACAATCACTTGATTCGAAGAACAAGGCCACATGGCCGCATGTGAGGTGCATTTCCCCTCCGCCCCAGCACGCCACCTGGACTGACATCCCGATTAAGTTAAATTTCTGACCAATCTTCTTCTGAACCTTCAGAACCGCACCAATAAGATTGACCCCATGATCCACACATTCTAATTAAAATTATCCAGGTCTACAAAAATGAATGAGTTAATACGTCATTAGAAAGATCATTTATAATTACTTTAATCGCAATGCCTAATTCCATGAGGGCGAAGAAATTTTAGAAAGTAGACAATTGCATCCTCGATGAAAGGACGTGAAAATTAATCAACTCTGAATTAATTTTTTTCATATTTTTGTGAAGTAGGATTGGCGCAGCCAAACCACCCTCCTAAGCTACTTGTCGATTACAATGAAATTTTAAGACTTTGTTTGAGAAGACGTTAAATCTCTGTTGCGTTGACAATGCTTGCGAAAGCTCTCATTTGGTGAAGCTGTGTTTGCTATGCGTCTCCCAATTTTGTTCGTGAGAACGATATGTTTTCACCATTTTGGACCACAGGGGACCTTCTCCTCTCCTCCAACACAAATTTCTAAAGAACTTTGTTGGATGATGAAGCTGCTTCAAATGAAGTCTACTTTCCAACAATGTCAATGGAGTTCAAATCGGAGTTTTAGGCAAGAAAGAGATTGATTTGAAGGCCTTTTATGCGATTCTATATTATTATTGTATGTTAGAATGACGATAAAAAGAAATTATTCGATATCATAATAATGCATGAGGATCCATCACACAAATGAAAATAAAAAGTTGTAAGAGATACAATATACTTTTACATAAAAAAACATTAAAAAATACATTTGACATTGTTCTTTGTTCAAATAATCACATTAACATTTTTCTTCGATTACAAATGAGGTCCTTCTTCATAATTGAAAAAGTTGTTGATATAATATGACATACATAAATCGTCGAATATGAATTTTGTCATGTAAGTTGAAAGAGTCTAGAGGTGTTGTTGTCTTTAGGAAACCACTGACAAAGTGTTCAGTATCTCATTTTATGAGAGAAGAAAGAAGACTACAAAATCTATAATAAATATTAGTTTTAGTGTCAACAATTGGAGTTATTTAGTGTTGATAGTATATATTGAGTTTATTTTGATAACATGCAATGACTTTGTTGGGAACGACATGCGATGAAGGCAGCAAACATCAACATTGTTATCGACAACTTGCATAAGCTCTATAAGCAATGACATACATCAGTGCAGGGCATTAGTCTTATAGATGATGTTGGGCATTGAAAATATGCATCAATATTATATGCAATACTTAGTAACAAAGTCTTTGGACCTCGATTTAGTTGGGTGAAAATGGTTAAGATATGATAGTAAGATGATAATAATTAAAATATCCTATACATATAAGGATGGTTGAAAATCATGGTTAAGGAATTGTAGCCGAGTGATTACACTGGGGAGCATATTTTGGGAGACAACGATCAACTAATGATGAACAGGTGGAAATGGATGAGCCATGATGATCAAGAAATTGGTACTAAGTGACGACCATTTATGGAATCATTAACATTAAAAAAAGAGTGGTGAGGGTCTAATAGTTATTAACTAGCAGTAGTAGCCAGAAAATGGTGATTCGATGACATTTATTCAATTATGCAAATCAAATTAAGACAATATGATAGCAGTGGTAAAAAGATAATAATCAGGAAGCGATGACAGAGAGGGTTATTGTATGATTATGATTGTTGATCAATGGTAGTTATGTATTGACAGTTTGAGGTAATTAACAACAACAACGATCACAATGAAATTAGTCCAATAGGGGGGTCTAATTGTGGTCTAAAGGTGGTGATCAAATGGTGGTAGTCCATCGACGACTATGGGTTGATGATTTCTGTTAGGCAATGGTAGCCCAACTACTTGGGTTTGGTGGCATTGATCTTATACTGGTTGGCAAACAATAGTGGTTTGATGGTGGTTTGATGTGTTATTTGAGCAACACCAATTGTTTGATAGGACTCTAAAATTGTCTAAATATCTAAGCTCACTCTCTCTCTCTCTAACCCCCCCGGTCCCGTCAGCCTCTCTCCTTCTCGCTCTCTTCTTTCTTCCTAACCCTTTCATACATAGGATGAAAAGTTTATGTCTCTATTTCTAGTGTGGTATTTTTGTTATTTATAATAAGGTCTTAAAATACCCTATTAGATGGCTTGAAGTAAATCTCATTGATATGTATTAAATGAATTAGTGCCTTAATAATGCTATAATGTTCATTAAACTTATTTTGGCGTGGCACTAGGCTAGATTATAGGCATGCAATATTTGAAGATCATTTGATGTTCCAACTAATATCTAAAAAATTGCAATTATACTTCAAATGATTTATTTGGGATCATTTGGAGCCCATTGATTACTTCTACTGTTGATAGATTCTTATCATTGAAACACCCAAATTGGTTATAGATATATTAGATTTAATTTTGAAAATTTTTAATTTGAACATTGCGTTAAAATTTGCGCCTCATCAAATTTCCTGATGCATATTGAATCGATACAAAAAAAAAAAAATACTATTCTTATAAACTTTATTCTCTTATTTTTTATAGGTTATTTATAAATAACTTATTTGTAATCAAGAGAAGAGAGGGCAATTTGACATTTTGTCTCTTCTGAAATATTAGTCTTAACACTCTTGAACTATTATTTTTCACTTTATTGCCCTAGCCCTTCTCACTTTAGTTTTGCTCCTTCAGATTTTTACTTATATATGAGAGGATAATATTTTCTCTCACAAAAAAAGTATTCAAACATGAGTCACAATGTTATAAATTTTAATTTAACATCAATTTTTTTTAAACCATATCATTAATAATTTTTTTAGAAATTTTTTTTATGAGAAAACCTTCACCAAAAGCTATTCAAAATGAGTCTTAGGCTCCGTTTGGGGCAACTTATGCGTTTCAGGCTCCCGCGTGCCGGCCGTAGGGGTCGACATGCGGCCTGCGTTTAGTGTAAAAACTCAAACGCAGTTCCAGATAAGTTGATGAAACGCACAAACCAAACAGTACGGCGGCGTTTTGAAAACGCCGCCCACACTTATAAGCTGCCCCAAACGCACCCTTAATGGTATTAGATTTTATTTAACATAAGCAAAATATTACTTACTTATTTTTTACTCTCATATCAAAATAGATTCAAGAGATTTGAGACACAACAAGTTGAAATTATTTATAAGAAAATATTCCCATTTTTTCCCTAGTTTTACTTGCTCTCTTTTCTCTGAATCATATACACTTTTTGAAAATATATAACTTAGAATTTTTAAGAAAAAGCTGGATGACAAAGATGGTATTGGCATTATGCACTTTGCTTTGTTCTGTATGCTGCATTGCTTTTTTGTTTGTTTTGGACATTGAGTATTCTTCATTTTTTGTTCTTTTGTTATTTTTTTGCCAATCATAGGTTGGTTGGCTCTGATTCTTTGTAATGTTAAATTCTTTGTCTATGGAATAAATTAAATCAGAGCGAGGTTCTAATTTTTCCAAAAAATAAAGATAAAAATTATAAAAAAAAAACATTTTTTTAAGAAAATGAATATCTAAACATCAAATGAGCAACCTCTTCACAATGTCATATTACAAGCCTAACGAATATTCCACTTGTTTATACTCCCTCTTAAGTGTATTTATATGTCAATCTTACAAAATTAGCAGTAATTAAATCAGACCACGGCAAGTTGATTTAATTATATTGGAAGTATTTTGGCTTAATTTGCTTTGGATTGTCCTATCTGATGACCACTAGCAAAACTATCTGAAGAATAAAACTAATCCCAGACATATTTCCAGCTAAATTTGTTTAGAGCTTCATGATTGGAAGGATTCAAGCATGCCGGCACTATAATTTCCAGTTTATTCCTTGCCATTTAAAAAATAATGTTAGAGTGGGTCTCTTTTTAATTTTTGTGGATCAATCATGTCTTATATTTTTACTCGATACGCTAAAACTCCTAAAACTAAACATTAAATAATGTCTTCTTTGGCCTTTTCTTCTAGCGTTTGTGTTTTATAAGAAAGCTAAAATGATTATTAGATTATTTAAAATGCTTTTTGTGATGATATGAGCACTAATTTATGCATTTTTGCAAGTGTAAACATGTATAAGAAAATTTTATTTTATTTTTTGTTCTCATCTTTGTGGTCTATATCGTTTGCAAGTATTAACTTGGAATATGATCGGTTGAGATCATTTTTCGCAACAAGTTTCTCTATAGATATTTTTTGTGATTGAAAGTAGTAGTCACAAATAGTTTGTATTGAGCTAATTTTCAACAATTTTATCAATCTAAAAATATAATTTAACATGAGCTTTATGTGATGTTCTTCTCTGGTTGATGGCGTCCATTAATAATGGTTTCAAACAAAGATTTGAATATAATATATCCAATAGATTGAATTGAACGATAAAAAATGTGTGCGAGTGAGGGCCATCATAGCCATCTATCTTCCTTAGGACATAATTTTTAGAAAGAGATATAAATGAAGAGAAATGATTCTCAATAAAATATGCTTAGCTATTAGAAGAAAGAGCAAAAAATGGAAGTATAAAGGGAATATTCCTTCCCATATCAATATCCTTTAGATGTTTTATTTGATGACTTCTTTGGTTGGGATTGGTTCTTTCCACTTTATGTGTTACAACTACTTTGTTATACTTTTGAAAATGTTTCTTGGTGATTATTTGCTTATGGAGTTTGGTTGTCTATTTCTTTTTAGTATTTGTTTAGTATTTCTAGTCAAAAATTTTGATAAAATTTAAGTAATTTTAGCTTTTGATGGATTGATGCAATATATTTCATGTCGCTTTTTGTAACAAATATCATATGGTTATATTTTATATTTTTTTCATACATTATTGACAATGTTTCATGTTTTTTGGAGATTCAACTGAATGTCTTGGTAAGTTGTGTTATTTTTCCACACACATGTGTTATTTCATGAATGTTTTTTGGACATTCATTTTGGAATATGAATGTGTCTTCCTTGACATATTTTATCTTCTTATCTATTGAACTTGAATAAACACTTTTAGGATCCAATTTTTTCTGTCTTGCTTCTTAGGATCCAATTTTTTCTGTCTTGCCACTCCTCCTAATTCTTCAATTAGAAGTTGCTTCGTGCTCATGGATTTTCTTACACCTTTAAGCATCTTAGGTGGAATTCTCCTAAATATTAGCTTTTTGGCATGCTTTTGGAGAGCTATGATAAAAAAAATAACACAAGCAATGGGCTCAACCGATTATCTATATTAGTGATCCTTTTGTGGGCGAGGTATCCTGATTAAAGACACTACACAAGTGCTTTGTTATTATTGTTATGTTTAGAGAAACACTCTTTTGCTAATTGATTTGTGCTCAATTGATGCCTGATCTTGCATTCTTGAATTGTACTTTTCACCTATGCCAAACTAAAATTATTTTTTTGGCATTTGTTGACTAGTTTGTCAGTCATGAAAATAGTAATTTCCTATTGAAATTGTTGTATTTTTTAGTCCTTATTTGGTGTTTTATGGATAGTTTCTTTTTATCATTTTGAGCGTAGTCATCACTTTTCCACCAAAAAATAGTTCCACAAAAAAGATCCAGCATGCCGGCACGCTTAAGAAACTAACCCGACCCAATCTGGTCCCTCTCAAATATATTCATCCATTTAAGTCTTCATTCATCAGAATTGGGAATATTTTATGAACTATTTTTTACAAATTTGCGTGTTCTTTATCAAGTAAAATAGTTTGTTAATTTAACTCTTCCTCTTAGTGGCGTCGAGATTAATGCATTGCCTGATAAGTTAAGGTTGGTCAGATTAGATAATTGCAATCCCAACGTCAACCATGACAAGTCAACACAAAAATGGGCATGCAGAATTGCACGTGTCCTTCTTACAAATCAAAACATGGGGAAAATCAGACGCCAGTGGAACCGGACTGGTCATGAAGATTTACATTCTTTGGTTTAACGAAATAGAAAAAATTATCTTTGAAGCCAATCTTCCTCTAAATTACTCATTCATTCTTCACCAAATGCAATCAGGATTACAATGGCTTCAACTAATCTTAAACTGATTCGGTTCATTTCTTAGGATCTCCAAAAAATTTTAGGGTATTTACGTACATATCACTAGATTCTTATTAATGTTCATATTTAACATGCAAAATTTTAATATTAACTGCATACCATCCAACTCTCTCCGACTTCACACGTCCAATACTCCGTTAATTAGTCTACAAACACCGTGAAACCACAACTTAGTTTAGACGCCGCAGAAGGGCGTCTTGTTACTGAAGAAAAAAATATTGGATCAGTACTCCAATCAGAGCATGTCACGCGTACAAACCTATCCACATTAGTAAAAATAATAATTTAATGCATGAGTGTGTCTATCCATACATATGACAAATCTTGATTGGACAGCTGATACAAAACTACATCAGGACTCCAAATACAATAATTTTTCCTTCCTAAGCCATGATCACGTCGCTGCACGCTCAGCTTGTTTTTCCCACCCTAATTCCGACGACAACTATTAAATGCACCACAAATAACTACTCAAAAGTATTGATCATAATCCCCTATTGGGGCATGCATGTACGTATGTAAATCCTCCCATACATTTGAGAGATCAATGGTTTTAATAAGCATGGGGTGGTATGTATGTAAATCCTCCCAATTTTTATACGCACGTATTATTCAAAACTAAAATAGTCGTTTCAATTATGCGGTTACCGCTAATAAACAAAACTCGTTATATTAATAAATCTTTTTCGGTCCAACCGCGAGGCGTGAACAATATGAAAATTTCCGTTCGGGAAAGCAACCGTTTGTCCAGTCAGCGAGATTTGACCAGGGATTTCGCTGTAATAACCTGCAAGGGTAGAAGGGTCTGTTTGCCTCGTTGCTTAATCCCCTCTCAATTCCGGTATTTAAACCAGGAGAAAGTCTTCCTCCACCGGGCATTCTTCACATTCGGGACAAACAACAGGGGAAAAAAAGAGATAAAGATGCAGACCCGAAGCGGGCTTTGCTACCCTCGGCCGCCGCCGGCAGCGAAGTCGCTTAAGACAAAGAGGTGTTACGATGGCGGTGATGGTGTCGAACCTCGGAAGAGAGCTTGCACCGCGGACCAGAGAAACGATTATTTCAACGGTCTGCCGGCGATGAGGCATTCTTCATATTCGGACAAACAAGACGGTGAGAAAATTAGAAAGATGGACAAAAGAAGTGAGCTTAGACACACTCGGCCACCGCCGGCGGTGATGTCGCCTAAGAGGGGCAACGATGGAGATGGTGGTGAACCTCGGAAGAGAGCTCGATCGGCGGAGGAGAGAATCGATTTTTTCAACGGTTTGCCGGACGACATCGTCCTCCTGATCTTCTCAAAGCTCTCCGCTTCTGCTGCCTGCCCTTCTGATCTCATCAGCGTTTTCCTTACGTAAGCCGGATTATGTTTTTTCTTTTTTTTTTTTACCCCGAGTAAATCGAATTTTGAAGGCCTGTTTTAAAAAGATCTGATTTTTATGAACAGATGCCGGAGATTTAATCAATTAGCGATGCAAAGAATGGTTCTTTCCAAGCTATCTGTCAAGGGGACTGCTGTAAGGGCTAAGAACTGGACGGAATCAACCCATCAATTTCTACAACGCTGCGCGGAAGCAGGCAATTTTGAGGCTAGCTACACTTTAGGCATGATCTGTTTCTATTGTTTGCAAAACAGGGGACTTGGAGCCTCACTGCTAACAAAAGCTGCCATGGCGTCTCACCCTGAAGCTCTCCACTCCCTCTCTATCATTCAATTCAACGGTAGCGGTGGATCTAAGGAAGACAAAGATCTCCGAGCTGGCGTCGCGCTATGCGCCCGCGCAGCTTACCACGGCCACATAGACGCGATTCGCGAGCTCGGACACTGTTTACAGGATGGCTACGGTGTGCGGCAGAACGTCGCGGAAGGGAGACGGTTCTTAGTCCAAGCGAACACCCGAGAACTCGCTGCTGTGAGGAAAGGTAGAGTACCTGTATCGTTCTCTCGTTGTTCCCTGCTTAGCGACTTCGGTTGCAACGTACCGACGCCGGAAGCACATCCGGCGAACCGTTTCATGGTGGAGTGGTTCGCGGCGAGGGGTGGACCGGCAGCAGCTGATGAAGGGAAAGAAGGGCTGAGGATGTGTTCACATGGCGGTTGTGGTCGGCCGGAGACGCGGCGTCATGAGTTCCGGCGATGTTCGGTTTGTGGGGCGGTGAATTATTGCTCGCGAGCGTGTCAGGCGATGCACTGGAAGACGACGCATAAGGGCGAGTGTGCGCCCATGGAGAGGTGGCTTGAAGGGCAGGGTGCGGTAGAGGTGGGGCAAGCTGACTTGGTGGTTGCCGGCGATGCTCCGGCGGCGGCAGATGTGCCAATGGAAGTAAATTTGTAGGATGGAAGGGTATATTTTGTAGGAGAGTTTCTGAGGTTTTGTATTTTTTTTTTTTTGGTAATTTATTTAACATTTTTTGTGGAATAGTTGAGCCATGTTTCTAGCTTTTCTTCTTTTTTTTTTCACTTCTTTTAATTGACGTACAAACTGTTGTTTTCTGGTATTTATAGATTATTTGGCAATTGAGACGTTGTTTTTCATTTTTAAATTCTGGACGCAATTACTTTTTCATGTTTTGAGTTCATTTTTTTTCCTTATTCCCTAACTAATTTTCTCTATTTCAGTTCTATAAGGGCGTAATCAGGTTATGTTTAGGTTATATATTCACGCCTACATATATATATATATATATATATATATATATATATATATATATATATATATATATATATATATATATATATATAGACAGACATATACATGCATATATTTGAGAATTTTGTCCTTTTTGACAGAATGTTACTATAAGGTATTTTAGATTAAAATGAATCTCAGATTTATTAAATATATGTTGAAAATATTATAACATATCAAAATTTACGTTACATTAAGTTATTTAAAAGTAAATCATTATGATGATGATCTGAGATGTGTTTTTTGTCTTTTTCTTTGGTACTTTAAATAAGATGTAGTATGCAGGACGGTTGGATGATTTTCTTGCCATACACTAATGTGTGAAATTAAAACATCAAATCTAGAATATTTAATTACGGTATGGTATTTAGTTAATTAATGCAGCTAAATTAAACCGATAATGTATAATAACTTAGCTATATTTATTTTTATTGTACCATATTATATAATTGTTTATTGAAGGATAATAATTAATGCATTAAATTAAGAATAAAATAAGAGAAAAATAATCCAACTTTGACATTGAACTCGGATTTTTTTTTTTCGAATAATTTCACAGCTTGTGGATATAAAAACAAATTTTAGTTTTGTTGGGCGAAATTGTAAAATTGGAATAAGGCGAGCAGGCGACATATGCAAATTGGAAACTCGAATCGAATCTTGGCCTACTTTGTACCTTTCTGACGCCTCTTTATCTTTCTGTAATTTCCTTTTAGTTGGAGCAATACGAATACATACATACATATATATATATATATATATATATATTATTTATTTATAATTATATATATACATACAAATTTTAAAAATCTTCAAATGTTTTATTTAAGCATAGAGTATTATTTCACAAAAAAAAAAAAGTGAAAGGTGAATATTAATAGATACATATTTGATAAAATTACGATAAAATAGTATAGTAAAACCAATAAATATCATCAACTTGTACAGATTCCGCATGTAATATTTACTCCTGAAAAACAATGAGGATTAATAGAATCATGAAAAGCTCGTTAGAATATGCAAATTATTTTCTTTCTTTACTTTTTTTTGTTTTTTTTGTTTTTTGTTATTTTTTCATTACATGTTTATAATAAAGTTTAGGGGGTTAATTTGGGTACATATCACATGAAACCACTCTATTTAGCTAACACCTAAACACTATTAATTGCCATTCTAGGATCCAAAATTTCTCTTTCCACCAAAAATGGCACTCAATTGACCCCATTCCGTTAACTTCTTGTTCGACAACCGTCTTCATGCCGTTCCTCCGTGAATCTGCCCACGTCATCCCATCCCTCCGTTCTCACAGGAAGAGTTACTCCCCGACTCCATTCAACTCCACCGCGCTAGCAAACATCCATCCCCAAAAATAAACCTATTGATTTCTAAACGTTAGTTAGCTTAATGAGGCTCAGGAATGGGAAGAAGAGGATTGTTGAACAACTAGTTAATGAAAGGGGTGAAGCAAAAGAATACATTCGTTATGGGCAGTAGAATTTAATACTGAAATGCATGTCCACCTAATTATTTTCTAAAAATAAATTTTTTCTCCTAAAATTAAAAATATTCGACTAATCATGTTATATATATATTTTTAAAAAAGCAAATAAATTATATTCGTATCAAATGCATTTCTAAAAAAATATAAAACAAAAAATAAAATAAAAATATAACAACTAAAAATAAAAATTAAAATAGGAAACAAAAAGTGATCTCAAAGAGGCCCTTAAGTGTTAGAATATTAAATAATTTGTTTTAGGTTTAGGTAAATAAAATAATTTAGTGTGGTACCTCTCTAAATTTCCTAAAGTTCATGGAAAATTCAGCTAAAAACCATGCCACTTTAAGGCCTAAAAAGTAGAGGTGTGCATTAATTGGTCAAAATAAAGAAAACAGTTAATCTCTTTTTCTTTTTCTTTTTTTTATTTCTTTTTTTTTAAGGAATAGATATTTAGGGAGCACTAATTTTGTCCCTTAAATACCCATTCTCCATATGTGCTAATTCGACTTAGCTTGGATTCGAACTCGGGACAGAAGGAGATTTACGTCGAAGATGTCATCCAACAAACCACGGTTGCGCATAAAGAAATCAGTTCAATTTCAAAAATAATCTTCAATTTTTGGTTTTTAAAATTTAAAATTTTTTTTTTTTTATTTTTGATTGGATTTTAATTTTCATTTAATTGAATAGACAAAAAAGTTGAAGTTTTATTAAAATTTTTATTATAATTTAATTTCAAGTAGAATAAATTTAAAAGAATCAAAATTTTTATTATATTTATTAATATTTGATTGAAATAAATTGATGATTCATAAAATTAAATTGATATTATGTATATAAGATATGTAATTCTTAATACTTCTTCATAGTCCAATACTAACAAACAATTAAATTTTGGTTTGTTCATGATCGAAACGTTTAAGACAAATTAAATTTTGGTTCGGTTAATTTGGTTTTCTGGATTTTAGATTTCGGTTGTAATTGATTTGACCAATTTTAAAATCGATCCATCCAACCCCACTGAATGGTCGCCCCTACACAAAAGATAAGGTTCTCACATATTACAATATATTTGCTTCAATTCACAATGTGGTTGATTGAGTTTAATAGAGCATAATGGGTGTATTTCTTTCAGTACACAAGGCCAATTGAGTTCAATTTGTTAAGTGATTTTATTTTCCGCATTATTTTGCACAATATCATAGTCGAATTAGTGGGATTCTAAAAACAAGCGATTACGATTCTGACAAACTTAAGGACAAAAGGCAAATAAATCAAAGCAAGTTAGGCTAGAAGATCCAGTGTAGCCATATATAATATTAAGTTGTCAGATACTTCAACATCTACCACGATAATGGAAAAGGAGTTGATTCATTGGGTGATTACACATCTCATCATGATTAATGTGAAAAGATTTGATGATAAATCGAACTTTGGCATGTGGCAATATGAGGTGTTGGATGCTTTTTGTTTTTCGAATATGGAGGAAGATCTTACAAAATGAACATCTTTATGAAATGTTAGAAGGTGGTTAGTTAAAAAAAAATCAGAGTGCTTGTGACTATGAAAGATTGTGAAAAACACTAGAATATGAATTTCTCATGAAAAGCATGAAAAGTTGACTCCACGGGAAGTGTTAACTCTACAAATTTTAGATGTGATGTGGAGTTACTACCGATGAGCACTTGAATTATTTTACAAAACTGCTAGCATACCTCTTAAATTTGGATGGTAGGTTGGAGATGAAGATAAGACAATTCTTCTATTAAATTTGCTCTCAAATGCATACAAAAACTTCATGATGACTCTCATTGATGAAACGAATGTCTTGAATTATGAAGACATAAACATTGTTGAATCATGAGTTTCGTCCAAGAAACAAAGAGTCCACAAAGATGGCGTGGGCTAACACACTTTCACCAACATGGCAGATATGAGAAGAAGAAAAATCGAGCAAAAATTGATGACAATCGCGATACTTCTCAAAAGTTAGACAAATCTCACAGGCAGAGTCTTAGAAAAAATCAGTGTGCTTTCTTTTTAGAGACATGTCATTAGAAGAAAGTTTCCTCTAAAATGAAAGTGAATCTTATTGCAGAGTTGTATGACTAGACCGATTCAGATGTATGGTTATCTTGAGTTTTTCATAGTTTGTATAAAAATGATTATTTCTTGATTTTATACATAGGTGATACCTATCACATTTGTCCTAATCAAGGGTAGTTCTTTATGCTCAAAAAACTTGATAGCAGTGTAGTGACTATGTGTAACGATCCAACTTTTGTACTATTAGTGTAAGGGGCATATTTATTAGGATGCATGATTGTATTACGTGAGAGTTGATTGATGCTAAACATATTACGAATATCAAGAAGAATTGGTTGTAAATTAAGGTCTTAGAGTCCAAGGGCTACAACGAAGGTTTTAAGGTTGAAGTTCTAAAAATATGTCTTGGAACACTAATTTTTTATGCAGGAAGTTTGTTGTAACAACCTTTATTATATTCAGGGTAGTTTAGTGACTATGGCTGCTACTGTTATTGAGGATTCTTTTGACACCAATATATTGTGGCATACGTAAATGACTCAGGAGGCTTCACCTGACGCTTTAAAGAAGCAATGATTAATCAAAGAAGTGAGCACGTATAAGCTCAATTTTTGTGAACATTGTGTGTTTTATAATAAGTCGTGAGTTTCTTTTAGTACTATGATCCAAATTGGAAAGGATGTTTTATAATACGTTCACATATATATTTGGGGCCTTATGAAGATGAAGCCATATGACGTGCTGAGAAATTCTATCTATTTCATCGATGATTACTTCAAATATATTTGTGTGTACACCATGAAGCTCAAGAGCAAGGTGCTGGATATTTTCACAACTTGAAAGAAATGTACTAAGACTCAAAGTTGGTAATAGGGGGTGAAAGAAAATTGAATGTGCCCTTGCAAGAGTGTAAGAGAGTTGAGATAGAACACCATTTCACTGATTGAAAGATCCTGATGCAGAACTAAGTGCCATTGAAGATGAACCAAACTTTGGTGGAGAAATTTTTTTTTTTTATGTTGTTTAATGCTATGTTAGATAGAGTCTATTAGGTCGAGGATATATATCCTAAAATCAGCTTTACTGATAGATCACATTACATTTGTACTTTCAATCATATAGACTAAAATTCTTTGTCACTACAAGAAAATGGTGGAGAGCCCAAACAGTGATCCTTAAAGAGTTGCAATGGATGAAGTGATGGAGTCTCTTCTGAAGAACTCTAGCTGGAGATTGGTGAAGTTTCCTATAGGAAGGGAAGTCTTTCTGTACAAATGGGCGTGTGCAAATAATAAATGATCTCATGGAGCTGATGTGCGATATAAGGTTAGGTTAGTGGCACACGTTTTTACGTAATGAGAATGGATTGACTATAACAAAGTGCTCTCTTTAGTGGAGATCTCTATTCTCCTAGTACTTGTAGCACAGTGCATTCTATATTTAGAGTAGCTTTATGTGACGATTATGTTCCTACACAAAAAAATATATAAGAGGATATCGATATGTTGAAGCCTTCCGGATATAGAACCTCAAGAGATTTAGTTTGCAGATTGGATAAGTCTTTATATAGTTTGAATTAGTCTCAATAACAGTGATATAAGTTCTTTAATTAGTTCATATTGGGATAAGAATACATGAGGAGGCAATTTGATTAATGTGCTTACTATAAAAAGTTGGTCAATAATGAGTTCATCTACTTACTTCTATATTTTGGTAATATATTGATTGCATCTATCAGTTAGACTAAGATTGATAGTATGAAGAAACAACTATCCAAATATATCGACATGATTGAGTTGTGTTAAGCTTGCAGAATTCATGGAATGAAGATTCTCAGAGACAATGCATCTATAAAAATTTGGCTCTCACAATGAGCATATATTCAAAATGTGCTGAAAAAATTTAAGATTGATGACTCGAGCAATGTTAGACTTATAGTTGAATCACAATATCAGTTGAGTTCAAATCAGTATAGTTCATAATTTATACTAGACCAGACATTATAACATTGGTAGGTGTTACGATTAGGTTCATGCATGATCTAAGGATGAGTCTTTAGTAAACTAAAAAGAGTAATCTTAGATATCTGTAGGGTATTGTTGATGTCGGCTTGTTATTTGAAAAACAATCATATATTGTTTATATTTGTGTAGGTGACACTGATTCAAACTATGCAAATAATTTGAACAAGTCTAGGTTTATGAATTGTTATTTATTCACATTATCAGGAGGTTCAATCAGTTGGAGATCTATTCTTTAAGCTACTATTGCTTTATTTATTGCAGAGGCTAATTACATGGCAGTCGCGGAGGCAATGGAGGTCTAATGGATGACTTAAGAGTTGATCAAGAGTTTAGGACAACATTCTATGATAGTCAGAGTGCGATATTTTTTGCCATAAATTAAATTCATCATGCATGTACCAAGCTCATTGATATGAGATGCCACTTTGTTTGAGAATTATTGATGACGATGATGTTTAGTTGAAGAAGATATATACAAAGGAAAATTCAACGGACATGCTCACAAAACTATAACCATTCTAGAAGTTCACCTACTATAGAAAATTGGTGAACATCTAAACTCATTATTGATTGCCTATTCGGACATTTTGAAGAACTGCACAAGGCTTGATCTGTTTAGGAGCGAAGTATGTTGGCAACAATTCTAGTGCAATCATTTTAGCATTAAAGCTCATTTTGGTTACCTCCCACTTATCTAGAAGTGAAAGATAAGGTGGAGAGTGTTGGAAAAATATTAAATTTAATGGTTATATATTAGGAAGTGTATATCTTAGGAAAATTAGTATTGGATAGCCTAATTATAGGAGATATGATTAAATGATATTTTTTATATTTAAAATATTCTTAATTTGTATGCCCAAATCCTCTTTTATTTATAGAATGGATTATGACTCATTTATGTGTGTGGAGTTGTAATCCTATTTCGGTCATTTATTTCCTCTCTCCTCACCTCTTATAGTGAAATAACTCCTCCCCATAAACTAGATCTGGGCATTGGGCAGACCGGGCTTATTCAAGCTTTTGACTAGTCAAAACGGGCTTGAGCTTGATTTCTATTTGTAATTTCATAGTCAGGACTGCCCACAATCTGGGGTAGATCGTACGATAGACCTTAAAAGGAAAGTGATTTTTTCATATGTTACATACTATCATTTCATTATTTTTGTGGCAACTTGAAAATAGATGCAAGTAGCTGCTACTTCTGTGTTTAGCAATGCTTTGAGTGCTATATATGTAATTATTCGTACTTTGTGCGGATTGGGCAAGACAAAGAACTCTAATATTATGTGTAAATACTTGAGTGCTTATGTTTTCCAAAAAAGGCCCTAAAACCTTAAACACATTAATTTAAATCCTGATATCACAAAAGATTGAGACAATACTATTTCTCGAAGAAAACTATAAGGTTTAATATATTACATCTACTTTTCAAATTCCCGTCAAAGTATAAAAAAGAGATTAAAAAAAATTACCGCCTCGAAAGCTTGCAATCACGAACTATACATATACGTCATGGCCATTGGGCAGGTCAGATTTGGCATAGGTCTAACCGGGCCTATTCGAGCTTATGGCAAGCTCATCGGGTCACCCACCCAATGACCAAGTCTACCGTGGATATAGATATAGGTGGATTTACATCGAACCACATAAATTGCACCGTGCACCGTGTTGATAGTTTACTTGTTTTGTGGTTTTTTTTCTCATTATTTTGCACTATATATATATATATATATATATATATATATATATATATATATATATATATATATATATATATATATAAATAATTTGAAAGTATCCCTTATTTTGCGTAAAGGAATCATAGCCTTCAATCTATTTTGATGATTCTGGTTGATTAACTTCTGTGAAGAGAAGGATGACAGGTCCAAATTATATCCATCAGACAAATGGGTGGAGGGAATTGGCTCACTTTGTATGATTCCCCTTCTATAGGCAGGCCCACAAGTCCAGAGGTCGTCAGCCAGTATATATCTGTCGTATGTTTGGGTTTCAATCTCTTGTACGCAATTCGGGGGCTGTTAGTGGAAGAGGAATCCAGTTGAAATTTTGCTCTCTTTTTCGAGATTTTATTCCCCATCGATTTATTCTTGATTTAAAGCCTCATTTGATGTTACAAAATATATTTTATTAATAATGAATTTATTCTCTGTTCATCTTTTCATGCCAATATAATTAATATGGGATTTGATTCTGCAAATTTTTTTGAAGTTTATGAAAGATGTAAATATAATTAATTTATTCTTAGAACTATTTGGGTGCACGGACGATGACATGAATTAAATGATGCTGTCGTGCACAATGACGTGATTGAGTTCGCCCGCACATATAGATGTGTGAATGTAATATTTTGTTCATATCATTGGGTTTTCTTTTGGGAAGAATTGCGAGTGTTAAAATTAATGTTGTTCGTGTAGTTTAGTTGCTATTTCTAACTCGAACATAATTTTATAAGCAATTAGGGCAGATCAGGATAATATATATTAATTCCATAATATTAAAGATATAAGTGAGATTTGACTTCTTATCGTCGAGGTAGGGAAACATTACTTCTTCATAGGAGAAGAAGACATTATAGGGGTTGTATAATGTGCTAAATTTTAGAAATATTATTTTATTATAATTTATTCTCTTAAATTAAATAAAAAAATTAATTTGAAAAATGCACAAAATCATCATGTAATGAGGCGCGTCATGTCGAAAAAAGCTTCACGTGGCATAGTGATTACGTCATGTCGCAGAAATTACGGTGCCACGTGTTTTTTTTCGTGACTTATTTTTCGTAAAATTTTTGCACAACTTATATTTTTACAAAACTTGCAATAGGACAAACACACACACACATAAGACACTAATTTACAAATATCAAAACAAAATGGTGAATCATAGGCTCGTATTCGCCTCAATTCAACTAAGATGCAAATACATTCACATTTTGTGTAACAACACATTGATGCAGTTAGATGTCTAGGCAAAAGTCATCCAAGCTGCACCATGACATTTGGTTGAGAAAAACAAAGATCCAGAAGAGCCATGAAGAAGACAAGATAGCCTTCAACGTTCAATTTAATCACCACCACATAATCAAGAGAGAAAAATTTATGAAATTCAGAGACCATAAGAAAAAGTTACCACAACATCATTATAAGAAAAAATTCAATGGTTGTCCAAAAAAGGGGACCAACACAGATTTCCGAATTTGCCTAAATTGCGAGAAACTAATTAAAGTTTACATGCAAACCACTCAATTTCTATGCATTTACATATCTAACACCTAAGCTTTGCTTTCTTACAATTATACCACCCAAAACGTTCATCTCTTTAATGTAAAAGCTCATAATTTACGGAAAAAAATGTTATTTAAGTAAAAATGAGAAACAAACAATTCAGGAAGAAGAGTTTTTTTTTTTTTTTATGAGTTATGTACCAAAAATATCACAACAAACATTTAACTATGGTAAATGGTGTGCAGGGTATATTGCCGAAGGCAGGCGAGAATGAAAGTCTTTTAGTAGAAAAAGTTGCTAGAGCTCCACTAAATTGTACAAGTAATGACATTGCTCCCTAGAATGTTTTTCATTGTTTTTAAAGTAACTCGAAATTGTCAGTTTGTCTATTTATAGGTCAACGTATTATTCTCTTTTTTGAATAAATATCCCTCCCGAACCATATAAATGATTTGGAGATGAGTGGAATCGAAAAGATTCATACATAACAACAAATAAGCAAACAAATTTAAAAAAGAAACATGTAAGGCTTATATATAGGATTATCCTTGTGTGAAAGCTTGAGAGTATACATCTTAACGTGATTAGATCAAAATATCTCGAAATATGATATCCACGAAAGAAATATCGACATAAGTCGCCCATAACCAGAGAACCAAAAAGAACATTTCGTTACTCCCAAAAAAACGCATTCCTTTGGTTAATTACATCACGTGGGGTACCTAAGAATATACTCGATAAAAGAGGTTTCGCTTATATTATCATAACCTGGTGCAAATACGAAACCAAAGGAGGGTTGTTTCATATGGGGAATGCCTCGATGCTTTCGGAGATCTCATTAAACTACAATGTAGAGAGTGAGTCTCTCACATCCCAAAAAACTAACAGCTCATTGCTTTCGGAACCTACGAAATAACCAAATCGCCACGACAGGCATATCCCTTATATTTTAGAGCTCACCGGCTATAAGGGCAGAGGGTGAATCACCGTATCCCAAATGAGGGGCAACTCATCTGCAATCGGGCTGTTAAGATGATACCAACAAAGTCACAAAAGGATGACATGGCTCATAAAGGCTCAACAATAGGAAGATAGAGCAATCTCTAAGCAGGTAGAGATAGTTGGGTTAGAATACTACGGATTCGTCATCTCAAGCCACTAACACCTCAAGTCTACCAAGGCGTGTGACCCAACATAATCGGAGGTTCCTTGTCAGTGATCCATGAATTGTGTGGTCCAATGAGACCTCAGTAGCCTTAAAGTCAAAAGAAGAAAACTCTAGTCCTATGACCTGTGCAGGTAGAGCACAAAGAGGAGAGACTTATACTCGTCAAGTAAATTACAAATATGTCTCAAGAAAGTAGGGAAAAGAAAAGGTCCAGCTACAAATCTGAAAAATACTTTTAACAAAGGACTTATATCTCATATGGGTCGAGGAAGCTTCTAATATCCTAATCGTGCTAGACTACCACATAAGTTTATGTTGGGCCAATCATATTGAAGAAGCACAGAGGCTTCACCTCGGAACATTCAAATAGAATGCAATTATCTAAAATAGTCCTAAGCATGGAGGTCCTATTTAACATCTTTGAGACATAACTATGCTAAGAAGCCACTTTTAAAACCTGCCCGAAAGCCATGGAGAAAAGTAAGTGCGTGTTTTAAAAGTCTAGAAAATTTTAACCTTAAATCTTAATTAATTTTAATATTTTATTATTAAGAGTTTGTTGACAAGTTAAAGTTCTAGGGTCTTTAATGAGCCAATATTGTTTTTTTGTGATCAATCCCAGACAAACAACAAATAAAAGGAAACACAAAAGTAAAGCAAGTTCAAAATAAAATTCAAGACAAACCAATCAAAATATAAGTACAAGTCGTAGTCGCTGAATCGACAAATCTCTGAGGAAAGCAGTAAATGTGTCAAACTACGCATATACATTTCCGGACCTAAATCTATATAAGAATATAAATTCAAAATTAAGGTATGGAACACGAGCTGCTACTCCTGGTCTTCATCACGTGGTTCCCACGCCAAAAGCTTAATAACAAATCTCCTCACCTTATTTTCCATATATACTCAATCCCAAAACTTTATCAAATACATGTTGAAAGAAAATAAAGGACTCAACCTGCAAAAATTGTTAGCACAGGTTAACATATAAATCATATGAGTCATCCCTGGCAGGAAGAGCTTATAGCAACACTTGTAAGAAAGGGTTAGCATATAAATCATGAAATTACTCCTCCCTTATTAGACCTTTGTGTGTGTACATTTAACCATGACTCCCCGCAAGAAGATTGACCTAATACACTATTGCACTTGTCCACACTCAGTAAAAATACAAAAACAGAGTAAAGCGACGCCTGATTAGGACAACCGAACCACCAAAGAATAATAGTATTATCTATAATAATTACTAAAATCACTTCATCAATTCTTAATACTAGCTTTAAAAACTGATACAAGTAACTTAACGGCGGTTCAAACCTTCAGCTAAATTTAATATATTTTTAAATAATGCGTATTGTCATCTTCACCGAGCTCTTTCCAAGCGCTGTACGCAACAGCCATCAACGGGTTCTGTAAAAGGTCAAAGATGAAGATGAAGACTAAGTACGTTGACAAGACTTGGTGCCAATAATCCCTCCTATTAAAAGTCCACTAATGCAGCCAAATTAGGTATCAATTTCTAAGCTCATTACACTTATCATAACTTTGTTACGTGAAAGATTAAATTACATGAACGATTAAGTAATGCTGTCATGTTATATATATGTTCCCATCTCAGATAACATTAAAAACACTTTACCCCGCTTGTTTAATTTTCTGTTTTTTAATTAACTTATGTAACACACAATTCTTATGTATTTATATCTCTATGATCTCAAAGTATATGTATGAAAATATACAGCATTTACGTTCAAAAAATTAATATTAATGATATTTTAACCTGATGTTATATATATATATATATATATATATATATATATCATATCAAGAACCTTGCATTCGTCAATCATTAGGAGGCTGTTCGTCAATCTTCAGGGGTCCATGTAGTTGGACCAAAAAGGGTGTGTACGTAATGTACATGTTGTAGATGAGATTTGAAAATTTTATTGTTTCATTTGAAGTAATATATAGAAAATTTTTTTGAGAAATATTCTAAATTTATCATATAATTTATTTGCAGTGTATTTAAAACTCATAGCGGCAATGTCATCGATATGACAAGCTGCATGCCGACACTCAACGTAAGTCACTAACTTCAAATCGAAAAAGTAAAGTGGAACTGCATAGGTTATTGAAGTGGGGGGTTGTTATTGAAGGGTTATTAGAACATTAACTCTAATAATGCCGCAAGAAACTCTCAATAACCCCTCAACAATCTCTGCAATTCCACTCTAGTGACCCCGCAATAACATTCGCGGTTTCACATCAATAACCCTACAGTAATATCCACGTGGCAGCATATTACTTGAAGTACGCATGCAGAACTACGTACGTACTCCATATGAAAATATTTCTCATTCAAACCAAATACATAAATATATTCTCTTATATTTATTTTGTAACGTTTTAATAATTCTAAAATATTCCAGTTGTATTATAGACTGAGAAAATAAACTTCCCTTAATATTAATTATTAAATGAAAGAAAAAAACTCTAATCCACTTGCTCACTCATGTCTCCACGTACAAAACACTTGGCTCTAATATGTCTAATTACGTGCCCATTTGTCGACATAATTAATTCATTATGTGGCTTGCCATGCTAACCTCCCCCAACCACCATTGCGTCCACCGTGTCAACAGTATTTATCTCTTCTAAGTTCCAGACCATGGAAGCCTCCTCCATACGCTATCCCCTCCAATGTCACAAGACTACTTCTAAATGATTTCGAGTCAGGTTAAGATTTTGACTCCATCGAAGACTTCGATTACTCAAAACTTGGATAACATTTCAACTCTTGGTTGAAATCAACATACAAACTAACGACATTAAAAAAAAAAAAAAGAATAATTATCCATACTTTATTAAATCATTTGATTGATTTATTTATTGTTATTTTATATAAATATCTCTTAGTCTTATTTTAATTACTTAAAATAGGAGTTTTACCACATTTTTTTTTTTTGTAAAAGAGGTTTTTATATATACTACAGTTATTTTTTTCGGTGTAATTACACAAATGTGATTTCAAGCCTGATGACAATTCAATCTAAAGATCCTTACAATAGTAGATGTTGAAAACTTTTTTGAATATTTTTTAGTACGATTTAGAAATAATATATGATATTAACTTTGATGAGTGCTATAAAATTTACGATGATAGAGTAATGAACACTCATATTAACGTTGTACGAAAATTTAGTACACACTCGGATAAAAAAATAATTCGACTGAAAATGGTTATTAGGTTTTCCAAGTTACAACTACGATGGGGGCTTGTGGTGGTCGACGATGAATGATGGTAATCGACAATGGTCATTAGTCGACAATAATAAGTAGTGGTTGATGACGACAGTAGTGCTCGGAGGCGGTCGGTGGTTATCGACGGTGGTCGGTGAGAGTCGTCAACAACCGACGATATTCGACAATGGTCGACGGTGACAAAGATGGTGATGGATCTTAGCTCCCTTTTAAAGCTTTAAATTCTCTCTCAAACATCCAGTCCTCTCTCATGAAATGAGTGTGACTCTTTTTATAGTGTTATGAGTGCAATTAATGCAAAAATACAAACCACTTTGATTAGATGATCCAAGGAGCTTCATTCAATCAAACGGAGTTTGATTGAAATTTGAGTGCCTTAACAATGTTAAAATTTGTGCAATTTTAGGCTCGTTGGACTGCTCTTGTTGTGATGCTCGATTCGACAATAGACTTGCTAAATTCAACATTCATTTAACCTTCTAAAATTGTCTGAAAAATCTCTAAGAGTGGTTTAATGACTTGATCTGAGCTTGATTTGGCTTGGATTGGACTAATTATAAAAACAATAAGTTCTTCTTGTCAAGCTAATCAGTTTGATTGTATGTTTGCTGAAATCAGAGTTCATAATGAGTTTTTGTCGATGTTTGAATATTTTTTGTTCAAAAGACCACCTCGAGATCTACATCATGCATCAAATTCATTTTCGATGATAGGAATTTGATGTAGATGTATTAGTGATTTTAATAATACTTGTCCGACACAGCTCACATTGATTTTAAATTAAATTGAAATGGTTGTCATCAATTGGAAACATGAATGTAATTAAAATAGAATGTATGATTAAAAAGAAAATTTTTGTTTGTTGTTTGTCATTTCTACCATAGAGTTTAAGCATGCACAGTGAATATTAAAGTTATTAGATTTCGCCCACATCAAGTCGCTGTACATATGCATAACCAAGCCTAAAAACATCTTAAGAAATAATTCATTTTAATTTAATAAAATTTAGATTGGAATTAGTATGTCAAATTTAATTTAAATTTAGATTATATAAGTCAATTGAAAGATACATTTAACCAAGAATGATATGAAATGAGAAAGGATCTACGGCTTAATAGTTATAAATGAAGGTTTAAGAAATAAATAAATCAATCAAATGCTATTTGTTTTATGTGTATGAGTTTTTTTTTTAATAATTATTATTTTAGGAAAGGTGAACCCAAACAGTAATATGCATGATTCAAATCATGACCTTACATTGGGAAACTATACCCTTAACCACTTTGTTGCATGTAAATGCGTTTGTCAAATGTACGAGTAGATTTGTTTTGGATCCGATTTCAAGCATTGTTGGGGTCGGCTCGAATAGATTCAATGCGTTTTGAAATTGACTCGTGATTTGTTATATTCGATTTTGGGCAAGCTTGTCACAAAATTGGATCGAGCTTGATTCAAATTCAAATCAAAATGAGCTGACTCAAATTGATTGAATCCATTCCAACTTGTAATTGACTCATGGCCTGTTATATTCTATTTTGTTTATATATATATATATAAATATAATTTTTCTAAATAAAAAATATATCTAGCCAACCTTGCATGAATACAATAAAAAATCAGCTAAAAAAACCTCCATTCAAATTTTAGGCTCATAACCACGCTCTATTCTTTAATCCGAGTTAAATTTAACTTGATTTCTAGTAACAATATCAGACCTAAATTCACTTTTATTATTTATTATTAAAAAATTAATAATAAATAATTGAAAACAATCGAGAGCCGTCTATCTCAAGCGCACGACTCTCAAAGCCACCGTGCGCTTCACGTGCATGGGTCCGGCCTCGGCGGCTTGCCATTGCCGCTAAAATAATACAAGAGTGCTTGCAATAGCCGGTCTCGTGATCCCCCGTCTTAATGAAAAAGATAAAGCTGTCCTTTTCCTTCACTATTTGCACTCTGCTTTTCTGACACCCATTATTCACCGACTCCTCTAACTTGTACTTTAGGTGAATAGGGTGAGGGTGTTGTCATTGGTGCAATTTGACTCTAATAATTCTAGGGAGCAGTGGACCCCATTTAAAATTGCCGGACGCCTGCCCGCTGTTTTGTTGCCAACACCGACAGCTCTTCCGGCCGTCAAATTCTATTTATTTTCTCTTTAAGCTTCAACCAACTTTTATTAGGTGGAAGACAATGATTTAAACCGTTTGTCATATTACTGATTGTAACAGTATTCAAATTTTCTTATTAAAATTGATAATTATTTAATCGGTTTTATTTTTAATTAAATTAAATTATTGATTCGTTCGTCAAATTAATTAAATATTAAATTTCATTAATTGTTTTTTATGTCAATTTTTTTTGAAACGTCATCATTAAATACTCTTTAAAAGGATAAAAAAATTTGAAAATAATATAATTAAGACGGAATAGGTATACAAATGCCGATTTTAACCTCGTAAGATCAATATCGGTATTTTTATATCAGTTTTTTATTTTTATTTTATTTTTTTCAGTTTTATTTTTTATTTAACAATTAATAATATTATTAATTAAAATTATTAGAATTATTTAATATTTTTAGTTTTGATTTTTTATGTAACAATTATTATTTTTCTTATTTTTATTTTAAGTTAAAAACAGTAAAAAGTACTAATAAATATTTAATAAGTATTAATAAACCTAAATAAAAATAATATAGCTTAAATAATAAATAAAAATATGAAAAAAGAAAAAAATATTATTAAAAAAACTTGAGATGCTATCAAATTTTTAACAATAAAAATTCTAACTTAGATTAAAGGTCATCAATAAACCCAACTCAACAAAATTACATTCAAAATGAATGGCTCGATGAGACGGAACTAACAATATTAAAATTAGTTATATTTGAGTTAAATCAAGTTAAGGTTAAATTGTTAAATCATTTTTTGGAGTTTTCAATGCATAATTATAAGGTCAAACGGATTTCGAATTTGACAAACTTTTAGTCAAATCAATAATCTTGATAAAATGAATCCAACGACCCTAATTTCACTCAATTTTGACATCATTAAATATCTAAATGTCTATCGAAGGAAGTCCAATCGAAGTAATCTCCAAATCATTCGATTAGAGCAATTTGGATTCCTCCCTTATTTGAAACATGAAATTTATAAATAGAACTTCACCTCTCTCTTGAAAGAGGATCTAGATCAGGAGGAGGAGAAGAGAGGAGAGCTGAAGCTCAACATTGCTTCAACATCGTAGTTTCGTGTCACGTCATCAGAATTGTGTCGGATGATGAAAATTTATTGATGTATCAAGATTTTTTTTTCTCTATTCTCGCTTTTTTTTTACTGTTCAAGATATTTTATTTATATTTTGTTAAATATTTGTTAATATTTTTAAGTGTTTTAAGCATAAATTATCAATAATAACAATAATAATAATAATAGTTAAATAAAGAGAAATCCGAAACCATGAAATAATTACAAAAATTTTAGAATTCATAATAATATTAATTATTATATAAAAAAGTAAAACCGAAATTATAAAAAAAAAAAATGAAGAAAATGGGTTTATAAATACTGATCGAAGCCTTAAGGGCACAATCCTTGGCTGGTGAGGAGAAGACCAGAGCTAATAATGGGATAAATCTGGAGTTAAGAAGCTGCATTGCTGACTTCGAGAAGTCTGTCGAGGGGAAGAAGACTCTAGAGAAATTTATGAGCGGTCTTGAAAATGTACGCTAATTTAAACGGAAAAATGTTAAATCAGGCCTCATATTCGGAGTCTAATGGTGGGGCGTCACGTGTCAAGTTGGCTTCACCATTTTTAACAATGGCTAATGTCAGTGTATTACAGTGAGACTCACTTGACACGTGACGTCCCACCATTGAACTCCTAACACAAATTACGTTAAGAGTCATGATGTAATATTTTCTCAATTTAAAGAGATGATGTTGGACAATGTTGGAGAAAATGCGAAGACAAACGGAGAAAGGGTACTTAGACTCATCAGAATATGTCGAATGGCCTTCAAAGTGATGGAAATGTCCATTTACTGATTTGCTTTGTTTACCTTGTTTGTAAGCGTATCTGTACGTAGGATTTCTGATCGATTTTTTTTAGAAGATGCCGGAATAGCGATCACTGTTTGTTATTTATTTTGTCTGATATTCGAAAAAAACATAGCCCCTTGCTTGTATAACTTACAATTACTAATAATTAAATATAAGATGTATAAAATTATATTATGAGAATGTTAGGGTTGACTATGGGGCATTTACATAAATATGGTTGTAAATTAGCCGAGCTTGAGCAAGTTAAGTTATTGTTTGTGATCAGCTCGTTTGTATTAGTTCGTATTTGAAATTGTCTGATGTTCGAATTAGGCCTAGAAGAATTTTGCTCGTGTTTGGCTCTATGTTAATTGTTTTGTTTGAATTGACCCATGTTCGGCTCGATTTATTAAGCTAAATAACAAAATTAAATAGATTTTTTGTTGAGTGCAAGTTTTGAATCTGCATTTTTTTTTTTGCAATAAAAGATATCCAACCACTCAAACACATCAGTAAATATATGTAATATATTATTATATGAATAATAAATATAATTTTCTTATATCAAACTAAAATGAGTGGAAACACGAACGGCTCGTTTATAATTTGAGCTTAAAAAATTTATTCATGTTCAACTATCTTACTTGACGAATGATTTGAATACGAGCTGTTGTGAAATTTGGGGCGAATAAAAAAATAAATCGACAAAAATCATAAGAAGAACAAAGAGATTTAACGAGGTTCGACAAGTATGCCTACATCCTCGGGAATAGAGCGGCGAATTCACTATTTCAGAGGAGTTTCATACCCATAAGGTTACACTTCTATTTATAGATAAAACTCACAGACAAATTTACAAACACGCCCTCGCTCCCCCAACCCATTAATCCAAGAGACGCACATCTTCACACCAACAGACACACCTATTCATTTCGGGAGACACACCTCTCCAAATCCAAGAGACTCCAAATTCATAGCATATGAGTCATACCTAACACGAGCAACTTAACGATCCAAAATAAGTTATTTGTGAACAACGAATTTTTTTATACTCATATACATACATACCACACAATTCTAATGTATTTAAACCCAGATTGTAATATTTGCATCCCTAGTGCTCAAATCCTTAATATCACATCAAAAATAACATTATCACATCTTTTTTAAAAGTGAATTACATCTTTTCAGGAATAAATTTATCACACCAAAATACTGTCAATCTAAATATAAAAGTTTCCAGTGTTAGATATGTAAATACATAAGAATTATGTGGTATGCAGGTAAATTCCTCAACTATTTATGAAACATATACTTCAATACAAACTAGCAACAAAATAGGTTTGTCTGTTGGCCAAATCTTGAACGGTTCAAGCTGGTCTCAGCTCACATGGTATCCATTTTACTATATTACTTGCACACATCGGTCTTTAAGTATTTTGATTTAAGGCCCGTTTGGGGCGGCGATGCGACACCGCACAACGATTTTGTTTGTTTGAATAAATTGAGTTTTGACAACTTATTAAAAAGCTGCAACTGAAATCTGTGTTTTCCCACTACTACTGGCTAGTTGTGACGATAGCTTTCTACCTGCGATTTGATTTTTTTTAAAAAAGATTATAATAACCACCACAATTTTTCAAGCATCAAATTATTATTCAACACTTTCATGATTATTTTTTTAAAAGCTGCAGCTGCCCAAACTGTCTTTCAGTTTATTTTATGAACAAAAAATAAAAAAAAACAAACTTGAAGACAAGAGAGGCAGTAAGTAGTGAGTAAACATTGATACTGATCATTTCAATTTATTATAAGGTCATACTCATAAAGCAAAAAACCAACTTTGACTTGGGCCTCTAAAAACATACTGCGTAGGTAGTAGTTTTTTGTTTTTTTTCAATTAAGATTTAGTAACAATACCCAATTATTATTAATATATCTATGTTAAAATTTTATAAAATACATCTAAAATACTTCTTACTATAACCTATATTTATTATTAAAGATGTATGCTAGAAGATTCGCGGTGATAGATAGATTGATTAACGTCATAACAATACACGAAAAACCAGCACACACTCAGGTAATTAAAAAGGAGGGGACATCTCGACTTTTTATATGAAAAACCCTTGAAAGGGGAAAAAAACGACGGAGACTAGGCCAGTTGAAATAATTCACTATGAATAGTGGGTACATAAGTCTACTCTTCTCCTGAATTAGGGAATATAGAATATAGTTGTAGTTCTTGGCGACAACAGACTGTAAGGGATATAGTTGATTGTGCTAAATGTAGTAATCTTTCACAAGTATTGTAGACGGTGGTTGTAGTGCTAGCTTGTTATAGAAGTCATAGTCGATAACCATGACAATAGTTGGCTAAGTGGGTCGTAGATAGTTGCTTCAGAAGCACAGATTGGCCATAGAGGCCGTAGTAGGAAGTTGTGGGAGCTATAGACCACGTAGGTCGTATGGGCCACAATGGTGAGCCACGATGACGTCTGTGGACCGCAAGGACCGGAGTGAGGAGTTGCACAATCTGTGGAACACGTATGTCGAATTAGTGAGTTGCAACGACGTTTGTAGGCTGCGATGGCGAGAGTTGGGAGATGCACGAGCTGTGGACCACATAAGTCATAATTGGTCACATAGTTGGTGAGTTGTAATGATGTTCGTTGGTCGCTGGGGCCAGGGTCTGAAGTTGCATGAAGGTACCCGAGGCGCGTAGTTACTCCTGTCAACCACTTCGATATAAATGTGTCTTCTGAGGTCTTTGAGTGGAAACCCTGTCAACTGTCAACCACTTGCTCATTTGAAGTCTTTTAAGTGTCTTTCAAGAATTGAGCAATTTATTTAGAATTTAGGACTTATATTCTCACGATATTCGATCGTGTAAATGACCTAAAAGATAGGAGGATTTTCACCATACCATATAGTAACCTCAGAATCCTAAAGTGTTAGGACTTATAATTGCATAACAGGGTTATGCAAAAGCCTAAAAGTGATATGTGAGGGTTTACGCCGCGTTAGGTAAGCCACCTCGAAATCCTATGGGTTCTTATTTAAACTAAGGAAAGTGCTTAGTGATTTGAATTTGTTTTGACGTTGCTCTTCTAAATATCCTTGTCGTGTTGCGCACGACATTCGCTCGAAGTTCCTCGTCGTAGCACCTCCGTATTTGATGTTAATTTTAAAGGTATATGCAATTGTCGAGTCAACGCTCTGCAGCCGGGTACCTCCTATAAAACCAACTATTGACCTCGTATTATAAGGTATAGTGTGTAAAAGTAGCAGTAGCAAGTAGAGTAACATAATCTTCAAGAAATGAACTAGCATGAATTGCATTAACAAAAGAAATATCACTTAGACAACTCAAGAAAGAGCGACAAATGACCTACGACGAAAGAAAATTCGAGAAAATCGATAGATGACTCACGATGAAAATCTCGAAGTAAAAAAAGGCAAATAATAACTCAAAGAAAGTCACAAAAAATACGGGAAAATCCCGTGTTAAAGACCGCGAGTGCTTTACCAAAAGTTTCGAAAAAATCTAACGAAAAAACCGAAGAAAGAAAATCGCAAGCACTTGAGTCGGGGCTAGACTCAGATACTATATATTTGTACTCGAGGGATGTCGAAGGCTACTATCAGTTATCGAGATGTATAAAACCCGCCACTCAATTAAAAGGGCATCCTACTAAAATTAACTTAGGAGGGTACACCTTAGTCTGGTACTGGTAATCAACAAGTAGACAATCAAATTATAATATATTTAAAATTTATATTTTAGCATGCACATAGATTTCAGGCATACAAAAGGAAGTTTTATCAATTTTGTAATGAAAATATTTTTATAAATATTGTATCTGTTCTCATCATGTCTGTTCTTATCAGTTTTTTGAAAAATTATGATTGCCGACGAGTCGATCACGCTGTCGGGCGTAAGACCGCCAACAACTTAAAAAGGTACGGGTCTCCCGCTAGTATTGTGTCGGTGAATAATACTGTCATCCTACAATTTATCAGATCCTGATGTCGTAGGATAGAATATCATTTTGATCTACCACCGACGTATCTTTGTCATCATCGCCCTAAGCCCCAAAACAAAGCAGACTTACTTGCGATCTTGATTGATGGTTTCATATACAGCAAAATGTCATATATGGGCACTTATGTGTCAGACATAAGCACTGTAAACCGAACCAAGAAGCAAGGAAAAAAAAAGAATAAAAATGGGGATGAGAGAGAGGAAGAACTGATCCATTTAAAAGATCGAAAGAATGAAAGGTGAAGCAATTCTCAAAACTGTGATGAAGAGGCTTGAAAAAGAGAACCCAAGATCCTTGAATCAATCCAAGAATGATATAATTTTCTCAAATTTTATAATTAGATCAACCCAAGAAGAGTATCCCCTCAAAATTTTGTTTTCGAACATGTCGAAACAGGCCCAAACCTAATGTGATATCGCGATTATTTTTAAATAAGCTACAGCTGCCCAAACTGTCCTTCAGTTTATTTTATGAACAAAAAAAAAATTTAAGACAAGAGAGGCAGTAGTGAGTAAATATTGATACTGATCATTTCAATTTTTTATAAGGTCATACTCATAAAGCAAAAAACCAACTTTGACTTGGGCCTCTAAAAACATACTGCGTAGGTAGTATTTTTTTGTTTTTTTTCAATTAAGACTTAGTAACAATACCAATTATTATTATTATATCTATGTTAACATTTTATAAAATAAATCTAAAATACTTCTTATTATAAGCTATATTTATTATTAAAAATGTATGCTAGAAGATTCGCGGTGATAGAGTGATTGATTAACGTCTTAGCAATACACGAAAAACCAGCACACACTCAGGTAATTAAAAAGGAGGGGACATCTCGACTTTTTATATGAAAAACCCTTAAAAGGGGAAAAAAACAACGGGGACTAGGCCAGTTGAAATAATCCACTATGAATAGTGGGTACATAAGTCTACTCTTCTCCTAAATTAGAAAATAGAGTATATAGTTGTAATTCTTGGCGACAACAGACTGTAAGGGATATAGTTGATTGTGCTAGATGTTGTAATCTTTCACAAGTATTATAGACGGTGGTTGTAGTGCTAGCTTGTTATAGAAGTCATAGTCGATAACCATGACAGTAGTTGGCTAAGTGGGTCGTAGATAGTTGCTTCAGAAGCACAGATTGGCCATAGAGGCCGTAGTAGGAAGTTGTGGGAG
>NEWO01000753.1:0-72964 GCA_003013225.1 Phalaenopsis aphrodite | reverse complement strand
GAAGCTTCTACTTAACGACTGTAACCTATTATGAAAGAAAACGAAGGAAATCCACAAAGGATTTTTAACCTATCAGAGTATAGCCTGTGATGAAAGAGGTTGAATTGTCCCCCTTAGATCGATTAAGCCTAAAACGAGGTATCAGCGATGCTCTGTATTTCTCAAGATTGGGGCGTAGGTCGCAATGGACCGTATGTTTTTTTGGAAATATGATTGCAACCATATTTAGGCATAATGTTTCACAACTTCTTAGTTGCTGCTTTTGAATTTATTGTTCCTCCGGCGAGTCTGCTTTCCACATGAGCATGTAAAATAACCCTTTGTTTCGAGACTTGAAAAGCTCACCTTCCTAATCCTATTGAAGAGGAACTTCAATAGGACAAGGGAACGCTGAGGAAGTGTTATTTGCAGTGAAGATTGAGGTCTAGGAGCATTCTTGAAGACATGTAATTTGAATGAAATGTGGGATGACTCCCCATCATAGTCGTGTTTGGGACATTGACGTGAACGACCTTTCGAGACTGTAGCGAAGGTTGACCCCCTATTCTAGAAGAAATTATGAAAGACTTTGTATCTGAATAAGATGCAAGAAGTCCAAGAAAGTTGACGTGAATGACCTCTCGGGACTGTAGTGAAACTTTCTCACCACATCAAAGAATGCTCTAGAGATGATCTTCAAAATACAAAGGAGGCTTCTTTGGCGGTTGGATGATGTACATCATTGGGAAATGAAGTAGGGTCACACATCTTAGAGTTGAAGATAGTGTTGAACATTGCTTCATTTCCCATAGATGGTGCCAAACTGATGCATGATAGAAGATTCGCGGCGGTGGAGTGATTGATTAACATCTTAGTATTGCAAATAAAACTAACACACTCAAGTAATTAAAAATAAGGAGACATCTCAACTTTTTGAAGGGGAAAAAACCACAAGAAATTGCTCAGTTGAAATAATCCGCTATGAATGGTGTGTACACAAGTCCACTCTTCTCCTGAATTAGCAAACATGGAATTATAAAGTTGGTTATCTAAAATCTGACAATAGTTCTTGGCGATAACAGGCTGTAAGGGACATAGTCGTTACAATAGAGGTAGTAGTCCATCATAAGTATTATAGAAAGTGGCAATAGTGTCAGTTTGTTGTATAAGTCATAGTTGATAATCATGACAGTAAATGACCAAGCGGGTCGTAGATGTGATTCAAGAGTATTAGTTGGTAATAGAGGTTGTAGTAGGGAGTTGGAGGATATGTGGACGTATAGGACATAATGGTGAGCCACGATGCCCTCCGGGGCCGCAATGGCTGAGTTAGTAGCTGCTTGAGTTGTGGACCATGTTGGCCGAAGTGGTGAGTTGTAATGACATCCCGAGGATGTAAGGCCCAAACTTGAAAGTTGCATGAGCTGTGAACCACGTAGGCTATAGTTGGTCATGTAGTTCATATTGTTGAGTTGCAATGATGTCCGTTGGCCTCAATGGCCAAAGTTTGGAGCTGCACAAGCATATGTGAGGTGTGTCATTACCTTGTCTTTGAGATGCATTATTGCACTGTCCTTGGGATGTGTTGTTACACTATCTTCGGGGTGTGTTGTTGCACCTTCGTTAGGTGCATTGTTACACCGCCTTTGAGGTGTGTTGCTGCATAGTTTTTGGGGTTAGCCTGGTGTTTCAGATGATGCATCACTTTGTAGGATGTTTTGTGACTCCAAGACATCTATTTGAAAGTAAGTTACCGGTCGACAATAGTCGACAGTGACCGGCGAGTGGTGGTCGACAGTGGCCGGTGGTGGTCGACAGTGGCATAATAGAAGGCAACTTTAGCTCTTTCACTTGGATTCAGTCTTCTTCTGGCTTCAAGCTTCCTTCTTTCACTTGGATTCAGTCTTCTTCTGGCTTCAAGCTTCCTTCTCCCTTTTAATAAGAGAAGCGAGGCTCAATTTATAGAGTCCCGATTGCAATAAATGAGGGAATTTGAATCACTCTGATCGGACAACCCGAAGAGGTTCCCTTGATCAGACGTCATTTAATGGACATTTGAGTGCCTTAACGATGTTGGAATTGGGCAATCTTGGGATCGTTGGACTTGTCTTATTGAGACGCTCGATTCAACTATAAACTCACTGAATCCGACATCCATTTGATCTTCAAATGTGTCTGGAAAACTTTCAAATATGGTTTAATGACTTCATATGAGATTGAATTAATTTGGATTGGACCAACTTTGGTACCATTGGGTTCATCTCGTGGAGCTGGTCAGTTTGACTACAAGTCTGCTAAGATTGATAACTTTTTATCAAAGTTTGAACACTTCTTACTCGAAAGATTATCGCGAGATTCATGGTGTGCCTTGAGATTCGTGTTGGATGTAAAAAAATTGTTGATGGTATATCACTTAAAAATATTTTTTATTACATATTTTTAATTTCTTTCCCCTTATTCATACATAAATACACTAATATATCACTTAATTAAATAAAGGTTTTATATCATTATGCTATTTCTTGTAAAATCTATAAGAAATTTCATCTTTTAGCAATTCAAATTATTACTTATCATATTTGGTATGAAAGGAATTGCAAACTTTTTAAAACACATTGTACTCTAATTGATGTTATTATTCAGAATATTCATCGGATATTTGGGGAGAAAACTAGGAAATGGAAGTTTAAACATTCTATTCCTTCGATTTTACGGAATTTTTACAACTTACATTAATTTAATGTTGTCGGATTTATTTTTCAATTTTTTTCTTCAAGTTTCTCTTTGACATAATTTACCTGTTTTTTGGTTTTATGTTGTTTCATATTTTATTAAAATATAACCCGATATTGATATATATATTTCAAATATTGAATGAAATTTTAATATTTCATTATGTTGATTCCGGAATTTAAAGATTGTATTCCTAATTCTATTAGAATTTTTTTTTACAATTATTAACTTCTAGATTCTTTGATAAGAATAGTTCTTCTCTACCTTGTTCTTTGTTGTTGTTCTAGGTTTTTATTTGTTGATTGTTGTTGGAATTTTTGTCTTGATATTGAGTGGGGGTTTTTTGGCTTGATTGGTTTTATGTTGTTCGACATTCTTTCTTTATGCGGTGATCTTTTATGTTTGCCAAATTTGGTTATGTTCATTTACACATTGATCTTCTCTAAATGTTTAGGGTTTGGTATTGAGCTTTCGTGATTCCAAAAGTCATTAAAATTCAATCAGTTTCTGAATATATTTTGATATATTTGAAATTTAGGATGAAATTTTAATGTTATCATGCACGTCTTATCGTTCTCGAAGGTCTGTCTATCTACCATTGAGATTGTAGTTGTTGTTATTATTGTTGCTATTGAAGTTTTGTTACAATTCTATTGTTATAGGAGAATTTTCAGGGTTGTGTTGCTATTAGAGTGCTATTAAATTTCCATTTATTGTTTGTTGTGTTTTATGGTCTCTCATGAATTATAATTTGAGTTCTTATTTTATAATTTTTTATTTTTTCTGAATAAAGCTTTTTAAAAAAATCAAATTATCAAATTTTATAATAAAACATTTCACACATAAAAAATCTACCAATATAACGAGCAATTAAAAAAAAAATTTAAATTGATATTCTAATCCAACCGACCGATTTTATAATAATTAAGACCGATTCAACATTTTGTCGGCCCAAGTGACAATTCACGCTCAAATGAAGAAGATTCTTAATGTTACTCGAACAAGCCAAATGCCCAATTCATGGTCAACAAACCGATCAAACCAACCAATCGATTCAATTTTCAAAACATTATTCAAAACCCCCTCAATCACATCACTCTTTCTAACATCTACCATTCTTGAAAACACTTCTTAAAATTTTAATAACTACATGCAAAATAATAAAAACTATACACATAAGAAGACATTTATTATATTAACAACTACATGCAACATAACAATAACTAGATTCATGAATACTTTTGCACACTTTCTTAAAATCAAAATATGTCCACATTTAAATTTTGAATAACTAAATTCAATTTATTAGTAAACCCAACCAAAACAACAATGCTTTCAAACTAAAAAAAATAAACTAATAAATTTTAATATTCATGAATTTTTAATTAACTATAAAATCTTAAATTAGTTTCCCCTAAGACTTCATATTTAAGAGATTAGAAAATGCATCATTATTTTAACAAGATTTATATCAAATATAATGAAGGCAAAGCTTAAATCAAACTTGAATCAAAATGATAGAAAATTTGAGATTTCACAAAAAAACTGGCTCTCCAAATAATACACACTCATATGTGCAAAGCCAGAGATGAAGCAAGTTGAACAATATAAATGGTTAAGAAATATTAGAGTGAAAGGAACAATTAAGTATTCTAATTTGATTAGGAAAAAAAATATAAGTTAGGCATGCTCTTCCAGCTCAAAACTTTGTTTGCATCTTGATCCATCTCTGCTTCCCATAAGCACTTTCAGCCCACCATATGCAATGTATTGTATTGGTTTACAATAGTTGGAAGTAAAAGAACCTGAAAGAAATATGTTAGTTTGGTACACAGTTAACCATCAGATATTCAACTGGATTGAAATTTCTAAAGATTCCAACTATGTCATTGCATGATGGCAGTACTTACTACAAAGTTTTGCAATATTCAAGGTATTTCCAAGTCCCAGTACGGATGTGAACTACATCTATATATATATAATAACGGAATTTCTCTTTCAATTATAAAACAATATTTTTAAATTTGCACTAGTTCAAAAACATAGTGAATTTCTATTTAAGGTTGTGAGAACCAGACCGGATATTAAATCGGTAAAAGAAGAGGTTCAAGGTTCAATGGTTAAGCCAGAGCTGATTATGAAATATAAAATATAAATTTATTTAAATATGAAATAAATGATGTAGTTTAGAAAAATTGATTATGAAATATAAAATAAATATCTTGTAACACAACAATAATTTTGACATATTATTTCAAACTTTAACAATAATAAATTTTCAAACATTTAAATATGAAATATAAGGATCAAACTACAATATTTTTAAAATAAAAAATTTATAATGAATAAAAATTAAATGTTGTAAGAACCTAAAATCTACTGCGACTTCCATCTTTACTTGCACATTAACCATCTTATAACATAGTTTCCTCGAGGTTTCTATTGGCTCTCATCTACCACGCTGACATGAGAACCCATGATATGGTTGGTTGTTCTTCCTTCCACTCTTGAATATGCCATTTGGCACTGAGGAACTCTTTGCCCACTATGTTATCATTTTCTTACTCAAAATTCCATTTTTTACTCTGCTTGACTCCACTCCAATGCTTTTCTTCTCCATTGGAAACTCCCAATGCAGAGCCCATGTACGGATTGCTCTCATCCCATTTGCTTCTCTTTCGTACCTTTCTTTTTCTTCTCACGAAAATACGGGTCTCATAAATTATCTCAAAAAGCTTTCTCCTATGGAAAAGAAGATTCAAAAGAACCATAATAATCTGTTTCAGGTCACGACGGATAGTAAGGCAATCACATCACCGATTGGTTTTCTTAAGCCGGGAATGGGTTTTCGGGTTTTAGTTGGACCGGTGGTTCGGGCGGTTCTATGCCAATTCGTTGCAAATTTGATTCTTACTCCCACCTGGACGGGAACCACACCCAGTTCCCGATGGGACGGGTATGATTGGCTGGTCCGATCTGGTTTTCAGAACATTTTTTCTAAATAAATGTTGTTTGGCCCTCGACCCTTCAAGAAAATTTTTTAAGGCCACAAAATTCTTTTGTATTTACATATTGATCTAATAACCAAAGTTTGATATATACATTTATAACACTTTGGTATCATAACATATGGATGAAAAAAGATATATCTCACTTCTAACAAGATGTTATGAAAAAAGATATATCTCAATTCTAACAAGATGGTGCTGGTGATATTTTTGATGCGATATTAAAGATTTGACTGGAATGCACGTAAATATGAACGTTTAGGTGTTAGGTAAATGCTTGAGAATGGTGTGGTATGTATGTAAATGGCCCAATTTTTCGTCCGTATTCATCCGAGCAATGCAGTTGTTGCTTTATTATTCAACCTATTGTGTCAATCTCCCTCTTGTTTGAATCTCTGTTGGACTATAAAAGAAAATGAAAAAAAGAAAAAATATATCTCATCCAGTCCATACCTCGCTCGATTCACCTATCGCCTTTTTCGCCCCTACCAATTTCCAAAACCCTCAATAGCAAAGAAGCCAGGAAGTTACAAAGAATATGCTAAGAGAAGGGCACCAACGGGTCTAGCTGCGTGTAAGTAAGTGGGAAGTTGCACCAGGCTTGCAGGCGAAGACATCGACGAGTCCAACTGTATGTGAAGGAGGAAGTCGCACTGGAGCTCACTAGAGAAAGCATGATGGGACTAATAATGTCTGCAGGAAAGGAAAAAGTTTATGAAAATTGCAGACATAAGTTAAATATACAGTGCCCAGACCTGATCTTTCTGAAAGGTAAAACGAAGGAGAAAAAGGAGTGAAGATTCTATAGGGTTTCTAAGTAGTCATTTTGGCTATTTGACAAGATTGAAGTGCTGACTCCATTTCCCACTCTCTCACTCATTTGAAAAGGAAAAAAAAAAAAAGAAAAAAGAAAAATGTGTGCTTGATCTTGTCGTCGGTTAATCGGCTCGTACGTAGGGGTGTGAACGAACCGAACACGAATGAACAAAGCTTATGTTCGTGTTCGGTTCGTTTGAAATATAGTTTGTTTGAAATAAGCTCGTGTTCAAAATTGTTTGTGAAGTCACTGTTCGTTCTCGTTCTTAACAAACGAGCCGAACACGAACTATTCGCGAACGACAAGCCAGTTTGATATCCCTAATATTAATGTATATAAATAATATATTATATTAATTATATAACTTAGATTATATAAGTATATAATATCTATGTTAGTATATTACTAATATTGTATATTAATATATTATTATTGTTAATTTATTATATATTATAATTTATAAAATTTAATTTTTTAAAATATCATAAATTATATATATATATACATTTATTTAAAATTATTTTATATTTCGAATAATAACGATTCGAACATGAACGAACGCATCATTGTTCCTATTTGAATCTTTTAACTAAAGAACGAAAAAAGTTTGTTCACGTTCGTCTCGTTTACTTATCGAATTAATCGAACACAAACTCATTGACGAACCAAACAGAAACTATTCACGAACAATGAGCTTTTTTGACAGCCCTACTCGTCCGCAAAGATAAAATTCCAAATACCAATAGAGGTGTAAACGAGCCGAACACGAGCAAGCCAAGCTCAGCTTGTGTTCGGCTCATTTATATTTTGAGCTCAAAAAGTGTGTTTGTGTTCGGCTCGTTTGCTTAATGAGCCGAACACGAGTTGTTCACGAACAAAGGGTCATTTTAACAACCCTAATGATGTAGCCATAAGACAATAAGAGTTTGAGCAAGATTTAAAAATTATTATTTATATTACAACATCATTTGAATCTAATTTAATAATTTTTATTCTATTTTCTTAATCAATATTTTAATTGATTATAAATCTTTGTAGCCTTGTAGTCAATTATAATTTTTTAAAATACTACTTTTTATATATATATATATATATATATATATACATACACACACACTTGATGAGTAGTATTTCGAGCCAAAACGAGCCGAACATGAACGAACACATCTTAGTTAGTGTTCGGCTCGTTAACTTATCAAACGAAATTAACGAGCCGTACACGAGCTTCTTAACGAGCCGAACACGAGCTATTCGTAGGCAACGAGCCGTTTTGACAGCCCTACTTACCAAAACATTTAAGAGAATACGGTTGAGCTGGTGACACATATATCTCTCTCTCTTGATGGTGCAGAGATGACTCGTGCACTTTTCTTGGTATAATGACGAAAGAAAACCCAAGCCACCAAATAATTGCTCAAATGCAATTTCCTTAATTAGTTGGGAAATTTGTTATAAATTTTTGAACAAGTACGTGAACTTGTACACATTTTTTTCTTTTTGGCATAATGAGGTGGAAAAAATGGTCATCATGAACTTTCTTGATGTGGTGGGCAAACCCAACACTCCATAGATGCCTCTTAAGCAAGTAGGGGAGAAGCAAGAGATTAGCATCATGGTTCATAATGACTTCTTGGATTCAATACCAGGACAAAAATGAAAAATGAAAATTACAAAACAACAATAAATGAGCACTCAAAATGATTTACAATATCATGTCAAAAGAATTTTAAAAAAAAAAACCAAAAATTAAATTAGGCTTACTCCTAACATAATGAATTTTAAAGTACACCTTTGAGCACAAAAATTACTGGCTACACTAACTTTTCTAAACGGTTTAAACACTTAAAAATGCGCTCAATGAACTGAAATTGGAATAAAAATGGAATAAGGAGGGTTACTACCTCATTTAACAAAACAGTAATGGATTTTAACAAGTAAAAATTGCAAACAAATCAAAGTGAAAAAAAAATACAAGCAATAGAAAACTTAAAGTGCACTATTTTACGACAAACCAACACATGCAAGCGTTCAAAATACGAGCAATAATAAATTCAAAGTGAAAGAATATGCATGTTTCAATGACAACAAATTTATGTGAATGACGGCTACAATAGGTCCTTCGCAAATCAAATAAAAGTGCATTCACAAAAAATGGTGATCTTTTCAAATAAATTGAATAATACACAGTCACATGTCATATGCCGAGAAACCCTTTCGAAAAACACACATGTGAAATCATATAAAATAATCTTATCCATGTCCTATAATAAGCATCCTAAATATAAAGCAAATTCAAATTCACACAGCTCTCTATTTCTTTAAGTCCAATTAGTTGCATTACAAAAACCGAAGTTGATAAGACTAAAGCCCTCTGTCAAACATTGGTGTTACAAGATTAAAATGAAAGATTTTGTCTTCGATTTTTAACAGGCCTTCTAAGATAAAGACTCATTTTTAAAATAGAGACTCTCGGTTCAGTCTACTTGTTCGATAATCATAAGTTCCACATTTTTTAAGTGAAACTCTCGGCTCTTGCCTGCAAGACTTCTACCCCTTGATGTATTATTGTGAAACCAATTCAAAAAGGATCTTTAATCAATTAAATTTACAACCAAATACCCAATGTGAACCACAAACTCTATTTTGTTTTTATATACAAAAAGCTTTCAAGTTCTTCTAAAAAAGGAAGTTCATTTTTTAGAATGAAAGCTCCCAGGCCTCTACCAATAATATAGGGTCATAAGTCCCACTTTTAAGGTCTGATCCGCCGCATTATAAAAGCTGGAGTGGATATATTTCAAATATATTTCAAATTATTTCAAATATACACCACCAATATAGACATTCATAAAATATATTTCAAATTATTGTGATAAAAGGAACAATTTTTAATCCCTGCTCCTAGTCTACTTAAGTAAACTAAACATTATTGTACATCATGAATAAAATGCTCAATCGTGAAAATTATCACGACCCGACCCGAAGCTTAAAATTAACTAGGGCGGTTACAAACGGTCGGACGGTGAGCATTAAGCGTTCTATATTCATTTTCTATAACTAGTTGTTAACAAATAAAAGAGTTACAAAATAAATTAAATTAAAGCGCTATAATCAAATTTACCTCATTACAGGTTGTCTGCATCATCAAAATATTTTCTCTTCTACCGTTCATCTTTTAAATCACTTAATTATATATGAAAAATTAGTTTAAAATCACAGTGAGCTAACCAAAGCCAAGGAATACTCACATTCCCGAGCTTCAGTAATACAAGAGAAAATAAAATAATATGAGTGTCAATTAAGCTTTTGATAAATCAATATAAAACATTTGATATCTTATAAATAGGACCACTTACGATATTCATGCTATTGAATGGGTTTTATTAAATCAATAGCATATTTATATCATTTAATGTCCGTACAACCATCATAAGAGCCCTAAAAATTATACCAATTAAAGTACTTCAATATTAATATTTCTTTCCATTTATGCGCACAGATACCTTAGCATTCTTCCGCTAGTACTATAAAGAAATGACTTCATCATAACCAAACATTCACATACAAGCATTCTATGAAAATCACTAGTTAACAATGATTATTTCATTCTCATTTGCATAGCAATCAACATATTTGTATAGCATTCAATCTTTATTATAATTTTAAAAAAATGGGTAGTAAACATCAATCCTACAATATGAATAAAATTCAATAGAATCATAAATCACGAGTTTGCAGCAAATTCAATACAACTAGTAATAGTAACAATAAATGTATTTGGTCCAAAATAAATAAAATATTACCATAGCATAAGAATAAGAGTACTCGCTTTAATGATGATTTATTTGTTCATGGATTTGTCTTGATCACGACTCCTCTAAAAATTGATGCCTATAATAGTCGTGCTATCCATATTACTAAAATTTAATTTCTTCATATTATTTTAATTAATTATTTACTTTATTTTGTTATTAAAATTTATTAATTAAATTATAATATAAACCCAAAGTTTGCTCGAGTCAATCTTCCTCCTCAAGCTCACACACTTCGTCTCCTATTCTTCTCCAATTTGAAATTCTAACCAAGAGTCCTAATTTAACAAAATTTGTTATTAACATTACAATATATAAAAATTATATATACATATATATATATATATATATATATATATATATATGGGAAATGAGCGTTATTCTGCTCCCTATATATTAATCAAAATGGGAAAATACAAAATGGTGTGGAGACGGATCCCCGCAACTAAAAGACTAAAAAAATAACAATACTCACATCATAGGGGTTCCATCTCCAACATTAGAACTCGATGCCCACAAGAAAAAGAACCCAAACGTCCATACAAGCATACCGAAGCAAAAAAAACAAACACCAAAAAGTATACCAAGTATGTGTATCTAATAAGGTAACCGTGTCAGTCGTATCGACAAGAGCAAAGAAAGTAGCCCAAAGACAGTCCAATAGAGCTGACTTATACCCATGACGTATCTGAGGCCGAATCCAAACATTAGCAAAGCTCAAAGCGTAGAAACCTCCAGGTTCAGAGCAAGAGAAAGCAGGTGGTACTCGCACATTCTAGGTAAAACGATATCCATGCCGCAGAACCAGACAGAACTTCGGTAAACCGCAAACCAGCAAAGAGGCCACAGATGGAGCATGTAGCCAATGCAAGAATCCGTAAAGAGAGCAAGCGAGAACCAAACAAAAGAACATAGAGGCAAATATGAAGATTCTGCCAAACCAGGCTTCCAAAACCATGAAATCCAGAAACATCCATCAAGGAGGCAAACCTCCAAATCCATTGACGGCAAGCATTATAAACCTTGGGCCACCATTAAATGGACCAAAGAACACCAAAATTCATATAATAAAACAAAATGGAGAATAAACCAACAGGAGTATTATAAGGAATAAAAGAGGAAAATAGTTGAATTGTAGTATAAGAGAAGAGCCTTAATGGCAGGCTCACCGAACCTTTAGCCACGAACGTATGGTGCATCCAATTTTTCCCCAACAACCAAATTATGCAAAGAGGGGGGTGGCACCCTGCCCAGCAGAATATTGTTACTCTTAATACCAAAAACAACGAGCCAATTGACCAACCTATTTTCCTCACAATGTATAAACCTCCACATAATAGAGAGACGAGAAGAGATGAGTTTAATTCACTTAATGTAATACAGAATGTCCCACGGCGCTTCAACACCACTATTTAGTATTTCAAATGTAATATGAGAGTCGGTCTCAATAATAAGAAAATGCCAATTAAGAGCTAAAGCAATAGTAACAGTCATCAAAATGGCTCTAGCCTCAGCTTCCAGGGGACTATCAGTGAAATAGGGTGAGGAGAAGAAGAGAATACAATTATCAACATCATTCCGAGCAATACCCCCAACAACAGCATTAGAAAATTTCCAGCTCTTATCTGTGTTAATTTTGACCCACCCGATAGGAAGTCGCCATCTCACCAAAATCAAGAGTTGCGGTATCCTCCCCCAACAATATTGGCAGTCCCAAAAGATTCAAAATATGGTACGCCCAAAAAGAATCTATGTTTCGTGACCCCCAAAGTAATTTTTATTTTAATTTATGCAATGACGTTAGCCAAAACCGTAGCACTATTAATAGTTTTACCAGCATGCTTGATTGCGGGTCATCCATATAAACCAATAAACAATGTAAGATTAAATTTGCAAAAAAATGTTTTTGCCTCCGAGCAGAGTTACAAACCTCAATAGTGTCAATTAAATTCCGAGCAGGTGATAAGATGATGCCAAACCAGTAACCAGCCTTCCGCCAAATGAGCAGTGAAAATGGGAATTATAAGAAAAGATGCTTAATAGAATCCTCCACAGCATTGCAAAACAGGCATCGAGAAGCAAGCCTCAAGCCTTTCAATTTTAAAATTTCATCACAAGGAATTATACAATGAAAAATCCTCCACGCCAAGAGAACATGGAGGGGGTTAAAATCCAGCTCGAAACACTCTCTCCCCAAGGGTTTTTGTTAAAGGTATGTAAAGCAGAATAAAAAGATTTAGTAATCGAACCTTTTGCTAACACTTTCAATACCGGAGTATCTTTCAAATGAGGCTCATAAGAGAAGAAATATATTGTGCACTCTCAAACCCCACCAACTGGGTAAAAAGGGGAAGATTCCAATTACCATTAAGCCAAATTTCGGAAACAAGAAGATAAGCATGCACCTCCTCTCTCAAATGCAAAGGAACCTGGGCCCAGCAATCATGCCAAAAAGAGAGGTTACCACACCCCAGCTCCCAATAAATAAAATCCTTAGCCTACTCTCTAATTTGCAAAAGCTTCTCCCACACCCTAGAATCACCCATCCGCCAATTAGCCGAGGGGTTGATATTATGGCAATATTTACCATGCATGAACGCAGCCCACAAGGAGTCCCCTTTCCGAAAATATGATGAAGCGATTTAAAGCCTAACCCACCTGAGTAAGTCAGTTTACAAACGCTTTTCCAAGACAACCACCTCCTACCGAAGTGACCACCCGCCCATAAGAAATTATTAAAAGAACTTTCAAGGACCAATTGTGTGCTTTTTTTAATTTGGAGAACTTGTAACACATACATCGGCAAACTCTGTAGGATGCTCTTAAGCACAGTTATACGACCACCAAATGACAATAAATTATTTTTCCAGTCAAGGATCCGTTTCCTAACCTTTTCCACAACCCATCAAATGAGTTTGCCTTCTCCTACCCTTAAGTAAATTGACCCCCAGGTATTTTAGCAAAAGTGCAGTGAGAGAAAAACCAGTGAAATTGGCAACCCAACTAGCATTTCGCAGATTGACGGTGTTGCCCATATACAAGTGACATTTATTTGCGCTAAAAATAAGCCCAGAAAACAACTGGAAGTCCTCCAGATATATTTTCTTGATTGCTTGTTTGCTGGCATTAGAAAATAAAATAACATCATCAATATATGTCAAATGGGTGACCAATACCTTTGATTTTTGGGGGTGGTGCAAACTAGGTACTTTACTATAGAGATCATTAATCAATCGGGAGAAGTAATCAAAAACCAGGATGAAGATAGTAGGGGATAAGGGGCAACCTGTTTAATCCCACAACCAACACTAAAAAGACCATGAGAATTCCTGTTAACGAGGATGATATATTTATTACAGTGAAGCCAAGTGTGGACTTGCTTACAGAAATTAGGTATAAAACCTATCACTTTAAGGGCAGTAAGAACAAAATCCCATCTTAAAGAGTCATATGTTTTACGGATATACAATTTAGTAACCAAGTTGTCACCTCTACATCTCTTGTCAATATCATAAATTAGTTCTTGAGCCAACATAATATTATCGGAAATCCCCCGGCCTTGGATGAAAGCAAATTGATTCGGAGATATTAAATGATGAAGATGGGGTTTACTAAAAGCTTTCGTAACAACAGAAGTAAGAGACAGGTCTAAAATGCTCCCAAGAAGTTTTTTTAGTTGATTTAAGGATGAGGACAAGAGTGGCAGCAGAGAAGTAGTTACCAAGGGCCTCGCGGCCCTTGAAAAAACTTCGAATGGCTTCCACAACTGCTCTCTTCATAATACTTCAGCATTTAATGTAAAAATCAGAGTTAAAGTCATCCGGACCAGGGACTTTATTACAATTAATTTCCGAGTGCATAGTAAATATCTCCTCACCCGTAGGAATGCCACAGAGATCTAGCTTCCTCCGTTTACCGTCTTACATCATTAAAAGGATGAGCCTCAATAGTGCCCGAGGTCTCACGCGCTTCAAACAGCTTGGAGAAATAAAGAACAACATTCTCACCTAACTCCTCCCAGTAGCATTCTTAATTCTAATAATGGTGTTGCGAGCCCTAAGTTGCTTAATGCATGCATGAAAATACTTTGTATTTATATCATCTTGAGTAAAGTGTATCTCCCCAACTTTTTGTTTCAGCAACTATTCCCCCAAAGAGAACCCTCCAACAACTCTTTATGTGCTTCCTGAAGATGAGGAACTAGAACGACAGAAGATTCATCAAGAGCCTATAACATGGTGACCCTATGTTCAACCTTTGTGACCCTAGCATGGACATCCCCAAAAACTTCCCAGTTTCATGTTCTCAACGCTGATGCCACCTTTTTATGTAACTTCCAAAGTACAAACCAAGCGTTGCCCACCTTAACACATCTCCAATTAGCAGCAACAAGTCTCAGAAAATCATCGTGTCTTGCCCAAACATTCAAATATCTGAAGTGATATTTAGAAACCTTATTGAAAAAATCAAAGGAAAGGAGGAGGGGATTATGATCAAACCCAGAACTACAAAGAAGCTGAACATGAGAGAAGCCATAAGAGGTAATCCACGACTGATTAACAAGACACTTATCAAGACGTTCAAAAGGTTTCCCCCTTTTTCAAGTGAACTTGGAACCAACAAAACCCAAAGCAGAAAGTTTAGCAATTTCCATAGCCCCGTTGAATATATCCATCAAGGCGAGGTCCACTCGCCTTCCTCCCAATTTCTCAGAATCATACATAGTCATATTAAAATCCCTGCCAACCATCCAATTATCTTGGATTAACACTCCCATACTAGAGATTTTGTGCGAAAGGTCATATCTGGCAAAAGTAGATGAACCAGCATATACGAATGCCAGCCATCCCGAAAACTCATCCATTGTGAAATAGACATGCACAAATTTTCTATCATCAGCAATAATATTAATTTTGATGTGCTTCGGCCAAAACAACTAAATTTTATCAGAGCGATTACTCAAGAAAGAAAAATGTTTGAATTTATCCAGAATGCTAACATCTAGAAAAGATACCATAGGTTCCAAAATTGAGAAAATACCAACTTTATGAATCCTTGTCATTAATTTAAGATATCAAGGGAGTAAGGATCTGCAACTCCCCGGATATTCCAAGTTAAGGCATTAAACATGGAAAAAAAGACTTACCCTTTCTAGAAGATCTAGTCTAGGTATGTCCATGATCACCCTCTAAATAATAATGATCTGCATCAGACAATGTATTTCCCATCTTGAGATTTTCTAACTCATTATGGCCTTTATGTTTTTTTCCTGCGATATTTCTGAACTTGCCATTCTTCCCTCAGTATATTTGAATCCTCCTCCTAAGGAATGTCACAGGCCACCACAACAAGGCCGGATGGAGCATAGCATCTTCAAACTGATTAGTAGTTTCAGGAGGGGAGGTAGCTTCCCGAACAGCAGAAAGACTAACCTCCTCAGAAGCCTGATCCACTCTCCTAACTCGAGGAGAAATTGGGTCAATATGTTTAGACAGAGGAGTGGTAATTTCCCGGTCAACAGGAAATCCAACCTCAGAAGGAGCTACATCCGCACTCCTAACTCGAGGAGAAGTAGGCCCAATATAACTGGTATTCATGTCAACATGAATAGCCGGAATCAATTCTTCTGCATATATAGTGTGATTTGGGGGTTGTGGATGCTGCTCTGTAATAGGCCCACTATTAAAATTCATCATATTCTGCTTCCGCAACTCGGGATGTAAGTGAAAATACTAAACAGGGCATGGCCAAACATACGACAGTGTGTACAATAAGAGAGATTTTGCTCTATAATCACCTGTTGTCAATAACCACAGAGCCGATCCAAACCTCTTCAGGAGGTGGTAAAGTTATATCACGTTCAATAAGGAATCTAGCCATAGAAGGTCTAGTTAAAGTGTAGGAAGGGGAATCCATCTTTAAAGGTTTTTCAGACATTGCTGCTAAAGAAAACAGGATCTCGTGATTAAACAAATGAACCTTCAAACTAGGGAGTCTGATCCACATGGGAATAATAGGGGGTTCAACTTTAGGGTCAAAGTCAACCGACCACTTCAATATTTTCAGAACAAAATCATCAAACCGCACCAAACAACGGGCAAAAAGCCATGTATAATCTTCCTCGCTAGTCCATTAAATCAAAATGTGTCTAACATCCAAAGGGCCGATTTTCCAACCTCCAACCAGCTTCATGAGTTAAAAGCGTTTTCGGAGAAATTTCAATTTAGAATGACCATACACGAATTTTCCCACTAGAACAAGACGACATGTTGTAGCCGGATTAGCATTTTCATAATCAGAAAGAAAAAGAGTGAGCTTACACGAGTCGTGGTACGCGGGAGGAAAAATCAAGTTATTCGAGACACCATTAGCATTGCCGCCGGCGATGACATCGGCGTAAGACCGTTCTATGACTGACGACCACCTAAGCTTGGCTCCATGAAATCAAAAGAAACCCTAGCAGAGCCGAAAAAACCATCTTCACTATATATATATATATATATATATATATATATATATATATATATATATATATATATATATATATATATATAATTTTCTTATTGAATCAATTAAATAAATTTCAATAAGACTTACTTTTTCTCGATCGAGCCTTAATCCATGCAATTTTGCCTCCTTCCTACACGTACAAAGGTTCCTTAGATCGACCGCACAACATCGAAACTGGCTCCTCTGTTGACACTGACAGTGACACCGCCGCCTCCTCTGCCTGACACCGACATCGCCTCCTCTCTGCTTGACAGGGACGTCATCATCAGTCAACGTCGTTGCCTCCGGCTATAGGGATACGAAGGTTCCTTCACTCAACTTCCTTAGATCGACCACACAACATCGGCACTAGCTCCTCTGTTGACATTGACACCGCCTCCTCTGCCAGACACCGACATCGCCTCTTCTCTGCTTGACAGGGATGTCGTCGTCAGTCAACGTCGTTGCCTCCGGCTACAAGGAGGCCCTAACTTGAGCCTGTCAATCCTCCTGCTTTCGTATGCACTGTCGACTCTCCAGATATGTCGTTCTCACCTCTGCCTCCCTCCTATGTGTCAGTTTATAGAACAAATTACCTCCTTAAATTTTTGGCCCCCTCACTTCATCTCCCCCTCTTCGGCTCCCCTAGGTATTTGAAACGAGGCATCACAATATTCCCCACTCACAAAAATTTCGTCCTCAAAATTTAAAAAAAAAACAAACCTCAAGTCATCTGTCATTAAGCTGACTAACATAAGCTATTCAAACATTTCTTGGTGAAAACTAGGTTTTATTCATTAAGATGAAAGATAATTATTCTAAAGTAAAGACTTTATACCAGACAACTCAACTAACTCCCCTTATCAATAAAATCAAATAAAAAATATGCTAAGAAAATGCTAAACTCATCAGACCTTATCACCAACTATAGCAGTAGGTTCTTCAGGCTCAAAATGAGTAAGAGAATAAACTCGAGGTCAAATAGATTGTCTTGATTGAACTTGGGTAGGAGCAAAAGCTCTAGCTATCCTTTTCTGCCCACCTGCAGTCTTCTATGAAGGAGATCCACTTGATTTCAGATCTTCAATGCTCCTCTGCCTAAGAGATGGACTATATCTCATTATATGATCAGACTGACGACACTAGTAGCATGTGTTAGAGCCCATCAAGCCTTCTCTCTTATATTATCTTCTGCATCCTAATGATGCCTACACCAATACATTTTAGCTTCTCCATCCAACACAAACGTAATTAATAACACTCTTCTTTCATCCAGACAGACCACAATATAAAATATATTCTCAATTTACATCAGTCAAATCTCTGCTTCAATCGAATTTCAATTCTCTTAAACAATGGTGGACTTAAATCTTGGAATATATTTTAAGTACTTATCTACAAAGACTATATCACTTCCGATAGATTGCAATATGAACTCTCGAATCAATCGAGTCATTGTCGACATCATCCGGAATAGGACATTTTTGTTCACATTTATAGTAGTAGCACTTCATCGCTTTCTATCACACTCTATTTTTCTATAATTTTGAGTGAATATTTATGTCTGAATGGATATAATTATTAATTTGAGTTAACTTAATTTTTTTATTTTTATTATTATTAAAATATTATTGTAATTACCCTATTGACTCTTTCATCAATATTAAATAAATTAATCCTAAACATTGGCCCTGATACCATTTTTAACTTGAAATTAACCAGATGGTTGTACGGTGAGAATTAAGCTTTCTAAATTCATTTTCTATAACTAACTGTTAATAAATGAAAGAACCGCTAATGAAATTAGATTAAGGCAGTATAATTAAATTTACCACATAACAGGTTGTTCGCGTCATCTATAAATATTTTCTTTTCTATCGCTCATTTTTTAAATCACTTAATTATATCTGAAAAGTTAGTTTAAAATAACGGTGAACTAAAAAAAATCAATACCAAGGAAAATGAAGCAATATATATGTCAATTAAGCTTTTAATAAATCAAAATAAAATATTTTATATCTTATGAATATGACCACTCACGATAGTTCATACTATTAAATGAGTTTTACTATATCAATAACATATATATCTGTAAGTACAACTATCACAAGAACACCATCTAAAAAATATATTAATTAAGGTGTCTCAGAATCAATATCATTTTATATTTATGTGCACTAGTACATTAGTGTTGTCATACTAGTATAAAAAAATGATGACTTCATCATAGCCAAGCACTCACCTGCAAGCATAATATGAAAATCATTATTTAATAATACTTATTTCATTCTCATTTGCATAGCAGTCAATATATTTATATAAAATTCATTATCTATAATAATTTAAAAAAAATGATAAGTACACATCAATCTTACAATATGAACAAAAGTTCAATAGAATCATAATTGAAATATTTCTGGACAAAACCTAAACTATACATTCATAACATGGGCTTAAATAAAGTATTACAAGTTTTTACAAATAAAATCCTAGACTTATTCAATATTCTCTTTTTACCAATAAGACCCAAAATAAGATCCAATTCTCAACACTCTCCTACAAGATGGCCAAAAGATACCCATTAAGCTCATCTTGTCACATAATAGAGAAAAATCTAAAGAAATAATTCCTTTAGTGAGGCGATCAGCGACTTGCTCTCTAGTAGCTACATGACTTGGCTCCAGTAGACCGTTATTTAGCTTTTCATTGATGTTGGTTGTTGGTAATGTTGATTGGTAACTTGTTGTTGCACCACAAATTTATTTGAGTTCCTTGGTCCAACTTAAACTTGACCAACAAGGCTCTCAACCACATCATCTCAGTAATTCCTAAGGCAATAGCCCTGTACTCTGCCTCTGTTGTTGACCTCGCTACTACAAAATATTTCTTTTTTCTTCCAAAAGACTAAACTGTCCACTCTGAACATGCAGTATCCTGAGGTGGATATTTTGTCATATGCACAACTTGCCTAATCAGCATCACAAAAGCCTTCAATGGCTACATGTTTATTCTTCCTAAAGATCAACCCCTTCTCGGGTGCGCTCTTCGGGAACCTCAAAATCTAATACACTGCATCCATAATTCCTTGGATTATGCAATTAGTGAATCACCAGGCTCACTGTAAAAGAGATGTCGGGTCAAGCGCGACAAAGATAAATCAGATGACCTACCAATCTCTGTTACCTCTCATGATCAACTGATTCCCTGCTTTTGCACTCAGCTTGGTCTTCTGATCAATCAGAGAGACAAAAGATTTGCACCCCAGCATGCCTATTTTTGCGAGGAGATCTAGTACAAACTTTCTCTGGGACAAGATCATCCTCTCAGGTCCACGGGTCATTTCAATCCTAAGAAAATATCCAAGCTGTCAAAAATCTCATCTCAAATTCATTGTCCAATCTTACCTATGGTTAGCCAATTTTTGTCACATCATCACCGCTGACAACACACAACAAGTTTAGTGGTGTGGCCTTAATGTCATCAAAAGAACGTTGTACAGTCTAAATTGATCTGCTGATAACCCATGTCTAACATAGCCTTTCTATACTTATCAAACCAAGCTCAATGAGCTGCTTCAAGCTATAGAGTAACTTTTTGAGCCTACACACCTTGCCCACTGTTTGGCTTGTGTCAAATCTAGATGGTATCTCCATATATAGCTTCTCCAGTAACTCACCATGAAGAAATTCATTATTCACATCGAGTTTGTGTTACCTCCATTCACCATTCATTACAAGAGAAGTCAGTGTCCTCACTGTGCTCATCTTTATGATTGGTACAAAAGTTTCATCATAATTAATGTCATACGTCTGACTGTACCCATTCTCCACCAGTCGTGTCTTGTATCGCTTCGCCTTCCCTTTTGGAGTTTACTACAATATGAAAATTCAGTTGCACCGAATCACCTTTTTTTCCCACTAGTAATGACACTACCTCCCATGTTCAGTTTTTATCGAGAGCCCCAAGCTCTTCATGCATAGTTGCTTTCCACTTAGGATCAATCCTCCTTAGCAACCCGCCAACAATTGGGTATAGAAACAGGGTCCAAAGATGCAACGAATGCTCCATGTAAAGGTGTGATGTGTTACAATATGAAGTAGAGTTAGCAATAACATGTTTTCACCCAAAACAATCGAGAGGATATCCCACATTGTTGCGGGAGGTCCTTCTTTAAGTTGGGAGGTTAGGAGAAGAAAGAGGAGGAATTATATCATCTAAGAGTTTTGAGTCGGAAGTGGAAGGTGTAGGTGTCTCAAGAGTTGGAGAAGATCGGGCCCTATAGGCTCCGTTTCCTGATTTTCCTTCGTTCTCCTTGTATACACTCTTAACTCACCTTCAGCCTGAATCCCACCACATTTGGATTCACTCTCCTCTTTTTCCGATTCCTCAACTGATTCCTCTCACATCACAGGATAAGGCATTGCTCCCACGTGCACCGCTCTCTGACAATTGTTACTTACCTCACCTTCTCTCATATCTCCAGTATCTAGTGAGTCACCGAAGGTTGAGGTCACCTCCTGGGTATCGTAGGGTTCAAATTCTCTAAATGACACATTCATGCTCGCAAACATTCTCCTCTATTGGACTGCAGACATACCCCTTCTAGGTAGCAAATAAGATACAAACACACATTTCACAGCTTTGAGATCTAGCTTCTCAACCAATGGTCTGTTATCCTTCACAAAATATACACCTCTAAACACTTTCAATGGAAGGGTCCCGCTATTATCTCCTTTTAATATCTGACAAGGAGACTTCCAATCCGACACTTTTGATGGCATCCTGTTAATTAATTGAGCAACTTTCTAAATTGTTTTGACCTTATAAGCGCTTTGGGACATTCATTGTGATCATCATGCTTCAGGCAACCTCTAAAAGATGTTTATTATTCAACTCTGCTACTCCATTTTATGTCGACGGGTATGGGCATATGATTTGATGTTGTATCCCCTAGGCTGATAAGTATTCCCTAAATGTTTTGTTGGTATACTTTGCCTCATTATCAGAATTCAATACATTCACTGCTGCACCATATTGAGTTTGAATTGTCTTATAGAACTCTTTAAAGCAAGCAAACATATCACTCTTATTTTTCATCAAATATAACCAAATAAAATTAGGAAAAAATTCAATAAAGATTACAAAAATCGATGATCATTCATAAAAACAGTAGAACAAGATTCACAAACATCATAATGAATAAAGTCAAAAATATCAGAACTCTTATTCCCAAAAATGATATAAAAGTTCATAGTAAGCTTGTCAAACTCACAAGTATCACATACAAGTTTTTGTTTATTTATCTTTTCATACAAAGAATGATACAATCGGCTTAACAAATAAAAACAGGAGTTCCCATATGTCCATGATGTAGCAGCAAAACATTCACCACAATCCTCCCATAATCTCCTACTCCCTCACTCTCTACTATAGATGTCAACTTTGATTACATCCCCTCCTGATCCAAATACCAGAGTCAACTATGTCATGTTACAATCCCCAATATCTGGTTTGTCCCTTTCTCTTGGAATATCACATTAGGGATACAAAAGAAATAACACATTTTAGCTAAAGAATAATGACCCTAATGAATAAAGGTTCGCAGAAAAAAGAGCATACAAAATATAGAACAAAGTCATATAATTGATACTCTCATTGTACCCTTACCAACTATAAGTTGTGTTATACCATCAACAGTCTAGGCGTTTTCTGGTATTGCTAGGGGAGTATAAAAAAACTCTCTAGCAGCACCTGTCACATGTTGAAATGCACCAAGATCTACTATTCATTCTGATGTTACTGTGATGGAGATAGAGGTAAAAGCATGTATATCAAAAGTACCTTTGTCGGAGTGAGCATAAATGACAATGTTATCCTATAATTACGACTGGTTGGAAGCATCTTCAGACATATATCCTACTGCTTTTTGCTTCCTCTTCAACAACTCCAGGAGCTGGTGATCCTCATAGGTAAAAATCACACTTATTCCACCTTTGCAACCATTACATTTGCCCGACAACCCCCTTTTCTGCCTTTTCGACCACCACGAACTCCACCACGCCCATGTCCACTAGTCTCTCTCCTTTAGTAGCTTAGGGTAGGTCTTGCTCAAATACGTGACTTCACCACAGTTGTAGCACTTCCGAGTCTCTTCCTGGACACCTATCATATCTAAAGATTGAGGTTGTCAACGCTGATCGCGCACCCAAAAGTCTACTCGGCTCAGAGTATAGCTTCATTGGGCTCTCTTCTTGTATCATTACAGCAATGACCTCATCTAGTGAAGTGATGGTCGCCTGACCTAGGAGGACTGATCTCCTTTAATCAAAGGTCAGGTTCAGATGGGCCAAAAGTTGTATAGTCCTCATATTTGTAATGACCTCCCCTTCTTGCACTCCAGATCGCCACAGCTCGACATCGGCGAGAAGTGATCAAGATCTACCCACAACCACTCGAGATCTATGACGTATTCCTGAATTGATCTATCACCATATACATTGATTTTATCTCACACTGAATCTGAAATACCCTCATGTGGTTCTCATCCCAGCATAAATCTTTGTCAACTTTGCTCAAATGTCTCTCACTATTTGAATGTCATCTACTGAAGATGCAATTAACAGAACCATCGAGATGATTAGCCAGGTGTAGATTAAGGCGTGTGTGGTCCTCCACTTATCACTCCGAACACTTTCACTCTTTGGCTCATCCTTAGTCAGATATCTCTCTAGTCTCTTTTTGACTAGAGTCGCCTCAATCTGACGTGACCAACTCAGTATTTGGTCGGCCTATCCAGTTTCAAATCCACATGGGGGAGATCTAGCTTCACCTGCATCGAAGCATGCGTTGAGATGGTGGCTTCCGTCGAGACACTGGCTCTCTGCATGAACCTCATCAAGACCTTCAAAACTTCGGGATCTACCTTCCCTAGAAGCCTCAATCATTTTCCTTTCGCAATATCTTTATCTCCTGACATCCTCAATCAGAATGATCCGCTGAAGCTCCGATCTTTCTAGTCTTCTACTCCGTCCTCCCTGCTAGAACAAGTAAGCCCCTGGAGACTCGCAACCCTATTCGAAACTACAATGACCGAAGCTCTGTCCTCCCTGGTAATCCATTGTCCTCCCTGCTTCCACTATTAAGCCACTGGGAAGCAATGACAGGATCGCAACGCACATGGACAACCAACGCTCATTGAAGTGAGCGAGGGAAGCGAAGACGGGATCGTAGTGCACACGGACAAATAAAGCTCACCTAGTGAGGAAAGCAAAGACAGGATCACACCGCACAAGAACAGTCGATGCTCCCACCTTTCTCGTCTTCTACTCTCGTCTTCCACCCCATGAGCGAAGCTCCTGTCGCTTGATCCAGAGATTCTTCACTGTTTGCGCGACCCAACAGCCAATTAGGTTTGGCTCAATTACCAAATTGAATTTTTTTTCTAAACAAAAGCTAAACTCTAAACTCATAAGATGGGCTTGAATAGGGTCTTACAACTTTTTACAAATAAACCCCTAGACTTTTTCAATATTCACTTTTTACCAATATGACTTTAAATAAAGTCTAATTCTCAACAATCATATATCTTGAGTTAGCAGTGTGTTCAATATAACTAGTGATAGTAACATTAAATACATTTGGTCCAAAAGAAATAAAATATTACCATAGTATAAGAACACGATTACTCGCATTGATAACGATTTATTTGTTCTTGGATTTGCCTTGACCACGACTCTTCTAAAAATTGATATCTTTAACAAAAGCGATATTCATTATACTAGAATTTAACTTATCCATCTTATTTTAATAAATTATCAACTTTACGTTAATTAAGTATTAATTTCCATTGTTTTACTTTATGAAATCTTGATTAACTTTATTTTGCTATTAGAAGTCATTAAATAAATTATAATATAAATCCAAACTTTTCTGACCAAAGTTTGCTCGGGTTGATCTTCTTCTCTAGTCACATACTTCGCCTCCTATTCCCCTCCGATCTGAAATTCTAACCAAGAGCCCTAATTTAATAAAATATTTTATTATCATTACAACATATATATAATTTTCTTATTAAATCAATTAAATAAAGTTTATTAAAACTTAACTTTCTTATGTCAAGCCCTAGTCCAGGCAAATAAAAGTTTCTTCCCCTCTGCACGTGATTCCACTTCCTTCCTACACGCATGAGGGCTCCTTCCCTAGCCTTCCTTCGATCAGTCGCACAACACTGACATCGGATCCTATACTTGACACCCACACCGCCTCATCTCTGCTTGACAGAGGTGTCGTCGTCCGTTGACATCATTGCCTCCATCTATGAGGAAGCTCTAACTTGCGCCTGTCAATCTTGCTGCTTTCATACACACCAATGACTGTTCAAGGTACATCAACCTCACCTCTACCTCCCTCCTACGCATCATTTTATATAATGAACTTGCCTCCTTAAATTTCAGACCCCTCGCTTCATCTCCTCTTCGGCTCCCCGAGTATCAAAAACAAAGCGTGACACAAATCACTTAATATACTATATTTTACAGTTGCATAAGGCCTTCAAATACCCTATAAAAAATTTTTGCTTTCAAAATGCAAATTCTCAATACCGTGTCTCTACGGGATAATCATACATAATAAATTCTAATATATAGACTAGGTCCTCTACATATGAATATAGACTTAGCAAAGTCCATGACGCAATAAATATCCAAGTAAACTCAAGCCATACATAAATCTTGGATCCAATCCCACAAAAGAACAGAGTAGTCAAGATCCAACTTCCAAGACAATGGAATAAACTTATTCAAATACCACAAAAATGACCGTGTTGAACGCAAACTCACCCAAAGAGAACCCAATTTTTAAAGTGCCCTCAAATCCCAATGCAAATCATTTAGAGAAGAATTTAGGGCAAATTCATATAGGAAAGTACAAATATAAAAAGTTATATAAATCATTAAAGCAAAAGGCAAATATTGATTCATCATCCATAATAAACTTGTCAATGCTAACAAATTTAAGATGATCTAAACTCACAAAGAACCAAATTTATACCAAATATACATTTATGATCACTCTAAAAAATCTCACACAAAAAAAAAAACATAGCAAATGTCTTTTGAAATAGTATTTTTATTGATGAATTACACCAAAAAGGTATGGTTAAGATTGTGATCCTTTGGTTGATTCACCACTTTAACCTAGTAGTTTTATTGATAAATGACACCAAAGAGGAAAGATTATGATCGCGATTTTTTGGTCAATTCACCACAAGAATGGCATCATTAAATTACAATCACAGCTAAAAACCTGTAAATTTTATAATGGCCAATTCATCTAAGTAATGAATTATAAAGTGCAAGCAATAAGGCATAAAATCTCCATCAGCTAACTAACTAAAAATAATCTCCTTAGACAAGCATATATTCTAGGTCTTTAAGATTTCCTTGGATAATATAGCCCATAGCTTCTGACAAAGATGTATTAGTCAAGCTGGGTCAAATTTCTCGTAATCAGAATCCAAGACAACTCGAGACTACAAATCTATGGGTTTTTAATCGAGTTTGCCGACATTCGCCCACTATCCGCTCTAAAGCTAAATGACAATAAGTTTCATATACCCCAAATTGAAATCGTTGTCCCTATAAGCTATGCATTTAGCACCTTAGACTAAGCCTCAATTGAAAGTTTTCTCTAATCATCAAGATGTTCAATTAACACTAATGGCATATGCCTATAAGAAATCTAGCATCAGATCACAAGTCCTTACAAAATAAATGCAACATCTCTTAGTATATCTTATCTTAAATCCAAAACATCTTTTGAAATTCTGACCCAAAATCACAAATCTCTTAGAAGAGCCAGGCACAAATTTTCAAAGTCCATAATTTGTAGCATTAACAACACGGAATATAATAATTTCTAGCATTAACAACAAGGAACATAACTATCATATTGTAGAGCTTTTAAGACTCTTGTAATTTCACCCATTTAAATAATGAAGATGGAGTCTAACCAAGCTTATGTCATAATGATAATTTAACAAAACATTTTACATACCGAATAAATTGAAACTAGTCGCATTAACCTTTAGTGATTACAAAACCTTCTAAGCAAACATACAATATTAAAATACTCAAGGAACATGAACAAGTATTAACTCTTGTACTATTGACTAAAACATTCTCGTTAAACCGAGACTCTTATCAATTGAAGAATCACCTAAGAATTACCAAGTATACATTCAACAAGGAATTACCAAGTAAATATTCAGCAAGGATTTAATATTCTACCAAACCTTAAAATAATATCACACAAAAGAAACTTACAATTAAGAGGGCTTTGACTTTAATCCAGGTTTTGATATGCGTTTCAGAACTTGTACACCCTTTTTCATCTCCCTACAAAGGAAAGAAGGAATTAGGCATCACTCCGAACTTTCAAGCATTAAATTGTAATAATGATAAATGATACGAACCTTTGTTGTAAGTAAACCAGAGTATAGAATAAAGGTAACAACATCACAACTAATATGCAAACAGCTAGATAAAATACGCTTGACTCCTTCTGCACAGACAATAAAATCTGTAAGCTAACTAATATGAGCCTTTTCTGCTTTAGAAAATCTTTAGTTATTCTAATCATTAAACAAGCTCATACCCTCTATCATAGGGAAAAGATGAATTAGTCACAATATATAAAATGTAAATTTAACAACAAAATTGATCTCAAAAGAACATAATTTCAAGCAGCCTTGAGCTATGACAATATTTCGGGATATAAAAGAACTAAGGGACCAGCAAATAGTTGTATCTTCAAGAAAAAAAAATGTATAATGCTTACAGAAGTGGAAAAATGTTATTTTTACCTTGCCCCCTCTAGAAAATGGCTTTTTTCCTCCAGTGCATGTGTGAGCATCACAAAATTGACGTAAGAAAAATTCTGCAAAGAAAAATTATCAAAAAGTAAGTGCCAGTAGCTAAAGAATTTTAAGATAAGCTTGACAAAATAAAATACCATGAAGACGACTTGCTGATTGACCATTATTTAGAGGGAAACAACTATCTGAGAGACTCTGCAATAAAGACCATCAAGCAGACATTTAATCAAAGGAATTACATGAAAATAGGCAAGCTTATATTAATTGCTAGAACAAATGGGCTTTCTTTGATTATCAAAACTAAAAATAAATCAGTATAAACTGTTCACGCAGTGTTCTGTTTGACAGATTTTTATTTGGTAAATGGAATGGGCATGTATCAAAGCATTTCCCTTAAATCTGTACTTGAATAAGTGAATTAAACCTAGTTTATTGCTATCTTTGGCCAAATCTGGGCTAAATGAATGACTTAGATGACCTTGAAGTGCGAGATCGGTGGCTACTCATGCGTGACAGAGGTATCAAAGATGGATTAAAGGAGAGGAGAGAGAGCAACAAGAGAAAGATGATAAATTGTGAGGTAAGCGATCTAGAGAGGCAAAAATGGCGAATAGAGATGGGCGGGATAGAGAGAGGGAGCAATAAAAGAGGAGTGAGAGAATGTAGGCGATGATCGAGAATCTAGAGAGGGAGAGAGGCCGAGAGGGAGACATAACGCTTCAAACGAACCGAGTCGAGCCGAGCAGGAGCCTGTTTAAACTCGAACTGGTTTAAACTATTTAGCTCAATTCAAACTTTTGATGTCCAAGATCGGTTCATTGAAATTCCTTATTGAATCAAGCTTGATTTGAGCTCGGCTCTAGTTTGGTTTTATCGAGAAACTCAATTAAGCTTAATCGAGCTGCAACTCAATTAAGCTTAATCAAGCTTCAACTCGTTTAGTATAGTCAAGCCCAAACTTATTAATTGTTAATGTAGATAAATAATAATTTGTGAACCTTAATAAATCAAATTAACCTAACAAATTTAAAATTAAAAATTTAACTTTACACATATAGCTTAAAACATTCAACCCTAGCTGTTTTGTCATTCCATTTACACAAAGGTTATACTTGTCCTCTTCCCAATGTGGGACTAAAAGACTAAAGGAAACACTTCAGACTTAATGCCGAATGAGTTATTTCTTATCGGGCATTTGCATGCTTACCACCCAATTCTTATGTATTTAAATATCTAACACCAAAATTTTCTTTTGCTGCATTTAAACCATCCAAATCTTGGATACCACATAGAAAATACCATCATCTTAACTTTTAAAAAGTGAAACACAATTTTCATGCTAAAGTGGTATCCATGTAAAAATTGAAGTTTTGGTGTTAGATAGGTAAATACATAGGATTTAAGTATTATGTATGTAAATCTTCCTTTTTTATATATTTCTTCAAAAGTTTTTTTTTAGTTAATAAAAATAATATGAAAAAATCATAGAACTTTAAAATAAGTTTAAATTAGCTTTTTCTTATAATTAATTTAAATTAAATAATACTTTTTATTATAACTTAATTTGTGTTTCAGCAAGCCAGTATCGAACTCTAGGGTATGTTCGAGACAACTTTCTGCCTACTTTGTATTTCATACTACCACCACAGTGCTAACCTGTTAAAATGCGGCGACTGTAAGAAAGTTGTCAATTTTTTTTAAAATAGAAACATATATTTATAATTCTCATCACAGTTTTCTAAGAAGTTTTCTCCGGCACAGCTTTACAACAACCTTTTTAAAAAGTTACAGTTATGATTATAATCAAGCAGAGTGAAGCCAAGTATATGGTACATTGAACTTGGCTTGGTAATATTACAGATTGTTCATGTTCAAATTGAGCTTAACTCGAGCTTTCACATGATGTTCAGAATTGACTTGTTTAATTTTTTCAATACTTGAACTTGATTTGTTTATGTCAAGTGAACGAGTATTCAATAAGTTAAAAATTTGAATGGCTATTTGAGTTCTCATATAATGTTTTCAATAAATGATTTTAGAAATCTAAATAAATAGGCAATTAAATAAATTCTAAATTAATATCTAATTATTTTATACAATTTAAATAAGAATATATGTTGCAAGTTTTTTTTGCAATCAAATAATATTAACGATTGTACAGAAAAGACTTCAGGCATGAGATAGAAGATGGTTGGGGCAAAATGGCAGAGAGGAAGTGAGGTTTGCAAGTTAATTTTTTTTTAAAAAAATAACTTCGAAATCTTAAGATTTGAGATATTCATGAAGAAGTTAATACTATGTGGGATAAAGTAATGAGTACTATTAAACAAGTTGCAAAAAAAGTGCTTGAAGAATAAAAAAGAAGAGCTCTTATGAATAAAAATAGTTAGTTGCGAAATAATAATGTGCAAGAAAATATAAAAAATAAAAAGTTTATCAAAAAAACTTATTTAAATGTAAAAATTTGGAGAATTAGAAAAAAAAGGTGACCAGTATGAAGTCTAAGAGAATAATTTATGAACATAAAAATTTTCTTTTTAATGATCTTGATAATAAATTAGATACTAAAGGTGTGAAAAATGTATGTATAAACTAATCACAAAAAAAAACAAGAAAAGTAATGATTTAATTCAAGTGTATTAATGATGAAAATAAAAAAATACTTTTTTTATACGAGGATATTCAACATATGTGGGTGGGATATTTTGATAAACTTGTGAAAATACAATCAATTTTAATTATCTTAATGTCAAATATAATAACAAATTTTTTTATTCTCACTGTCACGTTAGAAAACGAAAATTGAGGAGACATTCGAAAAGATGAGTATGAAAAAACAATAGGATATGATAGTATTCCAATAAAAATGTGATAATGTTTAGGAGATCTGAGAATTTTTTGGCTTAGTAAAATATTTAATATTATTTTAAAAACTAAAGAAATGTCTAATGAGTGGAGAAAGAGTCTTGGTTCATATTTTTAAGAATAAAGGGGATACACAAAATTATGTAAATTATAAACGAATTAAGTTATTGTGTCATACATTAAAGGTATGGAAGAGAATAATTCAACATAAGTTACAACGTGATATAAAAATTTCTCAAAGTTTGGATTCATGTCAGGCAAGTCTACTGTGGATGTTATGCATCTATTGAGAAGTTAGAATAAAAAAGTATAAGAAGGATCTACATATGATTTTCATTGAATTTAAAAAAAAACTATGATAAAGTTCAAAGAGAAGTACTTTGGACAACTTTTAAAAAAATGTATTGATATTGTTTATATTCAAGTCATTAAAAAAATGTATACTAGAGTTGTGTTTGAACCAAAAAAAGGATTGACCAAGTATTTTTCTATATCAATTGGATTATATCATGGATAAGCTTTAAGCCCAATTCATTTTGCTTTAGTTATGTATGTGTCAGTCAACTTTTTATTTTGAAATTTAATTTAAATATATGAGATATATAGTTTAGGTTTTGAAAGTAGTGTTTTAATTTTTTTTTTTAAATAAGACTAAATGGATCTCATTTGTCTAATGGTTTGCATAATCGTGTCCAATACCACGAGTACTACACCATCTCGAGAGATAAGTGTATACATCGGCGATAGACACAATCCTGCAAACTAAGAGATTTATGATATTTGTTTAGTCTGCGAATTTTTTATGTGTGACCGATAAATTCTCTTATTTAATACAAATATTAAATAGAGTTTATTTTACCTGGGTTTCAAGTTCCCTATAAAAGCAAGCCCCTATAGTTAATTTTATCACAAATGACTGAAGTCACTTGAAAAAACTCTCGATAACGATCAGAGATACTAGTCTTCAAGAATTCGAGGTTTAAGTTTTCACGGTAGGACGTGGAAAGGCAAGTGGGAGTGACTCAAATAGAAATAGTTATTTTTCAGGAGTCCAAAAGAAGGAAGAGGTACGGGATGTCACAGATTCTAAGGAGAAAACCTCAGTGACTTACTAAACTATCCTAATATGTGGTTGAGTTTTAATGACGATATTATTTAGGTATTTAATCTTGTCAATTTTATTGTTTGAGACTTACATTTGCATAATATCTGATTATGCAAATGAGATTATGCAAATAGCCCACAGAGATAAGAGGGTTTATGTCGTGTCACACGACAACCTCGGAACCTAGGGCGAGTTAGGACTTACGCTGCACAACATGGTTGTACAGGAGCCTAAAGAGGGTGTGAGGATTTACGTCGTGCTGGGCGAACTACCTCGAAGTCCTATGGGTTGTTATTTAGACTGGGAAAGAGATTACTGAAAAAGATCCTCTTGCTGCTCTGTCTGAGTTCCTCGTCGTGCTGCCCACAAATTTAGCTCTGAACCTTCTGCTGTCGCGATAGCTCCAGGGTTTAAGTGCAAGAGATTGGTGGTTTATGTTTCACAAATTTGGTGTCAATATTTGGTTTTGTTTTATTTCGGTTTTAGTTTTGCATGAAGAATAAACAAATTGCAGGTAAATAAAAGGTACTTGAAAAGTAAAATGCAGCAAAGAAAAAAAGTTGTGGAGAAACTGTAAAAGTGTACTCAGGCATCTGTTAATGTCACGCGATTAATATTACAAACATAGCATACTTTGTAGCAGTTTTAACTAAGCTTGCAAGAAAAATAAACAAGACGAGAAAACTCAACACGAAAGTCAGAAAAAATGAGTAGTAGAAATCACAAGTAAAAGAAACCTTTAGCCACATATGAAAGACCATGACTGGGTGTAAGACATTGGTAAAAGTGGGGGCTCGGAGCTGGACTGCGTGCTTCCCGATCTTGAACAAGAGTTACCATCCCGACAATCTACGGAGGGCAGTCCTTAACCTCAATCCACGTGATTAGTCGTGGATTTCTATAAATTTTTATAGAACAATTCTTCGATTTTCATGCAAAAGTTATTTAATTTTTTTCTATGTAGAGTTCTTTTTAACATGCAAAAGAGATTTTTATTTTATTTTGTAAATATTTTGTAAAATCGTGTAGTCCATAGGCTAGTCACTCTAATCGTGCTAGAACTACTAACAGCCTAAGAACATCGGGGGCAACAATCCCACCAAGAGTCGGCGAAAAGTATCATCGGTACTTTCCTCTTTCTTATTAAATTTGAGGTAGAAGATACTATTCTAATAATCTCACTTTGTATCCCTCGTTTAAGCACACATAAGCAATGTCGTCATTACCCTCGTCACCTAAACTCTAGACTTATTCTAGTCCAGTGGTTTATATGTGGCATTAACAAATGTCTCCAATTGCTAGGAGAATTTGAGTGTAATATCCAAGCTCAAATCCCGATGCATTGGGTTTCACTATAGATTAAGTCATTGCGGGAATTCCGCTATTGATTTAATTAGGGAAGCATGAACTACGTCTCGGTGCAACCTCATGTATAGTGTCTTACTCAGTTTGTGAATCAGGGTCAAGTGTCAAGTTTCATTATTTATTCAAAAATTAGGTGGATGAACGCTCACCTAGGGTGTGCTCCTGAAATCTAAGAAGTCTGCACTGTAAAATAGGTGGATGAACTTTCACCTAGGGTGTGTTCCTAAAATCTAGGAAGTCTATACTGAGAATTGAGTAGATAGAATCTCATCTAAGATGTCTCCTAAAATCTAGGAAGCCTACACTGAGAATTAGATAGATGGGCTCTCACCTAAGGTGTGCTCATAAAATCTAGGAAACCTACACTTCTAACTTGTGTTTGCAGTGGTTTAAGGTATTCAATCCTCAATTAAGTGTTTTTCAACTAATCCTCAAATATTTCTAAGTGTCTTCCAAGTAAAAAAATCAGAAATTCTCATTTTTGACTTAACCATTTAAAAAGAAGTAAAACAAAAGAAGGATGAGGCAAACCCACTCCCAAAGCTAGTAAAGTCAAAGGGAAAAACAGCAAGTGAATTGACCTGAATGCGTTTAAATAACAATCAATTGAAACCAAAAATAGTGGGCAAAAGGGGTCCCTAAAACCAATTCTAAACTGCATGTAAATCAGCACTTACAGGCTACATAAATCTCGCCAAAACAGTGCGAAGATTGCCTCAAAATCAGCCCACCAAAATGCCTCAAAACAGTGATTAAAACAACCCAGCAAATGATGAGTTTCATGCCTCCAAAACAGTAGACAAAACTCTCAAAATTAGCCCCAAAACAATAGACAAAGCTCTCAAAATCCAGCCACAATACAGCAAATAAAGCTATCAAAATCAGCCCCAAAACAATAGGCAAAGCTCTCAAAATCAGCCCTAAAACAATAATTTTAAAATTCCCAAACAACTCTCATGTAAGCTCAAAGTATCAATTTTAAATGTCCCAAAATCAACTAGCAAATCCAATCCAAAATAGTGTGTAAACTCTCTAAAATCAGTTAACAAACTGACTCTAAAATAGTACGTGAATCCATAGGCAAAGCCTTAAAAATCGCAATGTTTAAATCCACCAAACAACAGGTAAAACAGCCCCCAAGGGAGGCATTCGAAAATAAAATAACATAGACCGGCAAAAAAACATTCAAGCCCTGGAATAACGGTCATCTCGAGTCTCGTAGTATTCCCTTTCGAGTGCTCGAAGCACGAAATCAACAAATGAGTATTTAAGATCAACAAGTAAATAGTCATTGAGACCTCACAATTAGGGTTGTAAATGAGCCGAGCTTGAGCGAGCTCGTGTTCGGCTCGTGTTCGAAATCGGCTCGTGAACAGTGTGTTCGTGTTCAGCTCGATTTAAATATTCATGCTTATGTTCGGCTCGTGTTCGGCTCAAAATTGGCTCATTAAAATTAAATTGAGAAAAATAGATGTAAAGTGTGGGATTTATGAACCTCCAGTCACTCTTAATGTGTCTAACAATTCGAGTATCACCCTCCTTAAGGCTCACATCGCAATAGAGGGATTCGAACCCCGACCTGAGGGATCTTACACCAAAAATTCCAACCAACAGGCTGAGGTACGCGGCATAAACACAAACCTATCTGTATCTTTATCTTTAATATATCAGTCCTTGGGCTTTTTCATAAATATATATATATATGAGAATTAATTAAGTTAATTTATTTAAATTGGGTTAATTAATAAATATATATTAATAAAAAAATTTATAATTAAAAATTGAACTTAAAATATTATTGATATAGTAATATTATTATTAAATATATTATTAATTAAGCTATAGTTAATCAATTTTTATTAAAATAATATATCATATATGATATTGATTATCATTGCACTTAATATTAAATATTTAACAAGTTATTTGTTGAACAACAAAAGAGTTTGTTCATGAATATAGATAAACAAGTTGGATTATGTTCATGTTAAGTTCATTTAACCTTCGAGCTTTAAAAGTGTTCAAGCTTATTTATTTACAAATTTAAACGAACATAATCAATTTTAATCCTGATGAGCTCAAGTTGTTCATCGTATGCATTGATTCATTTACAGCCTTAGTTGCAGCCACCCTAAACAGATACTAATCGAGCATATTATCAAGACAGTTCACGATCACAAGTCGAGCAACAAAGTGTTCAAGCTTGTTCATTTAATAATCGAGTATTTTAAAAAGTGTACAAACTTCTTCAATTATTTAGTTAAATGAACATAAACATGAACTCTAATCGAGTTGAGCCACGAGTAATTTATTGCATGCTCAATTCATTTCCAACCCTAGGGAGAGATGGGAATTAGGTTATTATAACAACCTGAAATCAAGTATTTTGGCATTTTATGTTATCTAAGATTTAAAAGAAGTATTAAGCTTAAATCTCGAGATTTATTTTAACAAACTTAAATTAAGTTTTGAATAAAAAATATTAACATTTTGAGTTTTAAAAATTTTGAAACCCACAACTAAGTGGATTTTGAAACCCTAAGATTTAAAACCCAAGATTAAGAACATGTCGAGCCATGCAACCCTTTAAGTTTGGATTCATGTCGGGCCAGCCTACAATGGATGTTATAGATTTATTGAAAAGTTTGATGGAAAAGCATAAAGAAAATAATAAAGATCTACATATGATTATCATTGATTTAAAAAATAATTATGTTAAGTTCCAAGAGAAGTACTCAGGAAAAAGGAATGTGTGATATTGTTTATATTCAAGTCATTAAAAATATATATGCTAGAGTCGTTGTGTTTGAACAAAAAAATGATTGACCAAGTATTTTCTATACCAATTGGATTATATCAGGAATAAGTTTTAAGCCCAAATATTTTTGCTTTAGTTATGTGTGTTCTAATTGGACATTTAAAAAAGGATGTACCTTGGTGTATGCTCTTCGCTAATGAAATTTTTATTGCGGATAAGACTAGAAAGAGTTTAATAAGACGTTCAATTAGGAAGGTCAACTTTAGAGTCTAAAGGCTTTTGTTTGAGTAAATCTAAGATTGAATATAAGGAATGTAATTTTAGTAATAGTAGATCTTGTGGCGAGATGGTAATAATGAGCGATCAAGTCATTAAAAGAAGTGAATATTTTAGATGTCTCAAAGTCTATTGTACAAAATGATGGTGATATGGATGTTATTAGTAGAATTCAAGTTAGATGGTTGAGGTGAAGGAATGCATATATCCCTATTGTGTAATAGAAAAGTATCGCATAGACTTAAAAGGATAATTTTATAAGATGGTCATGAAACCACGCCTAAGTGGATTTTGAAATCCTAAGATTTAAAACCCTAGATTAATGACAGGCATAAATTTTGAAAGGTGGAGTGAAAGTACAGATTTTAAATCTTTTAACCAATACCTTAAAATGAAATGGGTTTTGAGGCATAAATATCAAATGTTATTAAACCAATGGCATACATAAATATATAAATAAAATAGCCTTTATAAAATGAATTTATTAATTTAATAATAGTTCTTCAATTTATTATAAATTTTACTAATCATATATCAAAATTATTGTGGCAGCAATTATATACTTTAGCAAGCATTTTATTGTATGATAGTCAAACTAATTTCAATTACAAGATTAAGTTTTTCAATAAAATATGGTGCATAATTAAATACCGAAATGTTTTTTGTTACATGCATGCTATACTTCTGGATGCACATCAATGAAGTCTAATAGAGACTGGGTGCATATTAATGCTAAGAATTTTAAAATGCTTATGAAAATAATGTTAAAAAAACATACAAAAAGTTATTCTATATGAGATAAATTAGTAGACAATGATGGCATCAGCAGAGAGAGTAAAAAGTTTTAATGAGATTAGCCTCAATAAAAACCAGAAAAGATTCTCAACTCTCAAAATTGAAAATTTAGTACGATATGATCGAACCTTGACTCAAAAGACCACTAATAATGCATATATTGAATTAAGTTTAAACCTTATCAGAAGTTTTAGCCGATGAGTAAGATAACGACTAAATATGTCAAAACCTATATATACATCATAAAACTGTTCTCAGTTATGATTAGTATGAATGAGAAAAAAGTAGAACAACTCAAATAATTTGACACTTACATGTATATTTAATTTGCAGGCAGACATTTAAGTTTACTAATTATAATTATGTTTTTTACTCAAATGATTGTTAAACATATTTTATTTTGAACATATAACACTTAACTGATTAAACTGATGAATATTAATACTTGTCTTAGTTCAAATGATGCTTATGGCATGTTATGTTCTTTTTTTGCATGTTTAAAATTTATATTAGAATTATTTATCCCATTAAAATTTTAGTTATTCAGATATTATGTTAACTATTATTTTGGGAAAGGGAAAAAAGCAAGCAAGGTAAGTCAAGCGACCCAATTTTATCCTATATCACAGAGTTTTAATTTATAATTTTGAGTGCGCATTAAAAAAAATGTACATAATATAAACTAAAGACTACTTTTAATATGTATAATTTTTTATAAAGTTTATTACAAGTTTTATAGTCCTTTTTGATGATTTAAATTATGCAAGCTTCCAGATTAATGAATGTGATGAATTTATTAGAAGATTTTGTTACAATAACATATATCATATGACAATCTCGACAAAATAATTTCTTATTCACTTAATCTTAATTGGTAAAGTCAAGAAGTGACTCGGGGGGAAATGTTTCTGGCTAATTATCTGCCTCTATTATGTCCCACGCTTAACTGAAAGGAATGAAGGTGGGATGTGACCTCTTTCTCTCAATGTTTCACTCATTCTCCAATATCGCTACTAGATATTGATGTCAGGATCGCAAGACATGAGACATTTTCTCTATACTAATATGGGACATATCACAAAAAAATTAATATGAATTTGCATTTCAAATAGCCCATTAGAAGTATACAATAAATTCCCCCTCGCGTACCCACTACTCATATAGTTGCCTGTAATGCTTATGTGCATTGTATAGGAGTGTAAACCAGTAGGATTTGAGCAAGCTCAAATAATATTATTCTGCTTGTCTCATTAGACAAATGGGCCAAGTTTGTTTGTTTGTGTTCAACTCATCTATTTATTAAGCTAAACATGAGTTGTTTACAGTCATAAATTCTACTTGAAAATCATTATATAAACTATAGAAAGTGCATGACAATGCAAACATATATACATATTTATATAAATGTGTATGAAGAAAAAGGTACATAAAATATATATCACACATAAATAGCACAAAATAACACATGCTATGATGCATATTGTGGCGCAATGCAACCCTGTGCCATTTTCAGATGAGGCAAGAGAGTTTAAAACGTCAGATGCAATTCGCACCATGCACAAGCAATAGCACATAGCCACATAGCACATGGTGTCTCAATTTATTTGATTCAGGATCTAAAGTTATTTTTTGAGTAATTTATTTATTAGTTTATTTTATTTCAGTATCAGTTTATTTTATTTCAGTATTAGTTTATTTTATTTCAGTATCAGTTTATTTTATTTCAGTATTAGTTTATTTATTTCAATTCACTTTTATTAGGGCATCGAGATGATTTTGATCCACAAGACACACATGGCTCTGAACTTTGTTTCAACTCTTGATCTCGTCACTCGCTCTCATCTTCAACACATCGAATGTTACTCGCTCCTTCGACAAACCAAATGCCGCTTTCACAGAATGTTGCTTTCACCTTCAATGCACCTATCTCTGCTCTCATCTAATAGAGAGATCTTGCCTTGGACGCCACACGCAAAAGTTTATGATGCTTCAATGAAAGACAAGGGCTCCCGGCTTTGATGTTCTTCTCATCACTACTGCCATACATGAAGGCTTTGACGTACCCATTGCTCTCACCTTACATGAAGACTAAAAGTTCGCATTGTTTTATCTTCAATGCATGAAGCTTCAAAGGCTTCAACTCTCGGCATGAGACTTGTGCATGGTTTGCTCTTATGATCAGTTTAAGTTAAAAATGTATTTTTTTAAGCATATTTGGGGTATGTTAGGTGGCAAAACAAGTTAATTCTACTTAGTAGTTTTAAGGCATGGTAAGATACTTATCAACTAATTGTTCAATTATTAACTTGTGTACATCCTTTTCAACGAAAATAGTTTATCTTCTGCCAATCTATGAATGAACTAGGAAGTTGAAAAAAGTTTGTACTAAACCATTCTGTGATAGACATTAGCTCATCTTTTCTTATTTAGGTCATTAGTTTCATCTATTAGGCACCCAAAAAAATATCAGATTTAGGTCAAACAACAAAGAAAAATCTAGCATAGAAATATGCAAACTTGGCAAGTAATTAATAAATATTGAGCGACTTATATTTTTGTTAGGAAAAGGACAGAAAATTACTCCTCAAAAATAACATTTGTTTCAAGATTCTAGAAACACTAAAAATTGCATTAGCCCTCAATATGTTAAAAGAAAATTCAAGATTTTATGAAACAGGAAAGAGAGGTTGAAGGACAAAATTAATAAAATGTCATACATTAATAATTTTTTATGGTGATGATTTTAATATGATATCAGATGATGCTATGCTAATGTTGGAATATGAAAAAAAATAAAGATATAACAAAATCAAATGTCTAGTAAAAATTCAATGACTTATAACCGAAGGCTAAAGGTCCTTTGGATACCTTTTTTAATCCTGAATACTACTAAAATGAAGAAGCAATGACAGGTTTAAAAGAAAAAAGAGAAGGATGCTTATAAGAAAAGTACAAGTGATCCAAGTATTTTGTTGATGGGTGTACAATGATATAATTCTCTTCAATACGTTTAAGAATAACAGATTCTAAAAATAGTAGAGTTTTGGGACAATTTGGCCATAGAACGAAACTAACTAGCTATCATGAAGTGATGGTTCCGTACCTGAAGGAAGAGATACAACACAACAATTGCTGCAACGACATAGAGCATTGTTTTAAATATGATTATTTCTTATGGTTGATGGTTGGACATCCCAAAATAGAAAAATTTTAGACAGCTTTTTAATGAATTGCCCAAAAGATGCCACATTCATAGAGTTGATTTAATACCAGCGCTTATTCAAAGAATGAAGTAAAGTTGTTTGAATTAATTAGCAATTATATCAAGAAAAATGGAATGCCTTGTAATGTCCAAGTAGTCACTAATAATCCATCAAAGAATGTTCTAGCAAGTAACTGACTCATTCACTACATATTTATTTTGTTTATGTATTTATTTTGGCTAGTTAAATGATTTATTTAGTAATACTTTGCAACATTGTAGTTGTTGTATATAAGCCTTCACGCTAATAATGGACTCTTTTCATGCATAGAACATTAGGTGTTGGATATGTAAATACATTAAATTGTATGGCATGCATGTAAATTTCTCCATTAAAACAAAATATCAATTATTATCATTAAACTTTATAGTTTTGATAATTTTTTTCGAAGCTCCATTGCAGCAAAAAAAAAAAAAAAGCAAGATGCATCATCATTGCATCAAACAATTAGTTTGTGTGAAATACAATAGGATCTTGATTAGAGGAGGCAACGATCTTGATTTACTGGCCAAATTTTTTAAATGAAAACAATGATACATACGAGTGTTTAACCGAAATATAGATGATAAGTCAAAAAAGCTATAAAATTAATTATTTATGAATAGTTGACATGGAGCACTATTTCAAAAGCTAGTGGTATTATTAAAGAAACTATAATATTTAAAAGTGCTTTAAGAAAAGAGAGAAGACAACATCATCTAGGCTTAATACTCTTGAAATTGAAAAAGAAGATGAAAATTATAAAAATAGAATGATTTAAGAGATGATAATGAAGTTGGTGGGAGGAGAATAAATTTTAGCTTATGAGAAATGATGATGATAATTCTCAAGATGATTAGTTAAGTTAAAAGAAAAATTATACTTACAAAAATAATTAGAATATTAGAATTTCAAGTAGTTTAGCACTTAAACCCAACCATCAATTTAGTTGTTTTCATTACAGTAAGAAGTTAGCATACATACATACAAGAGCACTTGAGCCCAACCATCAATTTAGTAGTTTTCCTTACCATAAGAAGTTAACAAACATACACACATATAGTTATTATCTATTCAAACATAATCAAATAAGAATCTAGTTTGATGTTGTAACACCTCGTTTTAATGCAAAGCTGAGCAGTTTCGTCTCCTTGACAAACAAAATAACAGGAAGCAAGAGAGATGAAGGGGAGAAGAAGCTGAAGCAAGCAGTTGAGCATTCGAAGGAGGAGAAGTGAGAAGGCTCATGCGACAAATAGAGATGAAGGGACATAAGCGGAAAAGTGAACCCCTACATTTGATCTAAGACGGTGAGCGAGCGAGCACGATGTGAGAGATGGCACTAGAAAGTCGATTGATCTCGAGTGAAAACATCGGCACAAGTTCGGGCTACAATCTTTCTATGCCCTAGCAAACACATAAACAATGATCGGTGAGAATGAAATGCGAGTTAGAAAAATGCAAGTTAGTGTCATGATTGAACATCCTACCCACATACAACATGCACTAAGCTCAAACATGCATTCAAGCATAGGAGAGTTTTGTGTCAGTCAATCGAATAAGCAACAACAGGCTGATGATCGCACATGGAGTTCGCCCCCTTATACTTCTAGCTAGAGACGCAGACACAAACGCGCGCACACATGCATTTCTAGCACCTCAAAAAAATATAAAATTAAAATCATATACTATTGTGCAGACGGAAATGTATCAGCTAGGTGTGAGTATGTAAATTTTCACCTCAGATACTAATAGACTTGCTCTTTGCCCCACTAAATCGATGAACACATATCAGCTAAGGATTTGCTAAGTTATATTTATACGGTACCACAGAGAAAGATCTATAAATTAAGAATAAAAGATACTATAAAAATAAAAATATTATATCTCAAAAAATTAACCAAAAGTTAAAGACATACAAATTTTAGACTCCGCTTATGAACAAGCATCATTAATATTTTTCTATAATATAATAGAAAAGACAACATACACGTTACTTTTTTTTCATTGAGTTGTATAGTTTAAAAATATAATTGCTCTATTGTGTTATTTTAGATAGCATGTCATATTGTTATTTACTATTCCAGGTAAAATGAGTGAAAGAAGGGAGATTGTGTATTGTTGACGGCACAATAATGTAATAATGTATGTTATTTTAAAGTTGATTTGATTTTAGCATTTTATAGCTTTTATTATTTGATTTAAAATTAGTAATTAAATTTGAATGTCATCATTCTATCATCTGTTACCACCTTGAAAATTTTACGTCTGGGCTCAATAGTGACAAAAGTGATATTTGTATGTCATGATCTAGCTTGGGAGCTTGACATTTCCAATACGAGAACAAAAAATCAGAAGGTAAAATTTAAATTAATTATTAATTCTAAATCAAATAATATAAAACTTATAAAATGTAAAAATTAAAATTAAAAAATAATATATTACTTTAGTGTTGCTTCATATACGATACAGTCTCTCTTCCTTCACTCATTTTTATCTGGAATATGAAATAATATAATGAGTTATCTAAAATAACATAATTGAGTCATCACACTTTTAAACTACAGTGACTTAATAAAAAGAAGATAATATATATGTTGATCAATTCTAATACACTTTAGAAAATCATATAATAATCTAAAAATATTAATACCATGTGCTCATTGAAGAATCTAAATTTTTTATTTGTGTTGACTTCTATTTTCTTTTTTTAGGTTTAATCTTTTTTTAAATTTATTATAATTCTTACTATTTAACTTACACATCCATTTCAGGAGTATCGTCCAAGCATAACCTAACACACAGCCTGACCTATATATATAACGTCGGCACAACGGGAGACAGAAAAAATTTACTATTGTTTAAGGGGAAAATATATCTATTCGCCCATAACTTATACGTTTCCATCGACATAGCAGTACAAGATTTTAATTTCATAATTGTCTAAGATGATATAAATACATCTTTATGCGCGAGTAGAGTGGCAGCCCGTATCTTAAGGGGTGAACTCTGTCTATCATCATACACATACAATCATTTTTACAAAATGTGATTCTATTATATTAATATGCAACAACTTTTTAAAGATATTTTATGATTACCAACAAATCAATAAATGTCATTATAACAAAATATAAATGTTATGTTATAGTTATCTAATATCTTTCTAGAAAAATTAATGTGCAATTATTTAAGCAAAAATTCAACATGCATTTATTATACTTAATAGTTTGTAGAATCCATGGTTGAATAGATATCACTGTATAAAACATAATCATGAAAAAATGGAATCAAAATTATATTTGGAAGTAAAAATATTACTATAATTTAAAAATCTAATTAACTACTTTTAAGTGTACTTTCAAGCCTTGATATTCACGGAAAAAATTTGATGTTATCAATACCTTCAACATATAAAACAAAATATTCAATTATAAGAATCATGTAAAATTATGGTTAATTTGATTCTTAAATTTTCTAGATCTATATTAGTATTCTTTATAAAATAATTTCATAATTTTTAATTTTTTTTATAAATATAAGTTTATTGATCCATTTTTCTTCTTATTAATTAAATTTAGCTACTTAAAATTCATACCTTTTTTTAATTCAACATATAATTTAACATTGATTTTGATTGCATCTTAACAATAGGTACTTTTACAAACTAAGATTGCTTTATTTTCTTATATTAAATCATATATAATTTTCTATTAATGAGATCTGAATTTATCATATAACTTTTTCGATAATTTGCATGATAAAGATATAAAACTATATATTAATGTTATTTCTTTGAAGTAAAATACAAAAAATTGTAAAATTTATTTAAGCTATTATAGAATCAATGCTACATTAATGTTAGGATTTACATACAAAAAAAAAGATGAATATGCACTATAAAACTCTCGTTGATCTCAACCCTAACTTGATCGATGGTCACACGATTGCGCTGCCTCTTAAAATTGATCAACACTGTTACCCTCTTCATCGCTCCAACCCACTCATAACTCATGCGATCATCAACCCGCTGCAACTCATGTGATTGATCCACATGAAACCGTATGCTCATGTGCACGTTAGAGTGCAATGCTTGTTGCGTGTAGAAGGGACAGTTAATGATTGAACTAAATTGCATTGCCCTAACTTGATCTTCGTTCACACTCAATTGTTGCTCGTGTGTTTACTAGAGCATAGAAAGATTGCAGCCAAAGCCTATGTCGCCGCTACCACTCGTAACCCCATGGAGTCATCTCCTGCACTGCGCATGCTCTTTCAATGCCTTAGATCAAATATAGGGATTAACTCTTTCGCTTAGTCCCCTTCCTCTTTACTCATTGCACGAGCCCTCTCGCTTCACCTCCTCCTTCAAACACTCGATTTCTTGATTCAATTTCCTCTTTTCGTCTCCCTTGCTTCCTCTTATTTTGTTCGTCAAGGAGATGCCATTATGCTTCACATTAAAATGACGTGATACAAATTTTTGGCTCAAAAACTCATTAAATAATGAGCTTGCAAAAATTAGTTAAATATGAGTTAACTGTTGAACCTAACAGAATCAAACAAAAACAACGAACATTTTTGCAACCCTAATGTCTAGAAAAAAATGACTCAACTTAGTTATAAGAAAGATCAATTTTTGTTATCTCAAATAAAATTCAGAGGGAAAGATCACAGAAAATTGGCATGCAAAGTTTAAAAGGAAATTTTTATGTAAAATTACCTCACAAAGATGTCGATTCCTTGCGGCAGCTGCAGGATTACATTTAGTCTTCATCTTCTTGGAATCAGTCACGAAGTCACAATGCAATGCTCCACATAAATCTGCCAAGCATCGACCTTGACTCTGGATTCAATATGAAATAGATGACTTATATTATCAGTAAATAAAAGAGGGAACAAAAATAGAACAAACATGAATTTGATTAACAATTCTGTAATGTAAACTTCATGCCATAAAATTTATGATGGTCATCTCCATTCTTTCAACATGAGTATAGTTGAATTAATGATCTCAGTATAAAACAATAGGAATGAATTAATATGAGGGGAGAATGAAATGTACATCATTAAGCAGATTATAATGTCGGTTGTCAAAATGTTGATCCAGAAATTTTTCAGCACGAAAGCTTTTTTTGCAAAAGCCACAGCGCCACTCATTTGTTTGCACATGGATTTTGTGCTGTTCTTGATCTCGAAACATATCATTTTCAGGGTTCAGCCTGCATTTTTTTGGAAGCTGGTACTGTTCCTCATCAACAAAGGGTATCAAATACTGTCATGAAAGAAAAGAAATAATAAATAAGGGCTTAAAATCTGATAAAAAGAATTAGTAAGACATCTCACCTCCTCAATAGCTTTCCAGGCAGCCCTACTCCTCTCTCTAGAACAATGTACTTCATGTATTTGTTCAACTTCTTGCTTAAGAGTTCTGAATAATAGATATAAACAGCATTAAAAATATAAATTGAAAAAACTAAGTTTATAAGAAGATTTATGTTTTTGGCCATGCCCTGTTTCCACGTATAACAATTGAAATTTTGAGATCAAGTACATCTCATTGTTCTCCAAACAAAAACCAATTTGTTAAATGAAATAAATACGGACTAAAGTTCAGACAATTCTTCAGGAAAAAATAGCTTATTTACATCTGAAGACAGCTAAGGTTGTCAAAACAGCTCTTTGTTCACGAACAGTTCCTGTTCAGTTCATTAAGAAGCTCGTGTTCGATTCGTTCTCTAAGCTAACAAGCCAAACACGAACAATTTTTTTTACGCTTGGCATATAAACGAGCCGAACATGTACAAAGATTTGTTCAATCATGTTTGGCTTGCTTTGGCTCGAAATTTTTTTTTTTTTTTTAAAAAGTCCAAAGGCTGATATATTAAAGATAAAGATACAGATAGGCTTGTATGGGTGGGCCTAAACACCCAACCCACACGGTACAACACACACCAAAAAATGTAAAAGATGGGTACATATAGAAATAAAAAGAAACCCAAAAACCACCCGGGCACTGAAAAAGTGTGGGTCATCCCAATTTAGTCTTGTCTCTAGCTCTAGTTCTCAGTAAAGATCCAGCTAGCAGATTGGTAAGGTGTTGATCATTACCCGCAGTAACCAAAGTATCATCGATAACACTCCTGAGCTTTAGTAGATCTCCATTTTTTTCTTCCTCCTGGAAGTGTAAACCTGTCATTCCTCCTCCGAAGAATCCGCCTGATGGGGTAGAGCTGAAGCAGAAGGATTACCAACAGTAGTACCCACAATAGGTTCTACAATATGTGAAGTATGAGTTGCCGCTACACCGGTTACTTCTTGAAGAAGTGGAGCTGTGAGGCTCTCCTGATTATCAGTCTAAACACTATCATTTGTAGGTAATAGTCCATCAGAATTGTTTTGTATGAAGTTTGTAGGTGCCAGCATCGCATCACTCGCAGTAACAATAACAGCAGTGTCATGGGGGGGTTCTCAGGTGCAACAAACACCTCCTGTCTAGTAGCATCCTCCTCAGGTGGAACTAAAATGTCCACAACAGTGAGGTTAAACTCATCCTTATTCACTTGAATCTTAGATTTTAAATTAGAATGAAATTTGTGGCATTTAGCAAGGATATGATCAAACATCTTACAGTGGGTACAATATGAAGGTTTGTGTTTCATGACGATTTGTTGCCAATAACCATTATGGGTTGTGCCCAGCCAGACTTCAGTAACATCAGGTAAAGAAATATCATTTTCCACAAGTATTCTGGCCACCGAGGGTCTAATTAGGTTGAAAGTGGACAAATCTACTTTCAAATGATCCCCAAGGATGGCCCCAATAGAGTAGAGAACCTGATGGTGAAAAAAATGCAGCTTGAGACCAGGTAAACAAAATCATACCGGTACAGTGGGAGTTTCATGATTTTGGTCGAAATTAGGAGACTACTTGAGTAATTTCATTGATTTGCCTTCGATATTAAGATATTTCTTGAAGAAAATCCTGGTGTAGTATTCAGTCACTGTTAGTTGGATCAACACATGTCTCATATCCATGAGTCTCACTTTCCACTTGCCTACTAGCTTAAGATCATCAATACTTTTTCTGATAACCTCCATAGGAGGGTGTCCCCACTGAAATTTTTCAATAAGAGCAAACTTGCATTTTTCCATCAGGGTAGAAATTTCTGATTCAAAGAAAAAGCTTGTTTCTTTTCCACATTTCCTGCTTCCCTTTTTAATAAAAGGACAGTCATCTGTACCCTCACGATATTCCTTATAACTTGGAGGGAATCTCACTGCGGACTCCAGCTTAGGGTTACCCACCATGTGAGCAAAAGAGACTTTATCCGGCTCAACCAAACAAGGAGGCACCATCAGAGCAAGGAGACTTGTTGGAGTTAAGGTACAGCGAAGTTGTTGCGGCAGGAACATTGAGAAGCTTCACGAGCAGAAGCGAACGCGAAGCAAACTCGTCGAGCAAACAAATGCCAAGCAGACTCGTCGAGACACAGACACGCCGACAAAGGCGGGCGCGAGCCGAGGAAGCAGAAAGGAGCGGAAGCTTCGAGCGACAGAATCAATGGCGATCGCCATTCAAAACCCTAGCTGAGCAGTCATCCGCAATTCGAAAGATATATAATTACTTGCTCGAAATAANTGTTAAATGAAATAAATACGGACTAAAGTTCAGACAATTCTTCAGGAAAAAATAGCTTATTTACATCTGAAGACAGCTAAGGTTGTCAAAACAGCCCGTTGTTCATGAACAGTTCCTGTTCAATTCATTAAGAAGCTCGTGTTCGATTCGTTCTCTAAGCTAACAAGCCAAACACGAACAATTTTTTTGCGCTTGGCATATAAATGAGCCGAACACGTACAAAGATTTGTTCGATCATGTTTAGCTCGTTTTGGCTCGAAATAAATTATTATCTTTTTTTTTGAAAAAGCCCAAGGGCTGATATATTAAAGATAAAGATACAGATAGGTTTGTATGGGTGGGCCTAAACACCCAACCCACACGGTACAACACACACCAAAAAATGTAAAAGATAGTTACATATAGAAATAAAAAGAAACCCAAAAATCACTCGGGCATTGAAAAAGTGTGGGTCATCCCAATTTAGTATTGTCTCTAGCTCTAGTTCTCAGTAAGGATCCAGCTAGCAGATTGGTAAGGTGCTGATCATTACCCGTAGTAACCAAAGTATCATCCATAAGACTCCTGAGCTCTAGTAGATTTCCATTCTTTTCTTCCTCCTGGAAGTGTAACCTGTTATTCCTCTTCCGAAGAATCCGCCGGATGGGGTAGAGCTGAAGCTGAAGGATTACCAACAGTAGTACCCACAATAGGTTCTACAATATGTGAAGTATGAGTTGCCGCTACACCGATTACTTCTTGAAGAAGTGGAGTTGCGAGGCTCTCCTGATTATCAGTCTAAACACTATCATTTGTAGGTAATAGTCCATCAGAATTGTTTTGTATGGAGTTTGTAGGTGCCAGCATCGCATCACTCGCAGTAACAGTAACAGCAGTGTCATGGGGGGGTTCTCAGGTGCAACAGACACCTCCTGTCTAGTAATATCCTCCTCAGATGGAACTAAAATGTCCACAGCAGTAAGGTTAAACTCATCCTTATTCACTTGAACCTTAGATTTCAAATTAGAATGAAATTTGTGGCATTTAGCAAGGATATGACCAAACATCTTACAGTGGGTACAATATAGAGGTTTGTGTTTCATGACGATTTGTTGTCAATAACCATTATGGGTTGTGCCCAGTCAGACTTCAGTAACATCAGGTAAAGTAATATCCTTTTCCACAAGTATTTTGGCCACCGAGGGTCTAATTAGGTTGAAAGTGGACAGATCTACTTTCAAAGGATCCCCAAGGATGGCCCCAATAGAGTAGAGAATCTGATGGTGAAAAAAATGCAGCTTGAGACCAGGTAAACTAAACCATACCGGTACAGTGGGAGTTTCAAGATTTTGGTCGAAATTAGGAGACCACTTGACTAATTTCATTGATTTATCTTCGATATTAAGATATTTCTTGAAGAAAATCCTGGTGTAGTATTCAGCCACTGTTAGTTGGATCAACACATGTCTCATATCCATGAGTCTCACTTTCCACTTGTCTACTAGCTTAAGATCATCAACACTTTTTCTGATAACCTTCATAGGAGGGTGTCCCCACTGAAATTTTTCAATAAGAGTAAACTTGAATTTTTCCGTCAAGGTAGAAATTTCTGATTCAGAGAAAAAGATTGTTTCTTTTCCACCTTTCCTGCTTCCCTTTTTAATAAAAGGACAATCATCTGTACCCTCACAAGATTCCTTATAACTTGGAGGGAATCTCACTGCGGACTCTACCTTAGGGTTACCCACCATGTGAGCAAAGGAGACTTTATCCGGCTCAACCAAACAAGGAGGCACCATCAGAGCAAGGAGAGTTGTTGGAGTTAAGGTACGGCGAAGTTGTTGCAGCAGGAACAGTGAGAAGCTCACGAGCAGACGCGAACGCGAAGCAAACTCGTCGAGCAGACAAACGCCGAGCAGACTCGTTGAGACACAGACACGCCGACGAAGGCGGGCGCGAGCCGAGGAAGCAGAAAGGAGCGGAAGCTTCGAGCGACAGAATATATATAATTGATGGGTATTATTTTTAAAAAATTAAATGATTACAAGGCTACAAAGATTTATAATCAATTAAAACTATTGATTAAAAAAATAGAGTAAAAATAAATTAAATTATATTTAAATAATAAGATTTAACAACCCTTAAAATCTTACGGTTGCGTAACTACAATTGCCAATACAACTCTTTGTTCGTGAAAAGTTCGTATTTTTTAACGAGCCGAACACGAGCGAGCCCAGGTTCAGCTTGTGTTCGGCTCATTTACACCCCTAAACACAACAGTAGAGTACAAATCTTGAATGTTTTTAAGCAAAAATTAATAAAATTCAATAATGCAAATCAATTTCAGTTTTGTTGAGCACTCGGACAGCCACAACAAAGTGATTTACCTATGAAAGATAGAACCTTGCTTTTTTTTCTGACAGGATAGTAAGCTAATACAGTAAAGGAAAGCTTCATCAAATGGTTATTTCTTTTGAATTCAAGTAATAGCAATAAAAGTCGAAAAAAAGAATGATTATACAATTAAATCATAAACATGTCTTAAAGTTAATTGATTGACAAACAGAAAGATGAACATTACACCGAGAAATCAATCTTAATAACGAGGAGGGGTATAGCACCTTGACGTAGTTGCTTCATCAAACTCCTATAAACAAAAAGAACAAAAAAATGAAAAGTTTAGGGGTCAGTGCATAAAGTTACTTTCAAACGATGCCTGAACATTAGCAAAAGATGGGCGATTTAAGAAATGAATTGAACATCTAGCAAACAGCAGGTTTTATAAGTTAGCAGTCACAAGGTATGTATTACACTCTACCCCAACTGTGAAAGCATATAAAAAATAAAAATATGCAGATTCCGTCGCAACAAACAATAACAATAGGGTATAAGAAGATAATAAACATGGTGATACAATACTAGAAAAAGGGAAGTTGAAAATAGCATTTTGTTTCATTTTTTTTCACTTTTTTTCCAAAATACTTGTGGTGTGAGCCCATTCATTACATCAGTATGGCGTAAAATTTAGTTTGCATGACCAACTCATAAATTTGTTTGTGTAGGTTTTGGGAAAGAAAAATAATTATTCCTCTTCAATTTCCTAACATTGATTACAAGATAAATAACACAGAAAGACCACCACATTAGGAAAACCACAAAATCCTCATGCTAGAAAATGGAGATAAAAATTACCAACTTTAACCAATTCTAAAAGTAGAAACCACTAAAAATAGAAAATTATAAAAATAAAATATACCAATGTGGGCTCCAAAAATTCGAAATACATCGGGCTCTCGTCGAGAGCTTATTATATGTTATGTTTTGGATAAAATTTTTATAAGACAGAAATGCTAGATAAGACACTACCTAGAGATTTCACCTTCATTATGAGGGAACTTTAAAATTTTGGGTACGAGCATCCCAGAGGTGCAAGTCTATATGGTTAATAACCTCTCCCGATAAGAATACTTTCGATTAAGGTTTATTCATTAGGCGCTAAGTATTCAAACTTAGCAAATGAAAGCAGCAAATTTAATTTTTGAAATAATGAAATTACCCCCATTAGCTTAGAGCGGATTGTGGGAGAAATGGTGAAGAACTCAATCAAGATCTCATGGTTTCGTCATCATGGATTGCCATTGTCCCTGATCTACTTAGTCAGCAGAGGTAGCCGACCCAACATAACTAAAGGATCCTTACCAGCATATATGGCTTGATTCGTCTAAGAGAACCTTGTAAACATGGGGTGATTATTTATCTAAGGGAATTAATTTAAGTCAAGCTTAGCTTTCAAAGGGTTTCATGTCATATCAAATATATTTTATGATTCACAACTCAAAGGGCAAACTGTCGGGAACATAAGAGCTACAACAGCGACTGTAATATAATGGTGTCATTTGACGGCAAACCACCAGGTCAGATAACTCTGATCGTAATCACTTCTTTTGTGAAGTCTACAAACCAAACCATACAGAAAGAGAACTCGGGTAATGTCCTTACTGGCATGGGATTATTTTGAGCTTAAATTTAGTTTTCTAACTGATATAACATTGGCTCTTTGTAATCTCGAGTCAACATTAAATTTTTCCACCTAGATGGATGATTGCGGAGAGTGGGTTGATTTTGTTCTTTAGCATTAAGTGAAAGAATTTTATTTGATTATTATACAAATTTTAGATTTAAAATTTTGGTTTTTATAAATAGACCCCTCCAGTTAAGATGTGCAATAAGTATGTCAATCATCATGAATTTAAGCTATTTGAATTGAACCTTGTCGACAATGCCCCACCTACAGAGGATCGGATTCATGATATAGAGTTATTTGACTTTTAGAAATAGAATTCGGGATTTGATTTTGAAATGGACCCCTCCGATTGAGATTCACTATCAACACGACCATTATCGAGATATAAGTTAATTAAATATCATTATAAGCATTAGACATTTCAACTCTGATCTCATGAGGAGGAACAGACTAATATGCCAAGAGCTCGGTCATGTCAAATCTGATTCTGATTAGGAGGATCAAGACTGGGAGCTCAGTTTTGTCAACTTATGTCTTGATTAGGAGGATCAGACCAAAGACATTGTCAACTCTTACCCCTGTAAAGAAGAGGGTCGCACTAGCCAAACTATGAGTCTAACGACCTTGACCCACAGGCAAGGCAGCATGTTGCCCATGCAGAATTCTAAGACCAAGTGTAAAAACATTAGTAAGTTGATTGGAGCACATGTGAGTATTTTAATTTATTGATTTGAGTTGATTTTTAAACAGCTCTGCCCATATTTCAGAGCAAATTAGATAGATTAAATAGTTTTTAACCCACGCAGCATCCTCGAACATTGTGATCAAGCAACACGATGTTTAGAGCACATACAGGTGCTTAAACTTATTGATTAGAGTTAATTTTAAATAGTTTTGTATGCATAGTGGGGCGAGGCATATTTGATTTGAGCTTGAAACATTTATTTTAACCCACACACCATTCTCGGACATTAAAGTTTAATCATTTAGGATAATGCCAAAACACATGCGAGTAAAAAATACTTATGTGTGATGCTTAGTATATTTATATGCTTTACTTGCATAAACTTTGAGACGTTTGATGTCCTTCCAGGTGCTTTGCTTGACTTGACATCAATAACTTCATGTACAAATCTTAAAGCATTTAGTGTCTTGGGGAATGCAAAAGTTGGAGTGTGCAAGATTTCATTTTAGGGCCCTAATGTTGGCCTTTTGTCTTTTATTATAAGAGTGGTGCAAATCTGATGGCAAGCGTCCAAGATTTCATCTAAAGCCTTTTGAATCCGTTATGTTGAGTTCTGCGGCCAAATTATCACAATCATCCCCCAACAAAGGGGGACCACGTCGCACCACATCTGATCCTGCAGTTGGTTTTCAATTAATTGAAAACTCTACTAGGCACCTCTTGTCAATGCTGACCTTGTTTTCCTTCTTCAGTCATGTTAGAGAATACGGTTGAGAATGCCTTTGGGTCATGAGACCCAATTTCTCCACCATCTTGTTGCTCCCTCCATCTATAATGAGATTGCATACATTTTCATTCACAGTACAACAGGTGTAGAATATGTTACAGCAAAGCCAATGCGGATCCCTCGTATTTTCAATCTGTAGGACCCGTCGAACCATGAGTATCTCACCCTCATTCGGTGGAAAATGATACACCTCACCCTAATCCTCAGCTGCCTCATCGTTGCTTACCTCCTCCACTGCGTCGTGTTAGGTGAAAGACACGAATAAACTCGTTGGACAGCTGGAGGTGATGTGCCCAAATCGATAGCATATAAAGCATTTTCGGTGGGTACTATATTAAGTATGCTACTGCTTCGGCTTCTTCTCACTTAAGGCGGTTATCCTTATCTGAAGCAATTTTCTAGCTCTCTTAGGTGTGCTCCTATCGATGTCTCCAATTGTGGGTGACTGATTGAATGGCGGTGGTTGCATAATTTTGTTTTTGTTGTCTTTCCACCTTCAGAGCTAAAGTTTGGACATCTCTCAATGGCTACGAATAAACTCGTTGGACAGTTGGAGGCGATGTGCCCAAATCGATAGCATATAAAGCATTTTTGGTGGGTACTATATTAAGTATGCTACTGCTTCGGCTTCTTCTCACTTAAGGCGGTTATCCTTATCTGAAGCAATTTTCTAGCTCTCTTAGGTGTGCTCCTATCGATGTCTCCAATTGTGGGTGACTGATTGAATGGCGGTGGTTGCATAATTTTGTTTTTGTTGTCTTTCCACCTTCAGAGCTAAAGTTTGGACATCTCTCAATGGCTACGAATAAACTCGTTGGACAGTTGGAGGCGATGTGCCCAAATCGATAGCATATAAAGCATTTTTGGTGGGTACTATATTAAGTATGCTACTGCTTCGGCTTCTTCTCACTTAAGGCGGTTATCCTTATCTGAAGCAATTTTCTAGCTCTCTTAGGTGTGCTCCTGTCGATGTCTCCAATTGTGGGTGACTGATTGAATGGCGGTGGTTGCATAATTTTGTTTTTGCTGTCTCTCCACCTTCAGAGCTAAAGTTTGGACATCTCTCAATGGCCAATAAAGTTGCAGCTATACAACTTTGCTAATAGCAAGCTTCAGACCCCTCAAATTACCGTTTATGGTATGTTCCTCTAGCTCGACCAGCTCACACTTCCTCTGAAACAAGTCAAACTATGTCGTGAACTTCTCCACTAATAAATCACTTTGTCACAGGTAGTGGAGTCTCGGAAATATATCCTGGTAGTAATGAGGTGGTAACTATTTTCTCTGCATCTCTTTTTTCATCTTCTACCACTTGATAATATTGTCAATGTCTTCTTTCTTTCCTTGCTTCTACAAGTTTTCCCATCACAAGAATGTGTTCTTTCTCAATTAGATGGCTGTAAGTTTCACCCTCTTGTATTTTGATATCTTTGTACTTGAAGATTCTCTCAATTGATTGTAGTCATTTGATAAAGTCGATTCATACCTCTATCGAACTCTGGTAGATCCACTTTGATATCAACAATCCCTATATCCTCCATATGTAGTATCCTCTCCCGACCTCCTCCAATACTCAATTCCAAAGTGTCAGGTTTTATCTTCCTCATCACTAAAGTCATCCGTATAGAAGGGATTCAGATCCTCATCCCTTCCTTCCCTTCAACTCTCCATGTTATGATCGAAGGTAAATCTCCCCTTGGGTTCTATTATATATAACCGAAAACCTCTGTTGAAGACAACAAAATTCCCGCTGTATCTCTTCCCGCGTAGAGTCAAGTTTGTATCTCCTTGGTGACATCATTATGGTTTGGAATTTGACATCATTATGGTTTGGAATTTGTGGGAGTGGAAAGGGTATTTGGTGTTATAAAAGAAATTTTTTTGGTAGAGATCGTTTGTGTATGACGGATGCTAGGAAACCCTAGGATATAACTAGGGTTAGACTAGCTCTGATATCAATTGATACCGGAGTTAACCAAACAACAATGAAACAAGACTGTTATAATGAAAATAAATTAGAGGTTATAACAAACACTAATATAAAAGCAATAAATAATGAAAGAAAATGAATGCCAACGCCGAACTAAGGCAGGAATCAAGGTGCCAAGGGAGTTGTCGATAATGTCTGCAAGTGAGGGAAAGTAGGGATCTGGTTGAAGGACAGCAGAGGGCGAGTGGACTGTCATTTGGAGGGAAACAAGGATCAGATGGACTGCGGTTTGGAGGGCAGTAGGGAGGTGGCATGGTGGTGATAAGTTGGCACAAGGGGGAGGGGAAGAAGTTGGGTTGTGGTTTGACGAAAGAAAAGGGAAAAGTGACTATGGAGGGGCTGAAGTAAGAAGAAAAAAGAGGGTGTTACAGTTGAAATGCAACGAGCAGGATGAAAGGTTGGTTACAGAAGATGGGGGTGACAGTAAGAAGAAAAGGGAGGGTGTTGTGGTTCACCTGCAACGAGCAGGAAAAAGGGTGGAGGGCAGCAACAAAGAGGGGACACCTCGGAGTGATATACAGTCGGGGCACCACTCGTCCTTGAATACAGCCTTAAGAGGGAAAACGGAGGAGGCGGGGGGTTGTTCTAACAGAACACAGCAAAAACAACTAACCATGAACCAAGAAAAGAGCATATTTATATAGTAAACAACTAAGGAGGGGGAGGCCCCTCCCCTTGGGTGGCCAATCTAACCCAGACAAAGGGTCGGACAATCCTCTCCCACCCAGTTGAACAAGTGGATTCATGATTTTGGGCGTACTTTCCACATGTTCCCAAATAAATATTGGTTTGAGCTATTACAAGATGCAAGATTTTCAAGATTATGGAGATTGGCAAAGTGAGAATCACGACATTTGATGAAATTAAAAAAAAAATTATAATAAGTGGCGTATATACTTGAGCTCAAGAGATTAGATTTCAATAGAAATTCAAGACACTTGGTTATGGACTCAGTAATAAAAGTGGGAGCTTTAAAGTATACAAAGGCTCATTTGTTGTCACGAAAAGAATCTTAAATAATGGATTGTGTTCTTTGATTGGAAGAATAATTATTGGAGGATTTAGTAATGCAACTATTAACAGGGTAAATGTAACCCAATGATTGCATTTGAGACTTGGTCACATAAGTCAAAACAAACTATTGTGCTTGAGAAGCAATGTTTGTTGTAATTATTAAAAATCTTAATTTTTTAATGTTATAGAAAATTCAAAAAGACTCAAATTTACGATTGTTGTGCACTCGACAAATGGAGTCCTTAATTGCATCTATTCATATCATTGAGTAAGCTCATATGGCAGTGCAAGGCATGTAATTTTTTCATTATTGATTATTCAACAAAGATATGGGTATATAATTTTCTAAAATATAAAAATGATGAATTCTACAAACTTAAGGAATAAAAGATTCTTGGAAGTCAAGCTTGCAAGAAAGTGAAAAAACTACGGATTGACAATGCGCATCAATTTTGTGCTGATGAATTTACAAAATTCAACAAATATCAGAAAATATCAACAGTATATAGCGAGGATGACTCCCTAAAAAAATAGTTTGGCAAAGATGTTCAACGAGATCATTCTAGAAAAAATAAGATGCACGTTAAGCAATGCAGTGTTGCCTAAGAGCTTCGAGATGAAGCAACCAAGCAGTACAATGTTCAATAGATGTCGTTCTCAACCATTAGTTTCAAGACGCATTAAGAAGCTTAGAGTAGAACGTCAACTAATTAATCCATGCTAAGAGTCATTTGATGTAGAGCTTGTGAACAATTAAAGAGCAACAAGCCTAAGCAAAATGTAGGGAATGCATTGTTATCGGCTACTCTAAATGTGGAATTACGCTCATTATTATTTACTTTAATTCTACTTAGTACTTGTTATATTTAGTCATAGTATAAAAAAGGTAATTCCTTAATTATAGGTATTTATGTTTATTCCATAATTATAGGAATTACTTAATTGTAGGAATATTTCTTTTTTCTTTTTATCTCATGTACTCGTCTATTTATAGGTGAATTATCTATGTATTCATGTGAGAAAAAGGATTATTCAAAATTCACATGGTATCAGAGCCATCAAAGGGAAGCATCTATCGCTCGGCTCAATCACGGCCCTTCTCTCCCGCGATCGACCTTGTCTGAGCGCTGCTCTAGTTTGCGCCTACCCCGATCGTCCGCATCCGAGCGTCGTTCCTCATCCAATCGTCTGATCGCACCTCTCTCCGATCGTTCGTGCCTCTCCCGCGATCGTCCGCGTCCGATCGTCAGCGCCGCTCCTCCTCCAATTGTCCAAACATCGGATCCTCGCGATCGTCCGTGCCTCTCCTCGCGATCGTCCTCGTCCGATCGTGAGCGCCGACTCTTCTTTCGCGATCGAGCACAGCCCGTTCCAACCGTGCACCTCATCTCTGGTCATTCTGGTTGGTCACCTCTCCACTCCAATGACTAAGTACAGTCATGCCTGCAACTCCTCCACTAGTGATGTCACTTCTAGCCACCCCTCCGCGGCTGGGTCTCCATTGCCAAGCAATTGAGACAATAATTCTGTCATTATCACCAGCCACAAACTCACCGGCTAGAATTACCTCCAATGGTCGCAGTCAGTCATGATGTTTGTATGCGGCAAAGGCAAAGATGACTACCTCACTGGTGATGCTCCAGCTTCGATGACGATAGATCCGTCATACAAGACTTGGAAATTCGAGAATAATATGGTTATGGTCTGGCTTGTTAACTCGATGACACTTGATATTGGCGAAAATTTTCTTCTCTATGGCACGGTTAAGGAAATCTGAGATGCTGCTCGTGAGACCTATTACAGTGCGAACAATACAAGTGAACTATTTGTTGTTGAGACCATTCTTCATGACTTTCGTCAAGGTGATCTCTCTGTCACTCAATACTTCAATACTCTTACTCGGTATTGGCAGCAACTAGATCTATTCAAGGTGTACTCTTTGAAGTGTCCCGAAAACTCTGTCATATTTCGTCAAATCATAGAACAGAAACGCACCTTCAAATTTCTTCTCGGCCTCAAATCTGAGTTTAACCAGACTCGCTCACGGATTTTGAATTCGAAACCTCTTCCAACAATTCGTGAAGTTTTCTCCGATATACACCGCGAAGAGAGTCGCCAAAAGGTCATGCTAGGTGCTTCCTTGTCCACTACAGCCCTCGACGGGTCTGCACTTGCTGCTCATATTCCATCTACAGACAACCGCCAACGCCAAGGCCGTCTTTCGTGTGACCACTGCCGCCGTTCTGGCCATACTCGGGATACGTGTTGGCGGATTCATGGCAAACCATACCCAAACGAAATCATCGGGCAGTTGCCACCAGCATCATCGATGCCTCTTCAGGAACGAGCCCATTCAGCAAAGAACAGATTCATGCCCTCCAGAAAATGCTTGATCAGCTGTCACCAGTCCAGCCTACTAGTGTGGCATCGGGTGTCACCGGCCTTGTTACCTATCAAGGTATTTCCCCATCCATTTTTGTCTTGGATTCAACCTCTTCTCGCCCCTGAATTGTTGACTCAGGTGTCTCTGATCATATGATTGGGAATGTCTTCTTATTAATGGATTATCGGCTGTGTAATCCGACCCTCACTGTTCGGATTGTTGATGGATCAGCCTCCAAAGTTGCTGGTCTTGGTTATGTCCGCATCTTTCCAGATTTATTCCTCACTACTGTGTTTCATGTTCTTACTTTGGATTGCAATCTGATTTCTATTAGTAAGCTCACTCATGATTGTCATTGTGTTGCTAAATTTTTTCCATATGCTTGTGAATTTAAGGATTTGAAGTCAAGGAGGATGATTGGCAGTGCTGAGTTGCGCAACAGTCTTGTGTTCCTTTACCAACTGACACGGATCCCTTGCCGACTGTCAAACCACCTCCATCACCTATTCAACCTCCTCAATCTACACAACCCAATACTCAGGAACTTCGGGTCTATACAAGACGAAACAGAACTGCTGAAAGAATAGAGAACCTAACTCCGCTTCCAGCTGTTGTCCAAGAATCTAATCCGGCTCCAAAACCATATGAAACTCACTCAGGTACGGAATCTATATACACTAGTGATTAGGAGCTTACCCCGCCTATAAAAGATGATTTGGATGTTCCTTGCACTCAACATCTTATTGCCCGATTTGTTTCATATGAGAGGTTATCTCCTCCCTATCATGCATTTGTAACTGATATTGACAGCATAAAGGTTCTAAATTCTATTCAGGAAGCTCTCTCACACTCGAAATGGAGAAAAGTTGTGAATGAAGAAGTTGCTGCACTAGAAAAGAGTGGAACGTGGATTGTGTCTGATTTGCCCAAAGATGTGAGACCAGTATGATGCATATGGTTATTTACAATTAAATGTAAGGCAGACGGAAGCATAGATCGGTTAAAAGCCCGAATGGTTGCAAAAGGTTATACTCAGTCATACAGAATTGACTACCAAGAGACATTTGCCCCAGTAGCCAAACTGAACTCCATTAGAATCCTACTCTCCATTGCAGCAAACTGAGACTGGTCCCTTATGCAACTTTATGTCAAAAATGCATTCTTTAATGGAGATCTTGAAGAGAATGTATACATGGATTTACCACCTGGTCTTGAAGAGTTCTTCCCTAGTGGCAAAGTATGCAAGCTCCAGAAATCTCTGTATGGTCTCAAACAATCTCCGTGTGCTTGGTTTGTCCGATTCACCAATTCAGTAATCAAGTGTGGTTATACTCAAAGTCGGGTTGATCATACAATGTTCACAAAAAGATCCGAGAAGAAGATTGTTGTACTTATTGTGTATGTTGATGACATCATTCTTACCGGTGATCACACTGAAGAATTGACAAAGCTGAAGAAGTTTCTAGCTCATGAATTCGAAATCAATGACCTCGGAGACTTGAAGTTCTTGGGAATGGAAGTTCTAAGCTCAGAAATGGGGATATAAGTAACTCAAAGGAAGTACACATTAGACCTATTGAAAGAAATTGGTATGCTTGGATGCAAACCAATAGATACTCCAATAGACCCGTATAAAAATATTGGAATGAAGAATGATAGTTTACCTGTCGACAAAGGACAATATCGGCGGCTTGTCGGAAAACTTATTTACTTATCCCACACCAGACCAGACATAAGTTTTTCAGTACGGGCCCGTTTGGGGCAGCTTATAGGTGCGGCAGCGTTTTTAAAAACGTCACTGCACCGTTTGTTTTGCGCGTTTGCGCAGCTTATTTTAAAATCCTGTTTTCGATTTGGAGAAAAGTTGATCGCGGGTATCGACCCGCGATCAGCGTTTCGAACACACGATTAGGGCATATTTTACGCGCCCACCCATCTTGCCCTAAAACCTTATTCGCACTTCAGATCCGCTCGCCTCCACCTCCAGCTTCGCTCTGCCTCTGTCGAAGTACCGCTCTGTCGCCGCCAACTCTCCAGTCTTCCGCCGCTCCGCCGAAGACCCGGTCTTCCTCCGCCGAAGCTTCGATATTCCTCCGCCAAATCTCCGCTCTGCCGCCTCCGCCGAGGAAACCTTGCTCCGTTTCCGCTCCTCCAAAGGGACCTGGCCCAGACTTTGGTAAGAAATCTCGATCCTACCTCCTCTCACTCATCTCTTCTTCCCTCTTTAAATCTTTCCCTGAGAATCTCATCCCCGACTTTTAGGTCTGCCCTCACTGATTCCGTCAACCTGCTCTTCCTCGTCGGCAAGCTCCTTCTTCAACATTCTCGTAAGGTAAAACTTCTTCCTTGCCCATTTATTCCTCTTCTTCGCATTAAGAATTTTTTCATTTGCAAGGAGAGGTAGATGAACGGATATGTATTGAAATCTTCATTTACTTTTTATTTAATTTTATGTGATTCGTCCCTGTAAATAAAATGAGGATGTTGATCCATTTTTTAGGTTCATTCATTAGTTGGAGAGCTTGTTTTCATAATAGTATTACCACCATACATCCTTTTAGCATTTGAGGCTCATTGATTTCTCATGATGACATTTTGGATTGGCATGTTTTTTCAAAGAACTTGGAAAGCTTGTTTTCATAATAATATTTGGGGAAAATAGTTTGGTTTATAAAATTTTACTATATCCAAATAATACTACATAAGGTTTCTTTTTGAAATTAAGGGTTGATGGATAAACTCATGTTTTATTTTGTAATATTGGCATATATATGTAAATAATTTTAAGAATGAATGTCAGTATTGAAGTTTTAAAGTCATGTTATTAAATGCATTTTTTTCTTATTTAACCTTTCACTAGTAAGTATCACAATGAATAAGGGCAAAGAAGATGGATCATCAGCGATGTGGGACAGGGAAGCAACAAATATTTTCTGAGATCTCTGTCTTAAGGAGGTGGAGCTAGGAAATAGACCTACGACATATTTTAACAAAGAAGGTTGAAATAATATTTCTGTCAAATTCAAAGAACTCACAGACAGAGATTACGACATTATAAAATTTAAGAACAAGTGGGATCAATTAAAGAAGGATTGAAAAATTTGAAAAAAACTTAAGAGGGGAACTACTGGTTTGGGCTGGGATCCATTGAAACGAACGATAGATGCTCCTGGGAGTGGTGGGCTGAGAAACTACAGGTAAAGACTTACCATATATCATCTCCTTATTTCAATTTGAGTTACATTGAAATAATTTTACTAATTAACTTTTCTTCACCATGCAGGTTGTGCCTGCAGCTAAGAAATTCAAAATGAATGATATTGATCCAGTAATGAAAGAGAAGCTGGATTGTATGTTCAAAGAGGTTGTTGCAACCCGAGCACATGTTTTCACCTCATCTGAACATGAGTTTATTGACACAACTAATGCTCTTGGAACTGATAATATTAGTAGCTCAAGAGAAGTGTCTTGTCAAATCCATAGGTCAGCTGATGAAAGGTTTGTTGAATCGTCATACATTCCAAAACGGCGTAAGGTGGAGGTAAAGAAGAAAGGAGCGGCATTCGTCAGAAGCACAATCGAAAAGCTTTTTGAATCCTGCTCTGTTAAGCTTTATGCATCACAGGATGTATCCGTTGAGGGGTGTCTTCGAATCCTAAATACACATGCTAAGGTGAAGGAAGATAGAAAATTTTATCTCAATTGTGTTAAGTTACTACAAGGTCCAGTCCGTAGAGAATTTTTTGTGAAGTTGGAGGCAGAATAACAAGCCGATTTCTTACGTCCTTCATGGAGAACTGAATGTTTAGAAAGCTTGTCGATTCGTTATCTCAAAACTGTTTGTATTGTCGTAACGTGGATTGCTATTTGTTTTCCTAACACTTCTTTTATTTCACTCTTTATATTTAACTGGATGTTTTTACTCAAAACTTATTGTACTGATTGTACTGGTTGTATTGTTGCATCTAGATGTCTTTAAATGTTTGAAAGTATTAACTATTATCTTAGAACTACTTTTGGTATGATGAATCCAGAACATTTGCACTATGTTAGAAAGATTGTGTTTATTCTAACTTTATTATATGACTACTACTTCACATACATCGAACGAACTCCATGTATGACATCAACATATGTTGGTGATAAACGGGTCGGTGAGTTACTACAATGTCATCCGATACGTTTTGCAAACATGTTTCGTATGACGAAAGAGATTTTCATCGATTTGCTCTGCGAACTACAACACCATCATGGTTTGAATGACTCTACTAGAATGACATCAAGTGAGATGTTAGCAATTACACTCTATATTTTATCTCAAAATGAGTCCATTAGAGGAGTCATGGAGCGATTTCAACATTCATCGGAGACTATCAGCAGGTATTTCTCCATTGGTCTGAATGCACTAGTAAGTTTAGCCTCTAAGATAGTTAAGTCTGAAGATCCCACAGTTCAATCCATCCCTACACGAATTACGGATGACAATCGTTTCATGTCGTTTTTCAAGGTATATCTTAAACATCTTATTACTAACTTATGATTGTATACGAGTTATTGAAACATTTTTATATTGAAACTCTCATTTATTAATTATTGAAACATTTTTATATTTAAGATTGTATAGGAGCTATTGATGGAACTCGCGTTGATGCACGTGTATCTGGAACCGACAAAGTATCCTACATTGAACGTTGTGGTTCTCCCACACAGAATGTGATGACCATTTGTGATTTTAATATGTGTTTTACATTTGTGATGGCCAGATAGGAAGACAGCGCTCACGATAGTCGTGTTTTTAAATTTGCAACAAGACGTCAAACTCATTACTTCCCATACCCCCCTCCTGGTACGTTGTTATAGCAAATATATCAGATATTCCTGAGTCGTTACTAAAATATGTATTTTGTGCAGGTAAGTATTATCTAGTTGACGTCGGATATCCTTTACAAAGGGGTTATCTAAAGCCTTATGCCGACACGAAGTACCACACTCCGGAAATTGAGAGGTCAAGTGGGGTTGCACGTGGTAGAAAGGAAGTTTTTAACAAATGACACTCCTCTTTACGTGGTGTCATTGAGAGGTCATTAGGGGTATGTAAAAGAAGTGGGTGATATTACGTGACATGTCAACCTACCTATTTTCGAAGCAAGTAAAAATAGTTGTGGCAACAATGACTCTGCATAACTACATACGACGACACCACTCACGCTCTGATGAGGATTTTGCATCAGTAGATGAAAACTTGCATCATATTCCACAAGAAGCATTTGAATTCCATGTCGGACGTCTCATACCTCAGGATGAATTAGAACATCCTTACAGGCACGAAGGTGAAGGTGCAAGGGAAATTGCGACATTGCGAGACCAGATAACGTACGAAATTGTGCGATCATGACGCTGCTTCTCGTGGGTGCAGTTGTTTTATAGCGAAGTTCAAAGTCAATTTTTTCAAATAACAATTTTTTGTATTTTGACGAAGTTCAAAGTCAGTTTATCAAAATAGCAATTTTTTGTACTTTTGCGGAGTAGAAAGTCAGTTTTTTATTAACATTTTTTGTAAAGTTGTTGAATCTTCTGTATATTGATGCATATTGATGGACTAAATATAAAATAGTAATAAGCTTGGTGCGACATGAAAGATTCTGATGGACTAAATATATAAATATAAGTTTATATTTAGTCTAATGTTTTTAATTGTCATGGCTATAAGCAAGACTGTTCAGAAATTTTGGTTTAGATTCAGACAATTAAATTACAAATTGCATTTTTTTTCATCTTCTTTGTTTGTTTCAAAAATTCAGACTCTGATTGGTTTTATTGTAAATATGAAAGTTTAGGTTTGAGATATTTAAATACATAAGTATTATTTGTTGTGTATGTAAATTATCCTTTATAGGGGTATTTACATACATCCCACAGAATTCTCATGCATTCACCTAAACTAATAATATTATTACATGTTGCCACTTAAAACAAGATACTGTCAAGATATACTTTAGCTGTGATTTGTATTTTATACAGGTATATCTATAAATGAATAATAATATAGAAATCTATTTATTAAACACATGTTTAACGTCTTAACACAAAAAATCATGCATACTATAAACTTTTGAGCAATAATACAGGGCTTATTTCGTTTTAAGGAATTATTTCTGTGGTTTAGGAGAACGTTATTTCTCTAAGATAATTGGTTCATAGAGTCATGTATATTACTACTATTCAAAGAAAAAAGAAGATGCATGTACATGCATACCACACAATTCTTATGTATTTGCATCTCTAACACCTAATCTTAAGTTTTTATGAAGATTTTACCGTTTCATTAACAGATCAATGATATATATGTTGAATAATTGGAGGCCAATTTCCTTGCAAATTATTCAATCCCATAATCTTATTTGTATCGCCCTTCATATTTTAAATAGTTTTTGAGGTTGGGATATGCATTTTCATTATCCTTACTGATTAGTTTGTTTTTTTATTTTTCTTCTAATTTTGTTTTTTTTTCTATTTTCACTGATTAGTTTGCATTTTCATTTTTTCTTCTAATGTAGACTTTACTGATTAGTTTGCATTTTTATTTTATCGTTTCTTGTAATTTTGACAAAATTGAAGTTTGTTTTTCTTATTCTTCTTCTGTAGAGCTGTTGAATGATATATGTATATTGATGCTAAAGGATGAATGTGGCCTGAACTCCGTGCTCTATTTAAATACTTGAGTAATGGTTCATCCTCCAACCAAAACTCATTAGTTTAAGCGTTTGTTTAGAGCAGGGCTTTACCCTTCATATAAAACTCATTTGCGGAATGATGTTTATGATTTTGCAATAATGTTTAAATTGTACGTGGATGGACATTCGTTGTTCTATGGGGACTATTACATTTCTCGAGGAATGGTAATGGTGCAGCTTGGATGAACTATGACTTTATTTGTGCAGCTGTATCATTGTGTTATTGGTAGCGAATATGTTCATGAATCTTTATTTTGATGGAACTATAATCCGAGCCTCAATTGTCCCATTTTTGTTTGATATTGGTGCTTGTAGATTTTTACTCTTCTATTGCATTGGTGTTGAAGGAGCTTCGGCAGCCCATACCTAAAAGGGCGTATATGAGGATAACTGTTGTTTCCATGATATATTTACATTTTTAACATCTAAACTTAAGTGCTTATATTGGTCTCAAAGAATGTATTGGCTTCCATGATATATTTACATCTTTAACATCTAAACTTAAGTGCTTATATTGGCTTCATAATCTCCAAATTGTTAATGTTCACAAGTAAAAATATGATAATGTTAATTTTCTCGGATTTCCCTGAATATCTGAAACCCATCGTCCTGCAGTTATTAAAATTAAAATAGATCAGTCCAAAAATTGACAATAAAGACATACAACATTGTACAACAGGTATTAAGATCCAACAGAAATTATAACCATACATAATGTTGTCGATTCAGACAGATTTATGGCATAAAAATATTTATGGCTTTCAGAGATTGGGGAACCCATTCATTTTAAGCAAGATAAAGTATAAACTATATGTTGCTCATCTTTAAAACGGTGGTTGCCCTTGAAGTCATGTGTCATCCAAGTTGCTTAATCGCCATGGCACATGGAAAAGTAAAAAAAATGAAAACTTATGTGTTAAATATGTAAATACATAAGAATTAAATTTAAAAGCAAAAATTTCGGCATGGATGTCAGAAACTTTTTTCATGCCTGCAAATCAATTCTTATGTATTATAAAAAGGGTAGCATTTACATACATACCACCCAATTCTTAAGTATTTACATTAAACCCTCGTGTTTTCTAACTTATAAGCCAACATGATATTCCAACATAAGCCACAATTAAATTCTAAAGCATAAATATCTAGATATTAACGGACATTCCTCTATGGGAGACTCTCAGTACAACTTCAATGTATATGCATAGCTCAAATGCAAGCATTAACAACACTACGAGGCTTTATATTCATAGATAAAATGATTGTAAGGGGATGATTATATAAAAAAAACAAAACGCCATATTTAGAACCTATGTAAAAAAATCAGAAATGAAAGAGTCCATATTCTTAAAAGCCTAAATATTTTACCGGCAAAATTTAAAAGGTCATCTATCAAATTCTCTAAACAGCAACTCCTTTCCTAAATCTGGTGCTAATTAAATGATGTATTGCTGTAAATTTGTATTTAAAAAATTACACACATGTATTTAGATGTGCATATTTGTTTACAACATAAAGAGTCTTTAAAATTTAATATTCTTTGCGTGATGCAGGCAATTTTTTTTCTCTTTAGATTTTTTTTTTGTTCATCAGGCTGAACACCCGAATTCCAGAACCTTCAGCAGAAGTAATCCAATGCATTTCTTTTACAACAAATCAAACAGATCCTTATCTTTCTCCCTTTCCCTCTAAGAAAAACCCTAGAAAAATAAGAAGCTAAAAAAGCAAACATGGCAGCATACTGGCGAGGGCAACGACCAAAATTCTTTCAATTTGGAGATTATGAAGTCAATATAAGCACTTAAGTTTAGATGTTAAAGATATAAATATATCATGGAAGCCAATACATTCTTTGAGACCAATATAAGCACTTAAGTTTAGATGTTAAAAATGTAAATATATCATGGAAACAACAGTTATCCTCATATACGCCCTTATAGGTATGGGCTGCTGAAGCTCCTTCAACACCAATGCAATAGAAGAGTAAAAATCTACAAGCACCAATATCAAACAAAAATGGGAGAATTGAGGCTTGAATTATAGTTCCATCAAAATAAAGATTCATGAACATATTTGCTATCAATAACACAATGATGCAGCTGCACAAAAAAAGTCATGGTTCATCCAAGCTGCACCATTACCATTCCTCGAGAAATGTAGTAGTCCCCATAGAACAACGAATGTCCATCCACGTATAATTTAAGCATTATTGCAAAATCATAAAGATCATTCCGCAAATGAGTTTTATATGAAGGGTAAAGTTATGCTCTAAACAAACGTTTAAACTAATGAGCTTTGGTTGGAGGATGAAGCATTACTCAAGTATTTAAATAGAGCCCGGAGTCCAGGCCACATTCATCCATTAGCATCAATATACATATATCATTCAACAGCTCTACAGAAGAAGAATAAAAAAACAAACTTCAACTTTGTCAAAATTACAAGAAACGATAAAAAAAAATGCAAACTAATCAGTAAAGTCTACATTAGAAGAAAAAATGAAAATGCAAACTAATCAGTAAAAATATAAAAAAAACAAAATTAGAAGAAGAATAAAAAAACAAACTAATCAGTACGGATAACGAAAATGCATATCCCAACCTCAAAAACTATTTAAAATATGAAGAGGATACAAATAAGATTATGGGATTGAATAATTTGCAAGGAAATTGGTCTCCAGTTATTCAACATATATACCATTGATCTGTTAATGAAACAGTAAAGTCTTCATAAAAACTTAAGATTAAATATTAGAGATGCAAATACATAAGAATTGTGTGATATGCATGTAAATCCATCTCTTTTTTTCTTTGAATAGTAGTAATATACATGACTCTCTGAACCCATTATCATAGAGAAATAACGTTCTCTTAAACCACAGAAATAATTCCTTAAAACGAAATAAGTCATGTATTATTACTCAGAAGTTTATAGTATGCATGATCTTTTGTGTTAAGACGTTAAGCATGTGTTTAATAAATAGATTTTTATATTATTATTCATGTATAAATATACCTGTGTAAAATACAAATCACAGCTAAAGTATATCATGACAGTATCTTGTTCTAAGTGGCAATATGCAATAATAATATTAGTTTAGGTGAATGCATGAAATTTTGTGATATGTATGTAAATGCCCCTATAAAGGGTAATTTACATACAGAGCAAACAATACTTATGTATTTAAATATCTCAAACCTAAGCTTTCATATTTACAATAAAACCAATCAGAATCTGAATTTTTGAAACAAACAAAGAAGATGAAAAAAAAAAATGCAATTTGTAATTCAATTATGTCTGAATCTAAACAAAAATTTCTGAGCACTCATGCTTATGGCCATAACAATTAAAAACATTTAACTAAATATAAACTTATAGTTATATATTTAGTTCATCAAAATCTTTAATGTCGCACCAAGCTTATAACTATTTTATATTTAGTCCATCAATATGCATCAATATACAGAAGATTCAACTTTACAAAAAATGTTAACAAAAAACTGACTTTCTACTCCGCAAAAGTATAAAAAATTGCTATTTTGATAAACTGACTTTTAACTTCGCCAAAGTACAAAAAATTGTTATTTCAAAAAACTGACTTTGAACTTCACTATAAAACAACTGCACCCACGAGAAGCAGCGTCATGATCGCACAATTTCGTACGTTATCTGGTCTCGCAATGTCGCAATTTCCCTTGCACCTTCACCTTCGTGCATGTAAGGATGTTCTAATTCATCCTGAGGTATGAGACGTCCGACATGGAATTCAAATGCTTCTTGTGGAATATGATGTAAGTTTTCATCTACAAATGCAAAATCCTCATCAGAGCGTGAGTGGTGTCGTCGTATGTAGTCATGCAGCGTCATTGTTGCCACAACTATTTTTACTTACTTCGGAAATGGGTAAGTTGGCATGTCACGTAATATCACCCACTTCGTCTTCCATACCCTGAATGATCTCTCAATGACACCACGTAAAGAGGAGTGTCGTTTGTTAAATACTTCATTTCTACCACGTGCAACCCCGCTTGACCTCTCGAAGTCCGGAATATGGTACTTAGTGTCGGCATAAGGCTTTAGATAACCCCTTTGTAAAGGATATCCGGCGTCAACTAGATAATATTTACCTGCACAAAATACATATTTTAGTAACGACTCAAGAATATCTGGTATATTTACTATAACAACGTATCAGGAGGGAGGTATGGGAAGTAATGAGTTCGACTTCTTGTTGCAAATTTAAAAACACGACTATCGTGAGCGCTGTCTTCCCATCCGGCCATCACAAATGTAAAACACATTAAAATCACAAATGGTCATCACATTCTGTGTGGGAGAACCACAACGTCCAATGTAGGATACTTTGTCGGTTCCAGATACACGTGCATGAACGTGAGTTCCATCAACAGCTTCAATACAATCCTAAATATAAAAAATGTTTCAATAAATAATAAATGAGAGTTTCAATATAAAATAGTTCCTATACAATCCTAAGTTAGTAATAAGATGTTTAAGATGTACCTTGAAAAACAGCATGAAACGATTGTCATTCGCAATTTGTGTAGGGATGGATTGAAGTGTATGATCTTCAGGCTTAACTATCTTAGAGGCTAAACTTACTAGTGCATTCAGACCAATGGAGAAATACCTGCTGATAGCCTCCGATGAATGTTGAAATCGCTCCATGACTCCTCTAATAAACTCATTTTGAGATAAAATATAGAGTGTAATTGCTAACACCTCTCTTGATGTCATTCTAGTAGAGACATTCAAACTATGATGGTGTTGTAGTTCGCAGAGCAGATCTATGAAAATCTCTTTCGTCATACTAAACATATTTGCAAAACGTGTCGGATGGTTTTGTAGTAACTCACCGACCCATTTATCACCAACATATGTTGATGTCATACATGGAGTTCGTTCGATGTATGTGAATTAGTAGTCATATAACAAAGTTAGAATAAGCACAATCTTTCTAACATAGTGCAAATGTTCTGGATTCATCCTGCCAAAAGTAGTTCAAAGATAATAGTTAATACCTTCAAACATTTAAAGACATATAGGTGCAACAGTACCACCAGTACAATCAGTACAATAAGTTTTGAGTAAAAACATCTAGTTAAATATAAAGAGTGAAATAAAAGAAGTGCTAGAAAAACAAATAGCAATCCACGTTACGACAATACAAACAGTTTTGAGATAACGAAACGACAAGCTTTCTAAACATTCAGTTCTCCATGAAGGAACATAAAAAATCGACTTGATATTCTGCCTCCAATTTCACAAAAAATTCTCTATGGACTGGATCTTGTAGTAAATTAACACAGTTAAGATAAAATTTTCTATCTTCCTTCACCTCAGCATGTGTATTTAGGATTCGAAGACACCTTTCAACGGATACATCTTGTGATGCATAAAGCTTAACAGAGCAGGATTCAGCAAACTTTTCGATTGTGCTTCTGACGAATACCGCTCATTTCTTCTTTTTCCACCCTACGCCGTTTTGGAATGGATGACGATTCAGCAAGCCTTTTATCAACTGACCTATGGATTTGACAAGGCACTTCTCCTGAGTCACTTATATTATCAGTTCTCATTAGTTGTGTCAATAAACTCATGTTCAGATGAGGTGAAAGCATGTGCTCCCGTTGCAACAACCCTTTTGAACATACCATCCAGCTTCTCTTTCATTACTGAATCAATATCATTCATTTTGAATTTCTTAGCTGCTCGCACGATCTGCATGGTGAAGAAAAGTTACTTAGTACAATCATTTCAATGTAACTCAAATTAAAATAAGGAGATGATAAAGGGCAAGTCCTTACCTGTAGTTTCTCAAACCACCACTCCTCAGGAGCATTTATCGTTCGTTTCAATGGATCCCAGCCCAAACCTGTAGTTCCCCTCTTAAGTTCTTTCCAAATTTTCCATTCTTTCTTTAATTGATCCCACTTGTTCTTAAATTTCATCATGTCGTAGTCTCTGCCTGTGAGTTCTTTGAATTTGACAGAAACATTATTTCAGCCTTCTTTGTTAAAATATGTCGTAGGTCTATTTCCTAGCTCCACCTCTTTAAGACAGAGATCACATAAAATATTTGTTACTTCTCTGTCCCACATCGCAGATGATCCAACTTATTTGCCCTTATTCATTGTGGTACTTACTAGTGAAAGGATAAATAAATAACATGACCTTAAAACTCCAATACTGACAATCATTCTCAAAATTATATGCATGTATATGTCAATACTACAAAATAAAACATGAGTTTATCCATCAACCCTTAATTTCAAAAAGAAATCTTATGTAGTATTATTTGGATATAGTAAAATTTAATAAACAAAACCATTTTCCCCAAATATTATTATAAAAGCAAGCTCTCCAAGTTCTTTGAAAAAACATGCCAAACCAAAATGTCATTATGAGAAATCAATGAGCCTCAAATGCTAAAATGATGCATGGTGGTAATACTATTATGAAAACAAGCTCTCCAACTAATAAATAAACCTAAAAAATGGATCAACATCCTCATTTTATTTACAGGGACGTATCACATAAAATTAGATAAAAAGTAAATGAATATTTCATCACATATCTGTTCATCTACCTCTCCTTGCAAATGAAAAAATTCTTAATGCGAAGAAGAGGAATAAATGGGCAAGGAAGAAGTTTTACCTTCCGAGAATGTCGAAGGAGCTTGCCGACGAGGAAGAGCAGGCTGAACGGAATCAGTGAGGGCAGACCTAAAAATCGGGGATGAGATTCTCAGGGAAAGATTTAAGAGGGAAGAAGAGATGAGTAAGAGGAGGTAAGATCGAGATTTCTTACCAAAGTCTGGGCAAGCTGCCTTTGACGGAGCGGAAACGGAGCAAGGTTTCCTCGGCGGAGGTGGCAGAGCAGAGATTTGGCGGAGGAATGCCGAAGCTTCGGCGGAGGAAGAGCAGGTCTTCGGCGGAGCGGCGGAAGACCGGAGAGTCGGCGGCGACAGAGCGGTACTTCGACGGAGGCAGAGCGAAGCTGGAGGCGAAGGCGAGCGGATCTGGAGTGCGAATAAGGTTTTAGGGCAAGAGGGGTGGGCGCATAAAATATGCCCCAATCGTGCGTTCGAAATGTTGATCGCGGGTCGATACCCACGATCAGCTTTTCTCCAAATCAAAAACGGGATTATAAAATAAGTTGTGTAAACGCGCAAAACAAACGGTGCGGCGGCGTTTTCAAAAACGCCGCCGCACTTATAAGCTACCCCAAACGGGCCCTAAGCTGCAGCTACCCCAAACAGACCCTAAGTATAGTAAGTCAATTCATGAATTGTTCTACTGAGGAACATATGGGAGCGGTCAATCGTATCTTAAGATACTTAAAGATGACACCTGGGAATAGATTATTATTCAAAAGAATGATAGTCAAAAGGTAGAAGTTTTCACTGATGCTGACTGGGCAGGAGATATATCCACCCGACGATCAACCTCTGGGTATTGCTCTTATGTATGCGGCAATCTAGTGACATGGAGAAGCAAGAAGCAATTGGTGGTATCTCGGAGTAGTGCAGAAGCAGAATACAAAGCACTGACGCTTAGTATCTGTGAAGGAATGTGGATCAAAAGATTTCT
>NEWO01000752.1:284913-301116 GCA_003013225.1 Phalaenopsis aphrodite | reverse complement strand
TACTTTAATAAAGTTATAGGTTGATATTCATATGTATTTAATTTTGGTTACTTTTAAAATACCTTAAACGGACATTGATTCTTTTGTTTTTGTCGCAGTTAAACAAACATGACTTCCAGGATATCAGGTATGGACAGAGAGATTTTGTGATATTGTGGACTACCGTCTCCGTTGCTAACGTCACGTAAGGAGCATAGCTTTGGGAGGCAGTTCTATGGTTGTGCCAGAGGTGTTTCAGCTCGTTGTGGTTTTTTCAGGTGGGTTGATAGTCCCACAAATTACACCGCCAGTAATTATGCCAGCAGTCATGTCAATCCGATGTTTTCTCAGGTTGACTGTGCAGTTGAAGACCGATGTAGCCAGAGTCTGAAGTTAAATATTTTAATATTTCTCCTTGTTGTTGTACTTGTTTTTTTACTTTTTTTAGTTCTACTGGTACTCGTTAAGATGTGAGAACTGTATGTTATCTTTTAGAACTTGTCTATCATTATCGTATGTTTCTGCAATTAATGTTTCTTTTCTACGAATAAGTTATTCTAAATAAGCTGCCTCAAACAGTTTTATCACATAGGGGCAGTAATGTCATTTAACCACCAATAAGCTAGCTTCAATAAGCTGGCCCAAACAGCAAGCCAGATTATTCTGATAATCTACAGATTATCAGATTATCAGAATAATCTGCTTATCAGCAGATTATAAATAATCCACAGCTGCGTCAAACAGACCCTTAATAAGAATTAAGCCTTTATTGAAACTTTTTTTAAACTAGTACTTACAAGGGAAAGTTTTGACTTTTGAACATTAGAAAGAGAATAATGAAATTCAAATTTATTAAAAGTCTATCCAGATATAGTAACCTTCACATAAAAAAGGAAAAGAAAAAAAGTAGGGATTAAAAAAATCCTGAAAAAAAAGAAGAAAAGAAAAAGAAAATATGTGAGAAAAAACTTGAGGAGAAGTCTAATAAAAAATTGGTTTCACTTGAATTTTTTAAATGAAAAGACAGAAGCATTCCTAAGCTTATTATAATTTCAAAAAAGTATTGGTTAAATTGGTAAAGGTAAGGTACTTAAATTCTATTTTTATACTTTCTTTGAATATTTAGTTTAACAAATTTCAATAAATAGAAAATCAGGATTCCTAAGTCGAATATGAGATATTCTTACACCCTATTCCTATGTTGATTTACTAGAATTTCTCTTAAGTTACACTATAGCATTTCTAGAACAAAATTTTAGTACGTATTCAAGAAACCCACTAACACAAATCAACATATTTTTAAAGTTGTATTATTACTTGAGAACAAGTAACGTTTAAGTTTGAATGAATTAATCTACCTAAAAATTACCTATTTTTAGTTTATATTTCATGTTCATTTTATGCACATTTTTAATGTTATTACACTTTAAAGGAATATATTTTGCATATTTTTGTCTTCAGGTACAAGAAATGAAATTTTGTTCAAAAAAAAGCAAAAATGGTGCAACTTGGAGTCATATTGAGCATAGAAAAAAATTCTGATCTAACGCATTTCGATATGACTTTCCATGCTTAATCTCCTTCATATTTATTTCATATTTTTGAATGAAATTACACTTTATAGAAATGTTGTTTTCATGTCTATCTTGTAGGTATACCAATCTGGAGCGCAACGAAGCTGAAATGGGGCGAAACAGAGCTGAAATGGAGTGAAACAGGGCAAAACTGTGGAGTTGAGCGTTGGGTGGCACTATAGCGCCCAAAATGGGGTCATAGTCCCAGAAATAGTCGCTAAAACGCCCCAGAATGGTGCTATAGCGTCCGGGACAGTTATTGGACGGCTTTTAGACAATTTTGGGCCATTCCGGGATGTTCTGGAAGCATTTGGACAACTTGCACGCCCCTTGAAGTGATTCAATGAATCTAAACACTTGGAAAGGCTCTTGGATAAAGAGAAGTGTCTCTTGGAATGAAAGGATGTGACTCTTGGATGAAGAGATGTGTCTCTTGGAGAAAGAAGTGATTTTTATTTCTTTTAAAAAGGGGGTTGGCGCCTCTCATAAGGGAAAATTAGGAAGTAATTAGAGGAGTCTAGAGAAGAAATTAAGAAGTGTTTTAGGAGTTTGGCGTGAGTTTATGGAGATGTAGATTTCTTCATTTTTTGGATAGATTGGTGAGGGATTTTGAAAGATATAGGATAAAAATTATGAGTGACGCATGGATCAACAAGCGGTTTTGTTGGAGAGATTTTTCTTCTTTCTTTGAAAGAGAAAAAGCTAAGTAATGTGTTATTCATTTCCTTATAATTGTTGTAAACACTTTCTAGTGGATTTTCTTTGATTTAAAAGAAATTTTCTGGTGTGTTTTATTCATGCTTCGTAAGTAGTTTTCTTTACTCTTTTCTTTTAATATGAAGCGGTGACATGTGTAGAAAAATTTATCTCATGATATAATTATTTTTACTTTTATGTGATGAGTAATCTCTCATTTACTTCGTTGACATAACTTAAATGACAATAAGTGATGTTAAAATTTGTTGCAAGTGAAACTAAGACTCGAGAAAGCGTGATTTCGCAACTTGAGTACACTCACATTGACCTGTTGGCTAGAAGAATAGTTTAGGCTACAATGCAACTTTTAAAAAAAAAAAATTTATGATCTATTTCTATTAGATGCTTGACAAATAATTGCATAAAACTAATAAAATTCTAAGCATACATATACCCTCGAAAGATGGTAGGTTGACATATGTTCCTTGTTGACACATAATTTAATACTTAATTCTATCAATCATTTTACTGTTTTTGTCATTATCTTCATTTTATTTTTCTTTTGCAATGAAATAGATGTCTGTTTAGGAATTTAAATTTTCTTAGAAATTATCTTATTTTATTAATGTGATGGTATTTTCACCGGCTCTTAATTGACATTGCAAACTGATCACTTGTGAGGTTAAAATCTATTATGAAGCATAATGACCCAGGAGGGCTATAATTTCATCTAACTAGTGAATGTCACACTTCATTCTAGGCAGATTCATTGCGATCACCTAAGGGGAAGTACAAATAATTAGAGAGATAAGTTTTTATGAGCGTAAAATTGGTTAGTTCTAAAGTGCAGGATATATTTTTATCAATTTGGCTTAAGGTTTAGTACTCTGACGCTGAGATTCGCCCATCATGGTGGTATAGGCTTATGGACATCTAAAGGTGAGAGGTTAGATAACACTGATGCGGAATCGAGATGTTAAGGAATCAGCCTTATGTTAGTCAATGCTCTTTGCTAGCACCGGGAGGGGGTAAAGAATAGAGTATGCTCATATTTTTCAATGACAACATTATATTTTAAGCATTTCATTCCTTCACATTATCTAGGTCATTGCACGTGAAAGGTAGTCTTTAATATCTCAAAATTCTCAAAATCAATTTATTCTAAAAAGTTATCTTTATATCTAGAAAAGATCTTTAGAATTAATATTTACATTTAAGAATAGTTGTTATCATTACATTTAATATTTGCATTTAGGAGTAGTTGCTAGATAAAACACTATATTAATCGACCTTCTAAACTAAGGCCTGACAATAGTAAACTAGAATTAGCCTAAGGGATTTCTTACCTTGCTTATCTTTAAGATAAATACTTGGGGTCTTAAAAGAAAACTATACATTACTTGAAACATATGTATACTTGTGTAGAATCATTAGTGTGTAAAATATAAATCAAATTCTAAATTTTGTAAAATATTATTTTGCACATTAGCCGCTTAAAAATAAATTAGGTCAAGTTTTTTGTCATCTTTCGGAGCTTAAAAATCTACTTAATTGCGGGTCGGGTCATTAACCATAGAGTTTCATTTACCCATGATTTAGTTTGTTAGAATTTTAATATATTTCATGATTTGTAACTCCTCCCGTTGCGCAGAGGAATAAATTCTTTAACCACAAAATTCGAGCAATAATAACCACATTTTAACTTTGTTTTGAAACTTTGGAAGAGGATCAAAATAAATTTGTGGAATGTCATGGGGATTGAGGAAGCCTGAACTTCATGGACTCTAACCATCTTTTGACTTAGGATTATGCATAAGGAGGTCTTTCTATCTCTGTTGGCAACTATCATGTAAGGGAAAGTCTAGGGGAAAGTCTAGACAAATCACGAGTCACCACATCATCTAAATCACAAGACCATGAGCCTCACATAACTTAAAGAACAATAAGATTTGTTTGTCGTTGTGTCCTATCTCTTCCAAACTTTTTGTCTTGAGTTTTTGTTTTTAATTAAGTTTTTAGATAACTATCTCTTGTTTGTGATCACACTAAACTAAGTTTTGAAGTATAGTAAACTATAGGTTCGCCCTCTAAAATAACTCTTAATATTTTTCTTATGGGATTGATACATTGTACTCTTTAACTGTATTATTACTTGTCAAATAAATTTGTGTGATTCGGCTAATTTGCATAATCGTAAATTTTTGTGTTATCATATTTTTGGCGTCATAATCGAGAAAATACATTAAGATAAATTTTGATTTAGGAAAACAATAGTTGAACTGCTGAGAATTTAGATTTAGCAATTTCATTTTTCTATTTCTTTAATATTTTTTTAGCGCATGAATTGCTTTATGGTACGTGGTAAGAAAAATTATAAAATTAAAAACTAAAAAAGAAATGTTTCAACAACTCAACAAAACCAATTTATACATTTTTCAGTAGTATGTCAACCCATTGATGGCTAGTTTTCACGTGATTTTTGAACACCCTGCCGTAGGAACTAGGATGGATGACCAATATTCCAACACCAACAATCCAAATTGGTCAACTTACCAAAAGTTAAATTTGACTAGAAATGACCTAAATGTAGAAAGCCAATACTGGAATAACCAGGATTGTGACTACCTTGATAAAAATGAGGATTTAAATGAATTGAAAATAAACATGTTGAATCAATTACAAAGTCAAACTACAACATTAAGAAACATAAAAAATTAAATTGAGTGGTCAGTTAGCCTAGTATCTCAATGGATGATAGGGGTAGTGGAAAACCATGACATTGAATTTAAAGAGTGGGCCCCTGAAGAGCAGGTTGAGTTTTATGATTTTGGTTGGACAATGACCAAGGAAGAATTTGATCTTCTTTTCAAGGCACCCTCTTGCATTATGAGGGAGATAGTTGAGCCTACAGTATCACCCATTTGAGTCCAAGGGGAGGAGTTGGAAGACAGCTATAGGCAGGGGAGTGATTGAGTATAATTAGATCCAGAACTTGAGAAACCTACGAGAATCCAACCCAAAATTTAAGAGGCCTTGAATTATCTTACAGGGACACGTTTCTTGCAACCTGTAAGGAAAAAACTGATCTACAAAAAAGAAAATTAATTGGGAGAATTCTAAAAGTTGAACAAAAACCTTGGAAATGATAGTCTAAATCAATCCCTTACATACACTCAGAATGAAAATTATTGAATTGAGAGGGAAAGGTTGCAAGAAATGAAGTTTAGAGATTTAATAAGAACTCCAAAACCAACAAAAGATTGGGTGATTGATATAGAATTGCAGAATTAGAACTTGATCCTAGAGGTTTTTTTTTTCATGTTAAGAACGTTAAACCAAGCACTATCTTGGGAGGAAACCAAAGTGTTATCTGATGTGTTGAGCATGTTTTCACTTTTTATAAATATTTCAAAATTTGATTTGAAATTTTTTTTTAAGTTTAATTTGAAATTCACTTTAAATTTTCATTTGGATTACTTTTGAGTCTTTTTCCTCTACGGAGCAATTAGTCCTAGATTGTTGAGTATGAGTTAAGAACTCGATTTTTACTTCTATAATATTTTTATGCCTTTTCTAATTTTAACATTGTTACATATTTTTACATATTTGTATCCCAAGATTATTATGATTGCTCATGTATTTACTATTTCCAGCAGTTACTTCATGTTCTATGGTTACTTTTATCTGGATGTTGCATATGTTATAGAAAAAACTAATTTTGTGAGGAATAATATTTACATTTTTGCTAGTTTGAGGGTAGTTCACATAACTCAATAAATACTAAAAATGTTAAATGATAATTCCTGATATGAATTTGGATTAATTCAAACCGCTTATCAAAATTTCTTTTAAAAGGGGATAAATGTCATTTAGGAAAAATTAACCTTAATATTTTAATAATGAGGATTCAGAACTTTACAACCTTTAAATATACCTATGTCAATTTCAGGATAATTAAAAGGTGTGATAAAAATATTAACTAACAAACCAAAGATGTTTTAAGTCTTTTCAATTTTTTTTTATTCTGGCTAATTTAATGTTGTCTCAGTTTTTAACTGAGAGGATAATATGAAGGTGTGTCATTAAACCAGCTTTTTAATTTATATTTATTGCTTAAAGAATACTAACCTTCATCATATTTAAAATAAGAGAAGAAAAATGTTGTTGACCAGATATAGTAATTCACATGAGAAAAAGAAAATAAAGAGAAAAATTAAACTAAAAGTAAAGAATAAAAGGTGCAAAAGAAGAAAAAGACAGTCAAAAAATTAAAATGCTCTAAGAAGAAGCTTGAGGTTGGCACAACACATTTAAGAGGAAAAAAAGAAACTAGAAGGGTGTCGAGTAGAACTTGACTGATAAAGCTTTTTCACGATCCTTTAATGAAACTTCTCTAGGATTATCTTCAAAGGAAAAATTAAGTAATATTTAGTTAGCAGATTCCATAGAGATAACTATGAAAATATTCAGGGTTAGTGAAGATATTTTGAACATCACTAATTTAAGAATCTATGGGATTTTTTAATGGTAGCAAAGAGTATTAAGGAAAAGATTAAGTTATTAATCATTAAGAATATTTGACCTTGAAATGACATTTAAACACTTTTAATTAACTTTGATAAACAAGCTGTATAGTTTAGAAACTTATAGGAATACTTATTTTATTCTCATGGGGCCCTAACCGAGCTATGAGGTTAGTTGAGGGCAAATAATGAGGTAAGTTTGGGAGTATTGACATAAGTCAATTTTACATAATTTCACCAGCTTTTTATCTTGCCTTTTACCAACTATTTTACCAATCATCACGGATTTAAAATTGTGGAAGGTTTTGTTGATGTTGTGAAGGTTACAGGTGTTGAATATGTGTATTTTAAATGAGAAAAAGAAAACATAAAAATGGCCTAAAGTGGCTTGGTCACGACTCTGTGACCACGCCGGGGAAAGTGGTGAGCACACCAGGCTATCATCACTAGTGATGTGACCAAGCCACAATCCAGCATGATCATGCAAGATCTGTAGACAGGTGACGTGACCACAGCAAGATCGGGTGAGACAACGTCGCCCATTTTAGAAGGCTTGCATGACCACGCCACATTTTGGCATGACCACACCAACTTAGTAGAAATTTGTTTTAGTAAGAAATTTTCTTACTAAATTCATGGATTAAGCTATAAAACATTTTCTAGGGCATCTTTTCAAAGAGGATAGATTTGGAGATGGCTAAAGAGCATAATAGAGAGGTTTTAGAGAGTTCTTGCTTAGGGATCTTTTCCTCTTTTGGATTGAGGTGCTAAGGGTGTTTCCTACCATTTCCATTGTATTTTCTCACTTATTTTAAGAGGTTTATTATATGAAAGAGGAGTTGGTTATTGTGGAAGAGGGAATGAGTTCTTCTGTAAGTTTTTACTTTTCACTTTTACTTGTAAGGATCATTTCAATGGAATCTTTTTCTTGCATTCTTTCCAACATACGTAGCTAAATTTTCTTTGCTCCACTATCATTCATAATCTGTGATTTTGGTCATTTTCTCGGAAAATTTCTTTCCCTGTCACGATTTCTTGAGGAATCAAAGCGTTTTTGTTATTAACTATAGAGTTTCATTAACTCCTGAATTGACAAATTAAGATGTTAACATATTTCATTATTTATGACTCTTGTTCGTTGAGCTGAGAAAAGAAATAGTTAACCTCAAAATTTAGGTAATAATTGACATATTTTATCTAAGTTTTCCAAGTTAGAAAAAGGATCAGAACAAATCTGTAAAACTTCATGAGGATTGAGGAATCCCAACTTCATCGATTATATCTTTCTTTTGACATAAGCATAGGCATAAAAAAGTCTTTCTATCCTTATTGTCAACTATCACGTAGAGGAAAATCTAGAAAAACCATGAACTACCACATCACCTAAAAAACTATGGCAGGAGCCTCACATACCTTGAAAAATAGTAAGAATTACCTATCGTTATTTTATGTCTTTTCCAAACTCGTTCTCTTTAGTTTTTGCTTTTAAGTAGGTTATAGATAACCACCTCTTTTTTATGATCACGCTAATCTAGGTTTAGAAGTGTGGTATACTACAGATTCACCCTCCAAAATAACTCTTAACACTTTCCTCATGGGGTCGATTTGAGGTACTCTTTAACTGCATTATAACTTGACATGTATACTTGTGTGATTTGGTTGATTTGCTTCATCATAACTTTTTGTGTCGTCAAACTCTAGTCCAAGCTAAGTCAACTCAGGTCTAACCTATGTCAATCAAGGTCCATCCCTTGGTCTAAACTAGGTTTAACCAAAGGCAACTCAGGTTCCACTCAGGTCAGCCTAGGTTAATCGTGGCCTGAACATGATCCAACCAAAATTCAACAAAGGTCCAACCTAGGTCAATCCAGGTCCAACCCTGGTCAACCTAGCTTCAATCCAAGTCAACCCATATCTAACCTAAGTCAAACCAGGTATAACCCCCATCTACCTAGGCCAACTTATGTCTAATCTTGATCAACTAAGATCAACCAAGGTAAAACCCAGGTTCAATTCAAATCAACTCATTTCCAACGTAAGTCAACCCATGTCCAACCTAGGTCCAACCCAGTCAACCAGCACAAATCATATTTAACCCAAGTCAACCTAGATATAGCTCATGTCATTCCAATTTCAACCCAGGTCCAGCCTAAGTCAACTAAGGTTAAACCAAGGTCAACCCTAGTTTAAACCAGGTCTAACCCAGGTCTGACCCATGTTAACACATGTGAAATCAGGTTAATCCATGTCTAACCCAGGTCTAAACTAGTTCAACATAGGTCCAGTCCATGTCCCAACCAAATCCAACTCTGGTCGAACATTGGTCCAACCCAGGTCAACTCAAGTCCAACCTAGGTCAACCCAAGTTCAACCCTAACAACATAGGTTCAATTGAGGTCAACCTAATCCAAGAGAGGCCTAACCCATTTCAAATAGTGTTCAACCTAGGTAAACTTAGATCCACCCTTGTTCACCCAAGTTCAACCCAAGTCCAATTTGAGTTGAACCTTAGTTGAACTCAACTCACTCCAAAACCAATTCTATTAATGGCTAAATGCCAGTTTAATTTTATATTTTTTATTCCATGTATAATTTCAAAATTAATAATAATAACAACCAAAAAATGTGAAAAACAAAAATGAGGAGGGAAATCTCTCATAGGACGATTTTCCCCATAAATATTTGGTCATGAGATTGGCTAAAGTTGTAGGATATCAACGTGCTTGGGGTGACGGATTACCATGAGCATCCAGGCCAGGGATGTTATTCCAAAATTTTGGGTTAGTCCACCCTCAAGATTTTTTCTAGTGTTTATGGTTTCACTTTCATCCAGAAATTCCTTCTTATCTTCCTTTGTACCCTAGTTTGGGAGCTTCAACAATTTCAGTTTGTCAAACCGAGTAGTCCTAAGTTATCATTCGACTTTACCTGATCAATCAAAACTCATTTACATCCTTTTTAAACTCTTAAATGACTAACTTCGAGTGAACCTCTTTTCTTAGATCGTTAAATCTCTTTTTCATGGTCTTTTCATGACACATTGTCATTGAATTGTATGTCCCTTTCTTTTGAGTTTAATTCTTCCAATTTGGATCCCTCCTTCACCTTCACCAATTCAATTCTAAAAGTCTAATCTAAATAAACTAAATAATTCAATTAATTGTGATTTTTTTAGGGCGCAAGACTCTTGAGATGTACTTCATTATGAGGGTTTGCCTTTGTAGGAAACCTGACTCTATAATAACATAAGCCTTATTTTACACCTGTAATAGAAAAAAGTAGTTCGGTAAATTATGAAGGTTTTCCATTTCTAGGTGATTAGACCCATTTTTAAGGTAATATTTCCTTTCCTTAGAAAGGCATATTGTTCTTCAATTATTGTGCCAAGTCATTTAGATAGATGTCATCCAAAAAAGTTTTATGGCGTATACAATAAAAAAAAACCCAAAAAAGGCTTTAACATTGTGGTGTGATGATCTACCACTAGTCCATATATCATTCCTCACATTGTGGGGATCCTTGCATGAAATTCATCCCAAAAATGTATAACATCTTAGAAATGGAAGCTACTTGGGTGGCTAGGATAGCTAGAGCATTTATGTCGTGTACACTAGCAAATTTTTAGGGCCTAACTCTCAGAAGGTCATTCAAACTTATTGGTTATCATCTCCTCTATCAACTCATAAGCTTCCTTAAAAGATTTGGAGATTAATGTTCCTTCAGTTGTAGCTTCTATAATGGACTTAAGGGAACCTACTAGCTCATTGTAGAGTTTTAGACAATCAGGGAGACGGACAAGGCAAGGTGTAGACACCTCCAAAATAGTTCTTTGAACCTCCGAAGCCTCATAAATTGACTCTCCACCTATTGGGTGAAAATGTGATATCATTCTTATGCTTGGAAATCTTAGAAGGAAAAAAGTACTTTGCTAGAATTTTTTGAGACAAGTTAGTCCAAGTGGATTTAAGTATACTTTGACATTATTTCTCAAAAAGAATGGGAACAAAATAAGTATAATGGCATCATTGGGGACACTATTATACCATAAGTGATAAAAATTTCAAGTAAATTACTTAAGTGAAGATTTGGGTCCTTAGTAGGCAGTTCCCAAACTAGTTGTTTCTTACCATTTGGATAATGGTTGGCCTTAATTCAAATGTGTTGGCCTCTACTGTTTGGTAGTTTATACTCATGTAAATTCCTCTACTAATAAGTTGAAATATTCCTTAAGTTGCTTCTTTGATTGTTGTGAGGGTTAGCCATTTCTATGAGAGTGTCAGATAGTGAATGTGCTGTCTCAAGGCATCTGAAGGTCCGATCAATCGTAGAGTCAAAAGGTGCAAGAATGGCTTGGACAATCCTATGAATGCTATAAGTTAGGTGAACAAGTGCTCCTAAAGGTAGAATGAATAGACTCCAAGCAAAAAACACACAATCATAGTGATCCACACAATTCCATCAACTTACAAGTCATCCACACTAGGCAACACATGTAAACTAAGAAAAAGAGATTCCCTTTTTGTCTTTTCTAGCTTTTAAACTTTTTCTTGCTGGCTTGTTTGGATTTTTTTCATCACCTGTAATAAAACAGGCCAAGCAAATATAAAATTGCAACACAAATAACAAAAAATAAAAAAAATTAAAAATATAACTCATCAAACTTAGATTCTAATATGTTTAACTAAATTTCTCCTAAAATAATAATAGGTTTTAATGTCTTTCCACAACAATAGCGTGATTGCTGAAAATTACTATGAGGTAAGTGGCTAAGCAGACAAGTATACGTTCAAGTAATATACAATCTTAGAGTTCGCACATCAATCCCATGAGGAAAAGGCTAACTCTTATTTTGATAGAATAATATCTAGTTTGGTAATTCAAACACCTAGCATGATCACAACATTAAAAATCAAATCTTAAAATTTTAAGCAGCAAGCAGAAAAAAATATAATATCTTGAAAAATAGAAAACAAGACTCTTACTATTCTTCAAGAGAAATGAGGATCGTATTTTTCTCAATCGGGTAAAGTGTAAGTTTGTGATTTTCTTATGTGTTCCCTTACATGAAAGTTCTCAACCAGCGATAAAGTTTTTTTCTTTAAGCATATGCCTAGGTCAAAAGAAGAATCATAAACCCATAACGTTAAGTTTCGCTTACCCCTATAAAATTTCCCAAGATTTTTTTGATCCCCTATCCAGATTATAAAACCCTAATTATAGTATGTATATTTTAACAAGTTTTTATTATTAATCGCTCGACTATATCAACGAGCAAAAGTCATAGTTTATGACAAATTTTAACATCTTAATTTGTCATGCCATGAGTAAACAAAGTCAAATAGGTGAACCAACAACTTGAATACATCAAAGTTCAGAAAACATTAAGTCGAAAACATGCAATAAAAATCACTATGCATACATTAGTAATCCATTGGAGGTGTCTACACCTTGTAAAAACTACAATCAGGGAGACGGACACGGACAAGGCAACGAGATTTAGCTATTCATGAAGAAAAGAAATAACATAAGAAAAGCCATTGAAATTAGTAATCCAAATAGCAATTCAAAGTAAAAATAACTTACAACCAAGGCTTTCCTCTCCTCAACATCAGCTAATCCTTTTCTCATACAAGATTCACTTAGAGAAAATAAGAAATAAGGAACTAAAAAAGAGAAAAATATCTCTCAAGGCTTCCTCCCCCAACCAATGAAGAGGAAACCCTAAGGTAACTCACAAACTCTAAAATCTTGTCAAACCCTAGCCTCCAGCAGCCCAAGTGCCCAAAAAGTGCCCTAACATTTGTCTTTATAACCCTGTTCCAAGATTAACAATGTGGTTTTTTACAACTAGAGGAAAAACCTTCATGGCACGGCCACGCCCAAACATGACATGGTTAATTCATGGAACTCATCGAAGTGGTGTAGTCATGCCAGAATATGTCGTAGCTATACAAGACATGGCATAGTCACGCCCAAGTTGGGCATAATCATACTTTTTTGATAGAGAAGGTGGAGTAATTATGTTAATGTTGGGTGTGGTTACGTCAATTTGTCTCCTATGAATTCACTGTTCTTTCACTCTGAAATGCACGTTTGAGCCCTTTAATCTGGAAAACACTAAAATTGACCTTCCATAATCTTAAAACTATAATAAATAAGGAGAAAAAGGCATAACTGAATTCTTGAGAAATATGTAAACTTACCTCATGTCAAATGTCAATATGATTTTTAGGGAGGATAACATTACTAAAACTAGTGCACCCATATATCCAAGTTTTAATCATCATAGAAGTAATTTTTCTCACGAATCATTGACATTTGAATAGGTTAACCACCATTCTAGAATAGTTTTCAAATTGAGCAAAAAATTCAAATTTCTTTCTAACAGTCCTCTTGCAAGCATTATTTAATAACAGTACATCATCTGCATAGGCTAAAAGAGTAACAAGAGCGCTGGTGTTATATGAATATTTGTTATATTAAAATTGGTGTTGTAACCTATTAAGAAGTTTGAATAAGTACTGAAAAGACAACATGAAGATTGTTTGTGGTAGTGGGTCCCCTTGTTCAATACTCTTTTAGTTCTGAAGTAACCACATCTCTTACCATTGACCAAAAGAGTGCAAAAATTACTCTCTAACCATCTACCTGTTAAGTTATATAAGTCTCGCTTAAAGCCTCTAGCTCTTAAAACAACTAAAAACAACTATTCAAACTCACTTTCCTCACTATTATATTGTTCTAAATTGCACACTCTAACCTAAAAAGTAGAAAATTTCTTATGAAAATCTCAAAAAACCTCCTAATTCCAGACTTTCAGCTTTCTAACATTATTCTTATGTAATAACCACAAGCTGATCAAATGGTTAGTTGAGTGGTTAGTGCTCCATGCATCCTTTAGACTGGACATAAATTGATAATGATTGGGCCAAGTATTATGATATCTAAATTGAGTGTTACTAGGTTTTGAAGTAGTTGAGATGGTGAGAAAGAGTGGGTTATGATCAGAGTCAGTATTTAAAAAAATGTCAAACCTCAAAATATTGGAAGACATCCAATCATTTCTGATTATCAAGAATCCTAGCTAATCTTTAATTTAGCCTTCCTCTTTCCAATATAAAATAAATTCCCGAAAAGACCTAAGTCAAACAACTCAGCTTCATCAATAGCTTCACTAAAGTTGTTTATTACATTTTGGTTAGCAGGTCTTCCACCATTTTTTCAGCTTGACTAAATACCATATTAAAATCACCTCAATAAACCAAAAGCTAGGGGAGACCCTTCCAAGATCCACCATAGTCCTCTAGAGATCTGTTCTATTAGTCATAAAGCAGCCAACATTGAAAAATGTTGCCCAACCATCACAACCACACAACTCCATCTCTACATGTAAGAATTATGTGTCATCAATCAGGATTTTGACCTCTAACTTTTTCTTCCAAAATAACCACACCTTGCTGCTACAATTTTCTATAGACCCCCAACACAAAAATTGCAAAACACAAAAGTTTGTGAATCATTTTTAAGTTCTTCACTCTGTTAAAGGAATTGGGATCCATAATTCCTCTAATATTCCAAATCATAATATTAATCAGTATGAAGGGACTTTCCTCTTCTAGATGCCCTAGAAGAAAATGGGCCACCCAAGTAATCATCACCAATTATGTACCTTTGGTTAAGGTGTTTCAATTCATGGTGGTTGATATGTCTTTGGATATACTTAATTTCTTCATTATTTTACACATGTTTTTGAATGAAACTGCACTTTAATAGAAAGTATTTTTATGTTTATGATGTAGTTATAATAGATAGGAGAATTAGAACGAATTTTGACTGAATCAGAGCGAAACGGAACCAAATGGAGCAAAGATATTGATTGTGGTATCATGTCTAGCGCCCACTTTCGAGCGCCAAGGTGTTGCAGTTGAACACCTACGCACCAGGTTCTGGGAGCCTAAGCACCCAAGCTTTTCGAACAGACAGAGAGCCCTACACCTAGGTGCCACATACTGGGCGCCTAGATGATGCAGTTCAGACAGTCAGTTTATGCACGGCTTCGGAAGTTATTTTTCGTGTGCTCATGTTTTAGACGAAGGGTTTTGGCAATCTTAAGAGTAGGGAATAAGTTCCAAGTCCTGGAATTCTTCAAGGACAGTAGGTAGGAGTAGGAACTCTTGTTCTAGAGAGATTCGATAAGGGAATTTAGGAGAATCAATAGAATCAATAAGGGGTTTACAACAACATCTTGTGTAGCAGTTTGGAAAACACCATCCAATGGGATTTTCTTCTCTTTTTAGAGGGAAAAAGCTAAGTATCGTGTGTAATCTTATTTGATTATTATTTTAGATACATTTTGTGATATTGCTTGGATTGAAAGAGGTTTTCTTTGGTGTTTATCATGCATAGTGAGTAGATTTATTATACTTTTCTCTTGTGAAAGATTGGTTAGTTTTGTAGAATTGTGAAAGCTTTGAATTGATCTTTATTTTCATGTGATCAATATATCTCTAGACTTAATTTACTTGTTGTACTGGTCATATAACTTTTTAAAATTTGTTGTGATCCATTAGAACTTGAAAAGGTAGTGGCGAAAAAATATAGAATATTCACATTATATGAATGGCTATGAAAGAAGAGTCGTGAGGAAATGCAACTTCAGGAGATGCATATCAATATAGTTTGAATTAGGAGTTTCACGGGTAAAACATGGAAATAATTAAAAAATTTAAATCATGCTCATTTATGCACTCGAAAGAGGGTAAATGAGTCTTATGCTCCTGTTGTCACTACCACATTACAATTCTTAGAATTAACACCTACACTCTACCTAGGAAATCATCAGATAGAAGTACCTTTATCAATCTTGAATTTCACCTATTTAATTGATCTATGTAAGTTTAACTTAGGGTTAGAAATATACTTAGGAGTAGTTGTTAGAAAAATCATATTTAGCAATCCTCTAAACTAGGATTTGAAAGTAGTAGACTAAAATTCTCCCTTAGGTCGTTATTACTATGAAGTCTTTGTCGTCTTCCTTGTGGGAGCGACATTCCAGACTCAAGTAGAAACCCTAACACTTAGGTGGAGATTGTGAGTTAAATTAAGTTATCACTAAAGTATTGGTTTTTTTGCCTTGTCGGGGAAGGAGGAAGGAAGGAAGGGAGCGTCGGTAGAAAAAACTTAAGGATAATTTTAGTTGAACGTGTATGACTTAGGGTCTGTTTGGGGCAGCTGCAGTATATCCAGTTTATCTGATAAGTTCGCTGGTTGTTTGGTTTGAGTGTTTGGAAAACAACTGATGGACAGTTGTTTGTGGATAAATGACAATTCTGTCCTGAATTGAATAAACTATAAAACTGTTTGGTTTTTGCGATTCGAAAACAGTTGATTTGCAGTTGTTTGTGGATAAATGACTATTTTGGCCCCGCGCA
>NEWO01000752.1:250497-281741 GCA_003013225.1 Phalaenopsis aphrodite | reverse complement strand
AACTAAACATGAACTACTAGAAATGGAAGATAATATTCCATATAAAGTATAAACTAGTTGGTGCTCATCTTTAAAGCAATAATTGCCCCTGAAGTCACAGGCCATCCAAGCCGTTTCATCGTCATGGCACATGAAAAGGGCAAATCTGTGAATCACCATAACATAGTTGTCTTCCAAGAGGGTGGTATTAAGGAAGAAGTGTACATGGCGATATCTCCAGCATTGAATAACAACCCAAACAATCAACTAATATTATTGTATGAAGTTATTGAAAGCTAAAAAAAACTGTCATTAAAAGCGATCAAAAAGAAATTGATAACAATTTCCCAGAATTGAAAAATGCTTTTGCAACAGGGGGGGAGGAGCTAAAATAAATTATGCAGCATTGGACCACAGAGATATCCTCAATAGAAATCCCCAATATGACCAACAAGGATTAACTCATTTTTTCTTCATGAATGGGCTACAGAGATGAAGAATCATGGTATGCAAAGCCTTACCATCACAATTGTTACCAATAAAAGTCTAATTGACTATTCCAACCTAAAAGAGCCATACAAGTGCACTACTTGCATTTTTTTTTGCTCACAGAAACTTCTATCTTTAGTTAACGCCAGGAGCATTACTCGGCCGACGTTATCTCAATTCTTATGTGTTTTCATATCTACCACCTAAACTTCAAACTTTACATGTATGTTAAACAAAAGTGATGAACATCTCATAATTTTATTCATTAATGCTATAGGTCAAAAAGGATGAATGCACGATAGTTGCAAAAAAAAAGATAAGAAAAGTGCAATGCAGGACACTTGACGTTGGAGGCTATTCAAAGAAATCATTGCACAAATACTACCACTCAGCTTACTAGTTAATTTACAATATTTAATTCTCTTTTAGCATGAAGGTAATTCCATTTTTTTTACCAAAAGGGACAAACACATGCTATATACAGACATCTCAAAATGTCCTTACAAACAGACGTCTCAAAATGTCCTTATAATCTTTCAAAACAATAGCAATGAATGAGGCACACAATATTTAATAGCACTGAACCAAACAGCCCATAAACACGTTAAAATTTACAAGCAATAAACCATATATAGAGGAGAAAAGCTCCAGAAGGAAATGCTTCAAATGGTCTAAAATAGATCTTTATGTAAACCATTTGAGACTTAACTCTTCATATCAAGCATGTAGCAAGGCTAATAAATGTTATACTGATGGCATTTTAATCATGCAAAACAACATAATCGGAGCATTTACATACATACCACTCAATTCTTGTGCATTTGTATATCTAATGTCTCAATTCTTGTATACATACCGCTCAATTCCTGTCAAAATCAGAGCAAAACCAGACTTCCAAGTTGCAATTTCTGTGAAAATGAGGTCAAAATCAGGGCAAAACCAAACTTCAAAGTTGTTAGATTTGTGGTATCTATGTAAAATTTCCCTTTTAAAATTTACCAACAAGGCATTCCTTTTCTTCCCAAAATTTATGCAATCTTTTACGCTCCTCATATTTCATCAACTTCACCAACCGTTCATAAAAATACAAATCATAAAATCTCAACTGTGTCATTTCTTCCCCAATAAATTTACAGTTAGGTTCATTAAATAATTCCATTTTGCAGACAAACAATGTAGCCATAACCATTGCATGTTACTTAGAAACAAACATCAGATAGTTAATCGAAGCTCCAGAAATCTCTTCACCATGAAAATCACTGCAGCAATTATTCTAAAAAAAATTAAACGTCATTTTCAATCTAATATGCAGTATGGCCATAAATTTCTGTTTTGAAGTAGAAAATTTGTGCACCATATAACCAATTCGAGTAATATCCTACCAGCCACAATAAAACGCCTTCTTTACAATTAGGAGAAAAATCTCTCCACAACTCTCACATTAGAGTGCTGTTCAACAGGACCAAAACAAATGCAATCTGCGATTTTCAGTTTTACAACAAAAAAAGTATATATATATTTATATATGCGAAGAACAAATGCGATTTGCAGTTCTACAGAAAAACACAAGTGCGATCTACGATTTGTAGTTCTACAGCAAGAAAGTTACTGTTCAACTGGAACGAGAATGCCAAAGAAGAAGGAATGTCGAAGATGAAGAACAGTGCGCTGGTTTGGAACGGCCGAAGATGAAAAACCTGAAGAAATGCCGAAGAAGGAGAACCTGGAAGTTAACGAAGAAGATGGAGGAGCGCCGCGGAGGATGTGAGCGAAGAGGAAGGAAGATTTGAAGGAGGGCACGGGACACGCGATCGAGGGCAGGTGAATGCGGCTTTAAGAATTAGAAAACACAGTTCTTGGATGATCAGGTATTACTTTTGAAACAAATAAGATGCCCCAAAAGGGCCCTACCGTGTATTTTTAGAAGAAAATCCAAAAAACCCAAAAATACTTTTGAGTGTCTAATATCTATCCTATTAGTTAAAATTTTATTTTTATAAGATGTTGTTATTCAAATGTGGAGTGAGCTAAGGGATTGCAATAAGAAAAATAGAAAATTAGCTGGGGCCGATTGCTAACTCACTTAGCAATCATTTTTAAGAGATTCTACCTAGTGCCACTGAGATAAACCTTAAGGAGAAGAATTTTAAGCAATTTAAAGCTATCCAGCAAATAAATGTAATAGAATTGGATGATATGGTTCAAAAAGGTTGAGTTGAGAAAAGAGAAAGAGGAGACCAAAATACTAATGGAAGAAATTTTAAGGAATTAGAAAAACCTATTTTTTCAACCAAGATATATATAGAAAGACTGCCTCTATCATTTCCTCAGAGACTCCAAATATAAAAATTAGACCAACAATTCCCAAGATTTATAAAAGTGTTCAAGAAATTAACTATAAATATTCTATCTACCGAGGTATTATAGCAAATGCTCAGTTATGTGAAGTTTATGAGAGAGGACGAAAAGAGGAAGTTTGAGGATCATTCACCACCTTGCATTATGAGGGACATAGTTGAGCCAATAATATCATCCATAGAAGTGCCCCAAGGGGAAGAATTGGAAGACAACCCTAGATAGAAGAGTAAGCTAGTAGATTTTGATTCAAAATTTGAATCACCTAGGGAGAATCCGACTTAAAATTTAAGAGACCTTGAACTATTTTAAAGGGATCCATTTATTATAACTTTGAAGGAAGGCATTAATCTGCGAATAGGAAAAATCATTGGGAGACCATTGGATTTAGAAATAACCATTAGGAATAATAATCTGAATTGATCCTCTACATGCACTCAAGATGATTATTATAGAGCTGAGAAGGCTAAGCTATAAGAAAAATTGAAATTTGAAGATTTAGTTGAAATTCTAAGATTAACAAAAAATTGGATGACTGATTAGGGATTACTAAATTGGAATTTTGATCTGGAAGGAATCTTTCTTTGTTGGGTCGACGAAATTAAACCAAATGCTTCTTGGAAGGCAAACCAAGGTACATATGCATTAGTATGCTTTTAAGTTGTGACTGTTTGTGGTGTATTGTGTTCATTGTTCGTGTTGTTTGGGTTGTGGGATGTTGATCGTGGACTTTGTGATTTTGTATGGATTGCTTAATTATATGTTAGTAGAATTAGATTTGATGTTTCTCTATGTTTAGTTTTCACTACTGTCGTTGAGATGCTGATGTATTTCTTTTTTACTAGTTGCACTAAACATTATTTATCAATGTTCATAAATTGAAATATTTATAGACAAAAAAGGATTTGGTGCTTTTAATTATTTCTATGTTGATACCGACACTGTTAGTTAGACTTTCTTCTAGTTCAGTTTTTCTTCTCAATGTGTAGTTTATATTTATTTTCTAGCACATATTATTATATCTTTTAGAGTACTTGTAAATGTTTCTGATATTCTTATGTGGTAGCATGTATTTCTGAGCTGTGATTTTTCTTCCTGATTATATTTTTCAGTACTTATTGTTATACATGTTAAAATTCAAGTTTGGGAGAGAAAAATCTTCATAAAAACTAAATTTTATTTATCCCCAGTAAATTACATTTTAGTTTGATTTCACTGCAAAATGATTTATGATATGTAGTGTTATCATCAAAGTACGATAATTTTGATTTTGGCAATGAAATAGAAACTTAGTTGAAATTATTGGTGGAAAAGATTATTCTAGAATTGAGGTATTTACTAGAAAACAATGAGAAAATGATTTTACTATTTATAATAGAACAAAATGTATTTTTTTAAAAATAAAGATTCTGAGATTTACATGTTTAAAAGAATCGAGACTCTATTAAAACTTATTTTCAAATTAATACTACTTTTTTAAAATAAAAAAATGTGATAAGTTTTTAACTTTAGAAGGAGGACAGTAAAATTCAAAACTATCTAATACATATCCAGATGTAGTAATTCTCAGATAAAGTAGAGATTAAAAAGATTTTGAAAGAAGATGGAAAAGAAGAAAAGAAAGAAAAATATAAAAGAAAGTAAGAAGAAGCTTAAACAAAAATTGGTTTCACTTGAATCCTCCTAAAAGAAAAGGACTTGGAAACAATCCTATACTTGTTTTTATTTCAAAAAGTATTAGTAAAACTTCTACAAAAAGAGTTATTAAATTCTAACTTTATACTTTTTAGGAATCTTAAGTTTAACAAATTATATTTATTTTTGAGCTAGATAAAAAATCAGGATTAGTAAGTTTAATACTAAATATTCTTATACCCTAGTTTTAGTTTGATTCACTAAAACTTCTTCTAGGTTGTACTACAACATTCCTAGAGCAATATAGTTAGAAATCCTAAAGAAACCCACTACCTCAAATCAAAATATTTGTTTTTTATAGTTGTAATGTTACTTGAGGACAAGTAATGTTTAAGTTTTGGGGAATTTGATATGTCTTTGGATATACTTAATTTTTTCTTTATTTTACATATGTTTATGAATGAAACTGCACTTTAAGGGAAGGTATTTTTGTGTTTATGATGCAGGTATAATAGGTAGGAGCATTGGAATGAGTTTGGACTGAATCGAAGCAAAACAAAACCAAATGGAGCAAATGTGTTGATTGTGGTCTGGCACCTAGGTGGCCACTTTTGAAGGAAAAGGTGTTGTAGTTGAACACATTGGCACTAGGTTCTAGGTGCCTACTGACCAAAGTAAAATATGTTGAGATTTTTGTACCTCTTTTATACTGTTTTTAATGATATTACACTTTAAAGAAAGGTATTTTTGATGTTTTGTTGCAGGAATGATGAATTAAGGTCAATAGAGCAAAAAGATGCAAAAAGGAGCGAATTTGGAGCAAAGAGGACCAAAATGTGGAAAATTGCACTAGGGCGCCGACGGCGTCATCGATGTCGCTGATGGCGAGATTTTCCCGAGGCTACAGGACAAAATCTCTAGAAGGCCGCCGAGGGTGCCATTGATGGTTATGTGTACTTGTACAATGGATAAGGCTGGATTTTAGAGAGGTGCATAAACAACTCTTGGGAAAACTCATCCACATCTTTAAAGAGAAGATTTTGGCCGAAAATAGAAGAGTCCTAGAGGTTAGATAGGTTCCATTAGTGTGTAGAGAGCTTGCTAGAGCGTGTAATTGTGAGGAATTCTTCGAGAAATTGTAAGAGTGGAGGGAAAGTGAGAGATTCCTTCCTCCTTGCTACTTCGAAGAGGAATTCTGTGTGTTGTAAAGAAAAGAAGAGATTCAGAGGAACTTTAAGGAGTGTTCTTGGGGAGAAAGTTAGAGATAAGTTATTTACTTGTTATAGTTTGTATGGCTTTGATTTTATATATGAATTCTGAGTTTTGTTGTGCTTTCCCCATGAGTTCTGAGTAGTTTTCTCTGTCTTTCTCCTTGTCTCGAGATTTGTGAAATGGTGATTTAAATTGATGAAGCCATAAAAATGTTTAAGAAATTGTGATGATCTTTTCACTTTAATCTTAATTTACTTTCAATTTGGCCAATTGATTTGTTAAAATATGTTGAGTTTTACAACTAAAGTGAAGATTACATCCATGATTCAGGGAGGTCAAAACCCTTGGAAGTTGGATGCAAATAAATAGGGAAATATTACTATCGGGCGTAGAATTGAGGATTTTAGAGTGACAGACTAAAATCCTCAATTCGGTCCTATCGTTTGGGTGTTGATGTGTAGATGTTAGCCCTCAGGTGAGGGAAACATAGGAGCTCCGAAGTGAGAGCCTGTATCCTCCCAGCCTAGCTGCAAAATCAATAACCAAGCATAAGATTAGTCAATGTTTTTTTATGTCTGGACCAAAGGATAAATAATAGGAATGCTCCTATTTGGCACAATATAAATTGAACTAATTCATTTTATCCATTCACTATAATTTCTTGACAAGGAGAATGATGTTTTCTTATATATTGAATATCACAAATTAAACCCTACTTTTTATATTTAGTTATTTATTAGTTATCCAAATTATCTACTTATTTCAATTGCCTATTAGTGAACGACATCGTTGTAGTTGAAGTATTACTTTTTATTAAGCCTTTGTTCGTAGTATTTTATTTTTCCCTATGGAATCAATAATTAGGACTCCATTAGAGCCCTATATTACTTGAGCGATACGTATACTTGCGTTGACAAATTTGACTTTGACATTATTTAATATTATACCTATACATCTTTATTAAATCAAACACATATATATAAAGTCACAGTCAAGATTTTTGACACCGTTGCTGAAATTTAAATCTTCTAATAACGTCATCAAATTCTTGTAATTGTCGATTTACAAAAAGGAAAAGGTAGGTCAAGTTTTTGGCGTCGTTGTCGGGGAGAATTTTAAGAGTAACGGACATATTTGAATTACTAAAAAGTTTTTACTTAAATTGTAACTTATCTGTATATTTATATTTTTAATTATATTACTGTGTACTAATTTTAAATTGTATGCGCAAATTTAGACCTGAAAATCTTATGCCATACGATTCGGAATTAGAACGAACTGTTAGAAAAATTAGAAAATTAAAAAGAAAATCTAGAAATTGTGATACAATGGAAAACATTATGAATGAACACCAACCTAGACCCTTAAGTGATTATGCAAATCCTACAGAAATTCACTTATCTATCCAAAATCCTGATGTAGCTGCTAATTCATTTGAGCTTAAACCTGTTATTATCCAAATGGTACAAAACAATCAATTTGGAGGTACACCAAATGAAGATTCTAACTTATACCTCGCTAGTTTTTTAGAACTATGTGCTACTTTTAAATATGATAGAGTCTCAAACGATGCTATTAGACTTAGACTTTTTCCTTTTTCACTAAGCGATAAGGTTAAGATGTGGTTAAACTCGTTAGCCCCTGGATCTATTAGAACTTGAGGAGAACTGTCACAGAAATTTCTATCCAAATATTTCCCTCCATCCAAGACTGCTAAACTAAGAAATGACATAACATCATTTTGTCAGATTGATGGAGAGTCAATATATGAAGCTTGGGAGAGATTTAAAGATCTTCTTAGGAAATGCTCTCATCATTCGTTGTCAGACTGGTTAATAATTCAAACCTTTTATAATGGATTAGTGGGATCTCTTAGATCGATTATAGATGATGCGGCTGGTGGTTCTTTAATGTCAAAACCTTTTGATGAGGCTTATTCATTAATAGAAGAAATGACTACCAACAATTTTCAATGGCCCTCTGTGCGGGTAAATCCTAAAAGAATAGCTAGTATCCATGATTCTAATGCAATATCTAAGTTAGCTTCGCAGATTGCTGCAATATCAAAGAAATTAGATCATTATGGAATGAATTATTCTTCAACACCTCCTATGATGGAAGAAAATTCATCTGGGCAATTTGTGGATGTTCAACCTTCATATGAAACCTTAAATGCTATTAATAGACCCAATAATCCATATTCGAACAATTATAACCCAGGTTGGAAGAATCAACCATATTTTAATTGGAATAACAATTCTTTTACCAATCAACAATGGGCAAACAACACAGTAAACCCATTAGGACATTCATCCAACCAAGGAAATATTAACTATAGACCTTCTTTTCCCCAAGGATTTAAGAGTAATACTCAAATTAAGGAGAAGAAGTTATCTATGAAAGAGTTGATATTAAACATGGGTCAACAATTGCAAAATCAAGGAAATCAATTACAAATTTAAGGAAATCAATTACAAAATCAAGGAATTGCTATTAAGAATATTGAGAACCAATTAGGGCATATCGCTACTGCGCTTAGTAACCAAACATTAGGAACTTTTTCAAGTACTGTGGAACCAAATCCTAAAGATCAAGGAAAAGAGCAAATCAAGGTGATTCAATTACGAAGTGGAAAAGAATTAGAGACAAGAGTGCAACAAAAAATAGAAACTGAAAAAGAGAAAGTGGATACCGAAAAAGAAAAGGATCATGAATACCTAGATTTAGAGTATCCATTTACACCAATGAAAATTACTGTGGAAAAACCTCCACCACTGTTTCCTCAAAGACTGAAGCAACATAAACAGAATAAAAAATTTTCAAAATGTTTACAAATTCTTAAGAAGTTAACGGTGAATATTCCCTTCGTAGAAGCTTTAGAGCAAATGCCCAATTATGTGAAATTTATGAAAGATATTCTGAACAAAAAAAGGAAGTTCACGGACAATGAAACTGTTGCACTTAGCGAAGAGTGTAGTGCAATTATTCAGAAAAAGCTTCCTGAAAAATTAAAAGATCCTGGAAGTTTCACTATATCGTGTGTTATCGGTGAAAATTTCTATGGAAGAGCTTTATGTGATTTGGGAGCCAGCATTAACCTTATGTCTCTATCAATTTTTAAAAGACTAGGATTAGGAGAACTCTCACCTACTTCTGTAACTCTTCAATTGGCGGATCGATCAGTTACATATCCTAAGGGAGTTATAGAAGATGTGTTAGTAAAAGTTGACAAATTTATCTTTCCTGTGGATTTCATTGTTTTAGATATGGAGGAAGATAAGGAAATACCTATCATTTTAGGGAGACCATTTTTAGCTACTGGAAAAGCTATGATAGATGTTCAAAAATGAGAGTTAAATATGAGAGTAAATGATCAAGAAGTAACTTTTAACATTGCAAAATCTATGAAATACCCTACTATTGAGAGAGATAATGAATGTTTTCACATAGAAATTATTAAACATCTTATGAATGAACATTTTAAAGAATATTTTGAAAATAAAAAGTATTTTGAAAAAGAAGAACATTTTGAAGAACAATTTGAAGAAAATCATGAAATTATTCTGGACAAATTAGAAAATGAAGAATTAGATTGTGTTCAGGAAAGATTTGAGATGTTGGATATTACAGAAAATGCTGATAAGAATTTATTTCCATAAATTATAAAACCACCTGAACTTGAGTTAAAGACATTACCTAACCACTTGAAGTATGTGTTTTTGGGAGACTCATTTACATTACCTGTTATTGTATCTTCAGAATTAAATGATTTACAAGAACAAAAACTGTTAGATACATTGAAAAGTTATAGGAAAGCTTTTGGTTGGAACTTAGCGGATATTAAAGGAATCAGTCCCTCAATATGTATGCACAGAATTATATTATATGAACAACATAAACCAAGAGTTGCTCCACAAAGGAGATTAAACCCTGTAATGAAAGAAGTAGTTAAGAAGGAAATTTTGAAATGGTTAGACACTGAAATTATATATCCTATTTCAGATAGTGCATGGGTAAGTCCAATTCATTGAATACCGAAGAAAGGAGTGACTGTTGAAACAAAAAAAAATAATGAATTAATACTTATCAGACAAGTCACTGAGTGGCGCATATGCATTGATTATAGAAAACTAAACACTGCCACCAGGAAAGATCATTTTCCTCTACCATTCCTAGATAAAATAGTAGATAGACTTGCTGGGCACAACTATTTTTGCTTTTTAGATGGATATACCGGTTACCATCAAATTCCTATTGCTCATGAGGATCAAGAGAAGACAACATTTACTAGTCCTTTTGGAACTTTTGCTTTAGAAGAATGCCTTTCGGATTATGTAATGCACATACAACATTCCAGAGATGTATGATGTGCATATTTAGTAAGTTAATTGACGATGGATTGGAAGTATTTATGGATGATTTCTCTGTATTTGGAACATCATTTGACGCATGCTTAGAATATCTTGAAAGAGTTTTAAAGTTAAGTGAAAGAACTAATTTAGTTCTAAATTAGGAGAAATGTCAATTTATGGTTGCAGGAGGAATTGTGTTAGGGCATAAAATTTTGAAAGATGGTATCGAAACAGACCCTGCAAAAATCCAAGCTATATCTAAACTAACACCTCCTACTAATGTAAGAGAAGTTAGAAGTTTACTTGGACATGTTGGTTTTTATAGGCATTTTATTAAGGATTTCTCAAAAGTTATTAAACCTCTATGCCAACTTCTTGAAAAGGACAAGAAATTTGAATTTACTGAAAGCTGTGTAAATGCATTTGAGTTATTAAAAGAAAAATTAATCACTGCCCCTATTATAGTTTCACCTAACTGGGAGAAACTATTTGAAATGATGTGTGATGCTAGTGATTATGCTATAAGAACTGTTCTTGGACAAAGATATGAAAAGGTTTTTAAAGTCATATACTACGCTAGTAAAACTCTTAATGATGCTCAAATTAACTACACTGTTATTGAAACAGAGCTACTCATCATCATATATACTTTAGATAAATTTTGATCTTATTTAATTGGAGTTAAATGTGTTGTGCACACTGATCACTCAGCTATTAAATATCTGATGCAAAAGAAGGATGTCAAACCAATGTTGATTAGATGGATATTATTGATACAAGAATTTGATCTTGTAATTATTTATAGAAAGTGAACTGATAATCAAATTGTTGATCATTTGTCAAGATTAGAAAACCATGAATTATCTGATGCAGACAATGAAATTACAGACAGTTTTCCTGACGAACAATTTTATAATGTTAGTGAGTGGAAACTACCATGGTATGCTGATATTGTTAGTTATGTTGTAAGTGATATTTTGCCACCTATGCTGACATTGCAACAACAAAGGAAATTCATTCATGATGCAAAAGCATATTTTTGGGATGAGCCTTATTTATATAAACAATGTAAGGATCTGATTATGAGAAGATGTGTACCTTATGAAGAAAGTGAACTGATCATTCAAAAATGTCATGATTCTGAATTTAGAGGACATTTTGGGAGTGATAAAACTGCTTATAAAATTATACAAGTTGGATTTTATTGGCCTACTATATTTAGAGATGTTTATATATATATAAAAACTTGTGATCGATGTCAACGAGTAGGCAATATATCTCGAAGAAATGAAATGCCTCTAAATTTCATATTGGAAGTTAAGATCTTTGATGTTTTGAGATTAGATTTTATGAGACCATTTATTCCTTCATTTGGGAACTTATATATATTAATTGCAGTAGAATACGTCTCTAAGTGGATTGAAGCACAAGCTTTACCTCATTGTGACGCTAAAAGTGTTTCAATATTTTTAAGGAAAAATATTTTCACTAGATACAGATTGCCTAGGTTGATTATTACTGACGGAGGATCCCATTTTAGAAATAAATATATTCAGAGAGTGGCAGAAAAATTTAATATTATTCATAGAATCTCTACTGCTTATCACCCTCAAACCAGTAGATTAGCTGAAGTTTCTAATAGAGAGATTAAACAAATACTTGAAAATATTGTAAACCCTAGTAGAATAGATTGGTCCACTAGATTGGATACCACATTATGGGCTTACAAGACTGATTATAAAACTCCTATTAGAATGACTCCTTACTGACTGATTTTTGGAAAGACTTGTCACTTACCAGTAAATTGGAGCATAAAGCATATTGGGTGATTAAAGAATTTAATTATAATTTGAAAGACGCTGGTAAGAAGAGATTGTTGCAATTAAATGAATTGGGAGAATTAAGAAATGAATCTTATGATAATGACAGAATTTATAAGGAAAAACTAAAGTTATGGCATGATCAAAAGATTAACCAGAAGAATTTTGAACCAGAACAAGAAGTTTTACTTTACAATACAAGGCTGAAGTTATTCCCTGGGAAATTGAAGTCTCGTTGGTTAGGGCCATTTACTGTGACTCAAGTTTATACTTACAGAATTGTTGAAATTGAAGATTAGAAAACGGTAAATAGATTTAAAGTAAATGGACATAGATTAAAACCATATTATAAGGGTAACAGACCAAATTTTAAAGAGGTTTTAATGATCAATCAACCTGAATAACACCTGAATAGGTCGGGCTGACGATGTTAAACCAAGCGCTTTATGGGAGGCAACCCATATTTATCTCTGCTTTATTCGCAATTATAGTAGTTATTATTTAAATTTATCGCTAGTTTATAGTAGCATTAAGCTCTACTACTCTTATTTACCCTTTAAAATGTCTTAAAAATTGGATCCATAAAGAAAAATTGAACGCATTCGGACTAGAGCGAAACTCTGAAAATTTTGCCTTGGGCGCCGACGGCGAGTTTTTCCCGAGAATCCAAACAAAATTAATACAGAGCGCACCGACGGCGCCATCGACCCCGCCGACGGCGAGACCGGTAAGATGACAGTTTCTTATGTTCGAATGGTGGTTTTTTAAGGTTTTTGGGCGGGAATAGTCTTTTTAAACTTAAAAATTCGAACTCTAGTTCATATTTTCCCCCTAAGAACGAAATAAAACTCTGTCAATTTCATTCCTATGGCGTCCAATTCCCCTGATAATCCCAGAATGCGAGTTTTCAATCGGCGAAAGTTCATTAGTGCGGAAGCGCATCGAATCTTCAACAAGTTGCTGACAAAGAAAAGATTAATCAAAGAACAAGGATTCGTGAATCGCAGATTGAATAACCCCACAGCGGATATTGAAGAAATAATAGTGCGGTGAAGATGGGAAGTGTTGTGCTACACTACTGCCGTCGTGGTAGTTCCTTGGTAAAAGAATTTTACGCAAGTTTATATGGAATCAACCAAGGAATTGTTTATGTGCGAGGAAGATGGATTACTTTCACTCCTACATGGATCAATGAGCTATATATGATAGAGAATGTTCCTGTCTGCCATTATTCTAATTTCGTCCCAACTAGAAATCAGATGAATGAAATTTACCAGTATTTGACGGGCGAAACTGATGATTGGGAAATGCGAGAGAACAGGTATGTTAGTTTTTCTTCAACACTTTTGAATCCCGTCTCTAAACACTGGCACTTCTTCATTTCTGTGAAACTGTTACCGATAATGAAGGTTGGTAAAGTTTCTAAAGAAAGTGTCATTCTGAATTACTGCATGCAAAGGGGACTGCCGATTGATATTGGATCTATAATTGTAAAGTTAGTTTTAGGCCTGATCGTTCACAGATCAACTTATGGGCTTGGACACCCTTCCACAATTTTCTCACTTTGCAGTCAGTCTCAAGTATCCTATGAAAACTGGGAAAAGGTACTGCTACCTTGGAAACCTTTGGATCCAACTGAAGGATTCCCATCATTTGAAGATGAAAAATGACATGGCCATGATAGTTGATCAATCATCTCAGAATTCATTATCAGTTCAACCCTTAGTTCCAGATAAGTCTTTAGTGATCTTGCGTCGAACCAAGAAATTGGAAAAGGAGGTACAAAACGTGATGAATACAATTAATAATATCTTTGATTTCTTTGATCATCTAGACTCGAGGATGAAAGAACATTTTGATCACTCTGGACATTTAGAAGATAGCTTGATACGACTGATGAAGAGGATGAAATTAATTGAGGAGGATTCAACTGAAGAATTTCCTTTCCGACCCTTCTACAACCTCTTCGTTCATGTGCAATCAATGGGTGATCTCAGAGGGAAAACAAGCACAGAATCTGACGATTAGTAGACTTACTATGCTACATTTATGTTTATGTGTGTTTAGATTTGAACTTTATGTTTGCTTTGTTTTAAAAATATGCTTATAGATCTCTGTATAGTTGAGATTAAGCATAGGATATTTTGTTTTCAGCGTTTTGAGTGTTGTGGTTTGGATTGTGACGCTAAATTTATGTATTGAGGTTGAGAAAATACCAAACTTATGTGTGTTATGTAACACATGTTGTGCCCCTTGGAATTTATATATAAATGTGATGTTATGTTTTGTGGAAGTTTGTGTGTGTTAAGTACATCAATTAGCTATTCAAAATTATGTTTATAAAGATTAAACAGATATCGTTTAAGCTTAGAATTGATCAAAATCGCAAAAAATATGAAATTTGGACATAATCAATAGAGCCCGCCGCCGATGCCCTCGACGCCGCCGACAGCGGGAATTTCCCGAGACTTAGGTTCAAAAACAAAATAGAGCGCGCCGACGGCGCCATCGACTCCGCCGTCGGCGAGATCGCAAAAATACCTCTTTAACCGTGATTTTGACCGGTCAACCACCTCTATTCATCATAATTTTCCTCTTAAAAACACCATTTTCGAATTAGGGCTTGGTAAATCTTGGATTAGGAGACGATTTCAAGGCTTTTTGACACCGTATTTAATCTTCTTTAAGTAAGAGCTTCACTCTAAGTTAAAAAATATTTGATCTTCACCATGTATTTCTTCCACATTGAGGAAACCCAAAAAATTTGAAAATGTGAAGAAAATCTTGGAAGAAATTCATGGATCTTAATGTTGAACTCTTTGAATTACCATTGGAAGCCATGATTTACATATTAGAAGTAATTTTTGAAATTTTTGTTTGATTTGATTAGATTAAAAATGGCTCCATGTCAAAAGAGAAGAGTTGAGTTTGACGATTCACACTTCGTTAATGTGATGGCTCAAACTTAATTTTCTTCAATACTTAAAGGAAAAAAGTGTATACAAGATTGAGTTTTTGAGAGTCCAGGAGGAGAAATTAAACAGGTTATTGTCGAGCAAAGGTGGGAAAACTTTTGTTACACCACCAATAAAGCCGATGCAAATGTGGTGAAGGAGTTCTACGCCAATGTGATTTATTTTGAAGACGGAATCATACAAGTGCGTGGATTTCCTGTGGAATTTACCACCGCCCGCATTAACACTTTCTATGAAGCCCCAGATTCTTACAACTGCCATTAAGAATTGTTTAGTACGATGGAAGGCCCCCTCAATGATGTGATTAACGTTCTCACTGATGGGAAAGGAACGTGGAAGATAAAGCAGCGAGAACGGGTAAACTTTTCTGCTTCCATGTTGAATGCCACTTCTAAGGCGTGCACTATTTCATTTCCTCTACTCTGTTACCGACTTATCACCATAGTGAGGTAACTAGAGATAGAGCTATTCTAAATTTCTGTATTCAGAATAATAAAACTATAAACGTGGGGAGAATTATTTTCAAGAATATATTGACTACGACAAGAAGTGAGACTAGTGGAGGTCTAGGATATCCTGAACTTATTTATACACTTCGCCAACTTTCTGGAGTAGAAGCTAGAGAGGAAGAATGGGTTTACCCTATGAAACCCATTAGTAAATCTAATTTGAAGACTTATGTATCCCATGAGAAATGGAGAACTGGAAGTAGGAGTTAGGAACCTTCTACCAGTAGAGATGTCCCCTCTACAAGTTATGACCCTCCTCCTCCTTCTAGCTCCCCTACCTTAACAGATTTGATGAATGAGTTGACCTTGCAAAGGAAGATCATAGATTTAATAAACGAAAGGATTGGAGGTTTAGAACGCCGACATGATTATGATAGTGAGTACCTGCAGAGGCATTCTGATTTTGAGATAGCTTATTATGACGCTCAAGCCTGACACTACAGAGGAGAGCCTGATGCTACATTTCCTGAATGCCCCCGATATACTCAGTATCAACCCAATCCATCTGCCGATCAAGGCGACGATGAAATAGCTTGGGATTTTGATATTTAGAATGAAATTGATATACTTTTGTTTGTATTTTTATTTTATGTAGTCTGTTTGTAATAGAAATGGATGTTTATAAATTTGGACTTTCTTTTTTATTATTTCGTTGTACTTGAATGATTTTTTTTTTTATGGTTGTAAATGTTTAATGTGATAGTAAAAATGTGCATGTGTAAGTTATAGATGTTGCTCAGTACTTTATGGATTGTAATGTGATGTGATATTTATTTTCATTTTAGTATTTTTGTCTTTTGTTCAGCATTGTAATTGGATTAGGAAATGTTGTATGTTTGTTTCAGTTTTATACTTATTTCAAAATTTCATTTTCCAGAAATTCCTTCAATGATTTATGTGTGTAGAAATCTCCTAATATTACACACCAGGTGAAGTAAAAATTAGAGAAGGCCTGCAGAAATTTCAGAATGATGAAGATGCCTACAATACTGAGGTATGATTTATATTTATAGTATTTTATTTCCACCTTTATTTCAAATTAAAAAAAATTTAAGTTTGGGGGAGGAAAGAAAAAGATTAACTATTAGATGTCCTCTATTTCAATATTTCCAAAAATTATTTATATGATTTTATGTAGTGAATTTAATTCAGGTAACTATTTTTTTGTAACTATTTAAATATTATAGTAGATTTAAAAAAATATTTTTGTAATGAAAATTAATTTTGTAACTTAAGATATTTAGTATAAGAGAATAAGATTATAGTTAACTATTGAAAGTAAAGGAAACTATATTTTGAAGTATTAAGAATCTGGAAATTCATTTGAGAAGAAAAGATTGGGATTCAATGATGTGAAAGCTATGAAATATTTATAAGATAAGAAATGCTTTGAGTTTCAAATTTAGGGAAAGAAAAGTGAAGTTCAAAAACATTAAAGGCTATCTAGATATAGTAATCCTCACTTGAAAAAAAAAAAAGAAAGAATTGACAACAATCCCAGAAAAGAAAAGAAAAATATATAGGATTGAAAACAATCCAAATGAAAAAGAGAAAAGAAAGAAAAAAAAAANAAAAATATATAGGATTGAAAACAATCCAAATGAAAAAGAGAAAAGAAAGAAAAAAAAAATGAAAGTGAGGAGAAGCTTGAGGAAATGCCTAATCAAAAATTGGCTTCACTGGACCTACCTAAAGGGAAAACTTGAATACATTCCTGAACTTATATTTATGAAATATATCTTTTTACAAATAGAGTTCTCATGAAATTCTTATCTCTTAAATATTCTAAGTAACTTAATATTGCAATCTATAGTCATTTTAGAAATAAATAGAAAACTAGAACTCTTAAACTCGATGACTAGATAATCTGATGGCTATAGAGTTAATTCAATTACTTAATTTTTTTCCTGAAAATCTCACTATGATATTTTTCTAAATCAAACTTATAGTATTTCTGAATTAAAATATTACTCCAGTAGATCATAACTTTTATATAGTACTAAAATTACTTGAGGACAAGTAATAGTTAAGTTTGGGGGATTTTGACCAAAGTAAAATATGTTGAGATTTTTGTACCTCTTTTATACTGCTTTTAATGATATTGCACTTTAAAGAAAGGTATTTTTTATGGTTTGTTGCAGGAATGATGAATTAAGGTCACTAGAGCAAAAAGATGCAAAAAGGAGCAAATTTGGAGCGAAAAGTACCAAAATGTGGTAAATTGCACTAGGGCACCAACGACGCCATCGACACCACCGACGGTGAGATTTTTTCGAGGCTACAGGACAAAATCTCCAGAAGGCTGCCGACGACGCCATCGAGGCCGCCGACAGCGGGATTCACAGTTATGTGTACTTGTATAATAGATAAGGCCGGATTTTGGAGGGGTGCATAAGCAACTCTTGGGAAAACTCATCCACATCCTTGAAGAGAAGGTTTTGGCTGAAAATAGAGGAGTCCTGGAGGTTAGTTAGGTTCCATTAGCCTGGACCAATGGGTAAAGAATAGTAATGCTTCTATTTGGCACAATATAAATTGAACTAATTCATTTTATCCATTCACTATAATTTCTTGACAAGGAGAATGATGCTTTCTTATATATTGGATATCACAAAATTAAACCCTAGTTTCATTCTTTAGTTATTTATTAGTTATCCAAATTATCTACTTATTTCAATTGCCTATTAGTGACAGATAAGCAAGTTGAACGCCGTCGTTGTAGTTGAAGAATTACTATTTATTAAGCCTTAGTCCGTAGTATTCTATTTCACCCTGTGGGATCGATAACTAAGACTCCATTAGAGCCCTATATTACTTGAACGATACGTATACTTGAGTTGAAAAATTTGACTTTAACATTATTGAATATTATACCTATATATCTTTATTAAATCAAAAACATATATATAAAGTCGCAGTCAAGATATTTGACACCGGGTCTGAAATTTAAATCTTCTAGTAGCGTCATTAAATTCTTGTAATTATCGATTTACAAAAAGAAAAAGTTTGATCATTAAGTACATCATTTAACTATTCAAAATTATGTTTATGAAGGTTAAACGGGTATCGTTTAGGCTTAGAATTAATCAAAATCGCAAAAATACGAAATTTGGATATAATCAATAGAGCCCTCCGACGGTGCCCTCGACGCCGCCGACGGCGGGAATTTCCCGAGACTTAGGTTCAAAAACATAATAGAGCGCGTTGACGGTGCCATATACCCCGCCGTCGGTGAGATCGCAAAAATACCTCTTTAACCGTGATTTTGATCTGTCAACCGCCACTATTCATCATCCCCTTTCTCTTAAAAACACCATTTTGGAATTAGGGCTTGGTAAATCTTGGATTGGGAGACGATTTCAAGGCTTTTTGATACTGGATTTGATCTTCTTTAGGTAAGAGCTTCACTCCAAGTTAAAATATTTGATCTTCATCATGTATTTCTTCCACATTGAGGAAACTCAAAAATTTGAAAATGTGAAGAAAATCTTGGAAGAAATTCATGGATCTTAATGTTAAACTCTTTGAATTAGCATTGAAAGCCATGATTTACATATTAGAAGTAATTTTTGGAATTTTTCTTTGATTTGATTAGATTAAAAATGGCTCCACTTCAAAAGAGAGGAGTTGAGTTCGACGATTCACGCTTCGTTAATGTGATGGCTCAAACTCGATTTACTTCAATACTTAAAGGAAAACAAATGTATACAAGATCGAGTTTTTGAGAGTATGGGAGGAGAAATTGAACAGGTTATTGCCGAGGGAAGGTGGGAAAACTTTTTTTACACCACCAATAAAGCCGATGCAAATGTGGTGAAGGAGTTCTACGCCAATGTGATTTATTCTGAAGACGGAATCGTACAAGTGCGTGGATTTCCTGTAGAATTTATCGCCGCCCGCATTAACACTTTCTACAAAGTTCCTGATTCTTACAACTGCCACTATGAATCGTTTAGTACGATGGAAGGCCACCTTAATGATGTGATTAACTTTCTCACTGATGGGAAAGGAACGTGGAAGATAAAGCAGTGAGAACGGGTAAACTTTTCTGCTTCCATGTTGAACGCCACCTCTAAGGTGTGAAGCTATTTCATTTCCTCTACTCTATTACCAACTTATCACCATAGTGAGGTAACTAGAGATAGAGATATTCTGAATTTCTGTATTCAGAATAATAAAACTATAAATGTGGGGAGAATTATTTTCAAGAATATATTGACTACAGTAAGAAGTGAGACTAGTGGAGGTCTAGGACATCCTGAACTTATTTATACATTTTGCCAACTTTCTGGAGTGAAAAATGGAGAGGAAGAATGGGTTCACCCTGTGAAACTGATTAGTAAATCTAATTTGAAGATTTATGTATCCCATGAGAAATGGAGAACTGGAAATAGGAGTCAGGAACCTTATACCAGTAGAGATGTTCCCTCTATAAGTTATGACCCCTCTTCCTCCTTCTAGCTCCCCCACCTTAACAGATTTGATGAATGAGTTGACCTTGCAGAGGAAGAGCATAGATTTAATAAACGAAAGGATTGGAGGTTTAGAACGCCGACATTATTATGATAGTGAGTACCTGTGGAGGCATTCCGATTTTGAGATAGCTTATTATGACGCTCAGGCCCGACACTACAGAGGAGAACCTAATGTTACATTTCCTGAATGCCCCCAATATACTCAGTATCAACCCAATTCACCTGCTGATCAAGGCAACAATGAAATAGCTTGGGATTTTGATATTTAGAATGAAATTGATGTACTTTTGTTTGTATTTTTATTTTATGTAGTCTATTTGTAATAGAAATGGATATTTATGTATTTGGACTTTCATTTTTATTATTTCATTGTACTTGAATGATTTTATTTTTTGTTATAAAGTTAGTGTTATAGTTAAATATGCATATGTAGTTTAATAGATATTGAGTAGTGTTGTGAATTGTATTGTAATGTGATTTTTATTTCGCAATTTTAATTGTTTTATTAGTATTGTGTATGTGTTAGGAAATGTTGTGGTTATTTAATGTTTCAGTTTTATACTTATTTCAAAATCTCATTTCCCAAAAATTCCTCTAATGATTTATGTGTGTAGAAAACTCCTAATATTACAGACCAGGTGAAGTAAAAAATTTGAGAAGGCCTGCAGAAATTTCAGAATGATAAAGATGTCTACAATACTAAGGTATGATTTATATTTATAGTATTTTCTTTCCACCTTTATTTCATATTCAAAACTTTAAGTTTAGGGGAGGGAAGAAAAAGATTAACTATTATATGTCCTCTATTTCAATATTTTCAAAAAGTATTTATATGATTTTATGTAGTGAATTTAATTCAGGTAACTATATTTTTGTAACTATTTGAATATTATGGTAGATTTAAAAAAATATTTTTGTGAAAATTAATTTTGTAACTTAAGATATTTAGTATAAGAGAGTAAGACTATAGTTAACTATTGAAAGTAAAGGAAACTATATTTTGAAGTATTAAGAATTTGGAAATTCATTTAAGAAGAAAAGATTGGGATTCAATGATGTGAAAGCTATGAAATATTTATAAGGTAAGAAATGCTTTGAGTTTGAAATTTAGGGAAAGAAAAGTGAATTTCAAAATCATTAAAGGCAATCCAGATATAGTAATCCTCACTTGAAAAAGGAAAAAGAAAGAATTGACAACAATCCCAGAAAAGAAAAGAAAAATATATAGGATTGAAAGCTAACCAAATGAAAAAGAGAAAAAAAAGAAAGAAAAAAATATAAAAGTGAGGAGAAGCTTGAGGAGATGCCTAATCAAAAATTGGCTTCACTGGACCTACCTAAAGGTAAAACTTTAATACATTCCTGAACTTATATTTATGGAATAGATCTTTTTACAAATAGAGTTCTCATGAAGTTCTTATCTTTTAGAAATTCTAAATGACTTAATATTGCAATCTATAGTCATTCTTAAAATAAATAAAAAACTAGAACTCTTAAAACTCGATGACTAGATAATCTGAAGGCTACAGAGTTAATTCAATTACTTAAATTTTTTCTGAAAATCTCACTATGATATTTATCTAAATCAAACTTATAGTATTTCTGAATTAAAATATTACCGCACTAGATCATAACTTTTATATAGTACTAAAATTACTTGAGGACAAGAAATAGTTAAGTTTGGGGGATTTTGGCCAAAGTAAAATATGTTGAGATTTTCGTACCTCTTTTATACTGTTTTTAATGATATTGCACTTTAAAGAAAGATATTTTTGATGTTTTGTTGCAGGAATGATGAATTAAGGTCAATAGAACAAAAAGATGCAAAAAGGAGCGAATTTGGAGCAAAAAGGACCAAAATGTGGTGAATTGCACTAGGGCAACGATGGCGCCATCGACGCCGCCGACGGCGAGATTTTCCCGAGGCTACAGGTCAAAATCTCCAAAAGGCCGCCAACGGCGCCATCGAGGTCGCCGATGACGGGATTGACGGTTATGTGTACTTGTACAATGGATAAGGTCGGATTTTGGAGGGGTGCATGAACAACTCTTGGGAAAACTCATCCATATCTTCAAAGAGAAGATTTTGGCCAAAAATAGAAGAGTCCTGGAGGTTAAATAGGTTCAATTAATGTGTAGAGAGCTTGCTAAAGCGTGTAATTGTGAGGAATTCTTCGAGAAATTATAAGAGTGAGGGAAAGTGAGAGATTTCTTTCTCTTTGCTACTTCGAAGAGGAATTCTGTGTGTTGTAAAGAAAGAAAGAGATTCAAAGGAACTTTAAGGAGTGTTCTTGGGGAGAAAGTTAGAGATAAGTTATTTACTTGTTATAGTTTGTATGATTTTGATTTTATATATAAATTTCGAGTTTTGTTGTGCTTTCCCCATGAGTTCTGAGTAGTTTTCTCTGTCTTTCTCCTTTTCTCGAGATTTGTGAAATGGTGATTTGAATTGGTGAAGCCGTAAAAATGTTTAAAAAATTGTGATGATATTTTCACTTCAATCTTAATTTACTTTCAATCGGCCCAATTGATTTGTTAAAATATGTTGAGTTTTACAACTAAAGTGAAGATTACATCCAAGATTCAGGGAGGTCAAAGCCCTTGGAAGTTGGGTGCAAATAAATAGGGAAATATTACTATCGGGCGTAGAATTGGAGATTTTAGAGTGACAGACTAAAATCCCCAATTCGGTCCTATCGTTTTGGGNGTAGAATTGGAGATTTTAGAGTGACAGACTAAAATCCCCAATTCGGTCCTATCGTTTTGGGTGCTGATGTGTAGATGTTAGCCCTCAGGTGAGGGAGCGTGAGAGCTCCGAAGTGAGAGCCGGTATCCTCCCAGCCTAGCCGCAGAATCAGTAACCAAGCATAGGATTAGTCAATGTTCTTTATGCCTGGACCAAAGGGTAAAGAATAGGAATGCTCCTATTTGGCACAATATAAATTGAACTAATTCATTTTATCTATTCACTATAATTTCTTAACAAGGAGAATGATGCTTTCTTATATATTGATTATCACAAATTAAACCCTACTTTTTTTCTTTAGTTATTTATTAGTTATCCAAATTATCTACTTATTTCAATTGTCTATTAGTGACAGATAAGCAAATTGAACGCCGTCGTTGTAGTTAAAGTATTACTTTTTATTAAGCCTTAGTCTGTAGTATTTTATTTGTCCCCGTGGGATCGATAACTAGGACTCCATTAGAGCCCTATATTACTTGAGTGATACGTATACTTGCGTTGGTAAATTCAACTTTGACATTTTTGAATATTATACATATACATCTTTATTAAATCAAACACATATATATAAAGTCGTAGTCAAGATTTTTGACACCATTGCTGGAATTTAAATCTTCTAGTAGCATCATCAAATTCTTGTAATTGTCGATTTACAAAAAGAAAAAGGTCGGTCACCTATGTACCCAAGCTTTTTGAGCAGACAGAGAAACCAATGCCTAAGCACTACAGACTAGGCGTCTAGGTGTTGCAGTTCTGACAGTTACTTTCTACATGACTTTGGGAGTTATTTTACCTGTGCTGACAATTTAAATGGAGATTTTTGGCAATTTTAAGAGTAGAGAAGAGGTTCAAAGTCCTAGAATTCTCTAAGGACAGTAGCTAGGACCTCTTGTTTTAAAGAGATTTGAGAGGAAAATTTGAGAGATTCTATAAGGGGTTTATTACAACATCTTGTGTAGCATTGTGGAAGACATCGTTAAGTGGAATTTGCTTCTCTTTTCAGAGGAAAAAAGCTAAGTATCATGTGTAATCTTATTTGATTTTTATTGTAAACACATATTTGATGAATTTTCTTAGATTGAATGAAGTTTTCTTTGGTGTTTATTATGTGTAGTGAGTAGATTTCTTATACTTTTCTCTTGTGAAAGATAGGTTAGATTTATAGACTTCTGAATGTTTTGAACTGAACTTTATTTTCATGTGATGAGTATATCTCTAGACTTAATTTACATTTTTTATTGGTCATATAAATTGTTAAAATTCATGACCCATTCTCACTTGAAAGAGCAGTAGCAAAACAATAAAGAAAATTCTCATTGTGTGAATGGCTATGAAATATGAGCCCTGAAGCAATGCAACTTTGGGAGATGAGTATCAATATAGTTTGAAGTAGGAGTTTCATGCTTGATAGAAGGTAACAATTACCTAAATTTGAATCGTACTCATTTATGCACTCTAAAGAGAGTAAATGAGTCTTATGCTTATGTTATCACCACCGCTTTACAAATCTTAGAATTAACATCTATAATCTACCTAAGAAATCATCAGAGAGAAGTTCCTTTATCAATCTTGAATTTCACCAGTTTAATTCAACTAGGCAAGTTTAACTGAGGGTTAGAAATATACTTAGGAGTAGTTGTTGGAAACATTATATTTTACAATCTTCCAAACTGGTACTTGAAAGTAGTAGGCTATAATTCACCCTTAAGTTTTAATTACTACAAAGTCTCTGCGACCTTCCCGGTGGGATCAACATTATGAAATTAAGTAGATACCGATATTACAAAAACAATACATACACTTGCATGGGAACCCTAGCACTTAGGTGGAGATTGTGAGTTAAATTAAATTATCATTAAAGTGTTGGTAGCTGTTGAGGCCGTCAGTGGCTTTATCTTTTTTCTTTTTATATCTTGGGATGAGCCACACTTCCATATCCTAACTAGACTCAACAATAGCCTCTTCATTCATGATGGATCCATCTCTTCAAATCGCATACAAATATCATCCACCTGATTTCCATTCCAATTTCAATAGAATTCAATTTGAACACATCTTCCTCTTCCTAATTGCCTCATGCACCCACCACTAATCAGAAGAGTCAACTTCATTGCCCTATCTGAAGACAACCACTATTGTAATTAATAAAAAAAGCTTACTTCCTTCCAAATTTCATTCTTTTTACATAGGTTGAGCATTCACATTCTGCTCACTTATTGAAAGATCCAAATTCTACATGTCAGCTCTTGCTTTCTCATGCTTGGCTAAGATAATTTAAGCCTCATCTGTAGAAGTGGTGGTTTCTTTTCCCCATTTCTAACAAGTATTTTCTAGCCACCTAGCCAATAATTCTGTTATGATTTTCTTTCTCAATTTAGGGTTAACTCTATAGCAATTTATAATGCAATGTTCAAACATTCTACACAATCTGCAGTAATATGGTTTATATTCAACCAAAACCGTCTGTCAATACATATTATGGGTTAAACCATATCAAATTTTGTTAGATACATACTGTGTTATGTCTTTGTCCAAAAAATTTTGAGAAGCTGAAGGCCTACTAAGATTATATGTTGGATAGTGTAACTTCATAAGTATCCTAAAAATGGATCCAATTGAAAATATAATTTTTCTGTCATATAGTTGAAGTTTTATTCTTTGCATTTAAACCAAATAGGGGCAACAGGTAGTTCTGATTTTGGATGAAAATCAGGAGATCACTTAAGCACCTTCATAGTTGAGTTTTTAATATAAAATACCATCTAAGAGAAGATTCATGAATAATCTTCCTCTATGTCGAATTGGCTCATGATGTGCCTTCCATTCAACAAACCAATCATCTAATTTCCACACAATTTCAACCCATAAAAAAAATTTTAATCGTGTATATCTTGGGATGCCCCATTTGGAACTTGCCAATCAAAGTAAATTTTAGTGACTTGGCCAACTTCATTGCCTCTTCTACTGAAATAGAAATCACATGGTTTCCATTCTTTTTACTTGCCTTGCGCAGGAAGGTAGTGCCTCCACCTATGAAACCATCATATAAGTCTTGTGGGCAAATGCCTGTTATCTATCAAAGCCTTGGTGAGGAAATCGGTTAGTAACAACATCTGCAAAGGAGGCGACCTCCATCTTCAAACTCTACCCGCAACAAGGGAATGAAGACTCCTCAGCCAAAACCTAGCAGTCCCAAAATCACCTCAATTTTTTTGTCACTATAAGGTAGAGCTCAGTTATCAATACTAACATATGGAGCAATCACTACTTAAAAACTTGCTTATATTGCTTAAGGTTTGCATTTGTTTATTTTGAAGTTACATGTCATTTTATGTTACTTTATTGTTTGCTTGAGTTTGATTGAAGGGAACATTTATTTTCAAAAAAAAAATTCATATCATTCCAATTCAATCAAAAAAATATTTAATCCTTATAAAATAATAAAATCATTTAGGAGTGAATCAATTTGTATTGTGTGTTAAGCACATTAGGCATACCATTAAAACCAACATGTTTATATCAATTAGAAACTTTGACAAAAAGTGTAAAAAAATTAATTTTCAAAGTGAGGAGAGAACCACTAGACTAAAACCTCATCATGGATTTAGCTAACCAAGAGCAAACCATAATTACTTTAAGTTAGACCATCCATACAATGACCATGCATAAAAACCCTGAAATCATAGGAGGAAATTCAATAGAAGACCTTAGGAATGATTATCCTTTTAGAAGGCATTTGAGAAATCCTCATAGGAATGAACATCCAAGGTTTAGAAAACATGAACATACTGAACAATTATAAATAGAAGCCCCTACATATGATGGTGTTTATGACCCTGTGTTCTTAGATTGCCTTACTCAAATGGATGCAATCTTTGATTGGTAATGTATATTTGACTATCAAGGAATCAAATTTGATGAGATGAAACTTATAGGTCATGCTAAAGATTATTGTAACATTTTTTTTGTATAAGAAAGAATGATTTTTTAGGAATCTTATGACCATAGTAGAAATTAAGAACATTCTTAAGGCCAAGTACTGCCCTAGAAACCATAAGAAGAAGTCACATGAAGACTTGACTACACATAAGTAAGGTAGTATGTCTATATTGGAGTTCATGAACACATTTGAAGATAGCAAGAACCTTTCCTAGATCTTGAATGACGCTTACTAAAAAATTTGTGATCAACATTAGATATAACGTCTAGAATGAGGTTGAGCTCCATCATCCATTAACTATAGAAGAAGCCTTTCAATATGTTTTACTTCTAAAAAAGCATTAGTAGATAATACACATCTCCAAAACAATTGGTCAAATATTTTCTTATCACCCTCTTACATTTCAAAATAAAAAGTCATATATTAGATCAAATTCATATGCACCTATTGTTTAAACTCAAAAGAATTTTAATGAATCTAGATCTAAAATTTTAAGGACATAATTTGTTTAAAATCCCAAAAGAAGGGACATATGCAAAACTAATGTAATGATAAAATTATGTTATTGGATGAAGGTTTGGCAATTAAAAAAAGAGAATTAAATAATGAAATTGATGAAATTCATGATGATAGACTACTCTCTGATGAACAAGTGGAGGAGGTAGGGAATTCATTGAACATTTTGAGATGCTTGTTGGCTTCAAAGGAAGAAGAGGATTGGAGGAGTAATATTTTTTTGAAAATTTACATATGCAAAGATAAGAGATGTAAACTAGCAACTTGTTAAGGAAGTGCCATGAATGTCATATAAGCCTGTCTTATTATTATTAGAGTAAATCTCAAAAACAAACCTCACTCAGAACAATTTAATGTAAATTTGGGGTACCCTACATCTTCGTCTATTGCATCTTTTTGTCTTTTTTTTTTTATCAAAATAGACAGTTATATTGATAAAATTTAGTGTGATGTCCTTCCTATGGATATTACACATATCTTTTTATGATGGCTTTAGCTTTACGACATGAATATGATTCATTATCAACGAGAAAATATATATGTATTTAAGTTAATCAGATAACTATAAAGTTATTCCCAACAAAATTAACAAAAAATAACCTCAATTAGTCGACATAAAATTTTTCCTACACCTCCTCACAATTCCAAATCTGATTTGCAACCAAAGCCTAGCCAAAATTATAACTCCAAACTTTAGTAGATAGTGTCATTAACCACTATTGATAAGGGGAATTTTGATTGTGATACTATAAATACAAATATCACTATTGAATCCCTAGGATATAAATAGTTAGCTAAATAATTTTCTGATCTGACCTCTTTATTCATTCTGTAACTTAGAGACGTTTCATCCAATTCAGGTTCTCACCACATATATATATATAGTGGGTGCAATCTTCTTCCAAAGTTTAGTGATTTTAACCCCAATGACCTTCCATATGAGTTATCATGTTAAGGATATAAAACATGCTAAGATTTTATTTTTAGTTCCAAAATTCCAAACCTATGCCATTATAAAATGAACTCAACTAAGCATGCTGATTTGAAGAAACAAGGGGATGAACTCCCAACAAATGGCTTTAATAAAAGTGTTTAAGCCCTTATGTTGTACTGCCAATTTTTTACCCCAAAGAAAGATGGAATTTGGAGAATTTGCATATATAGTAGAGTTGTGAAACAATCTACTATCAAGTATAGTTTATACATACATTAGATGATATGCTTGATTATATTTGAGGATCAAATATTTCTTCATGATAGATTTGAAAGGTAACTACCATTATATTAGGATTTGACCAGTGGATGAGTGGAAGACAACATTTAAAACCTCAGACAACCTTTATGAATGATATGTTATTTAGTCATTTCAATGCAACAGTACTTTCATGAGATTGACGAACATTTTTCTATAACCATTTATTGGACATTTCCTAGTTGTGTATTTTGATGACATCCTTATTTACAGTCCTAATGAAATCTCACCTCTCAATCTCTTGCAACTAGTTTTAGGATTACTTTGAAAAACAATACATGATATCAATTTGAAAAGAAGGTTTCTTCCTTCAGTTCAAAGTTATACCCTTAGGCTTTATTGTATCGGTACATGGTTTAAAAACTGATACATGAAAAAAGCAATCCATTATTGACTGGTTAATTCTAAAATCTATATTGATGTAAGAGTTTTCAATGTTTAGCCACTTTTTATAAGAGAATTATTAGAAATTTTAGCAATCTAGTAGCCCAAAAGATTGAAACTCTACTTAGCGAAATACTTAACATGGACCACCAAGCTCTAATATTTATTAACACCAAGAATAAGTTGAATAACAAGCATACCAAATGAGTGGAGTACTACGAATATTATAAATTAGTTCTCAAACATAAGTTGGGTGTAGATAATAATCCAGGAGACACTTTATCTAAAATATCTCTTTTAACTACAACTTCAAAGTTTCAACTCCTTGGTTTTACAAATTTGAAAGATAATTATAAGGTATGTCCTCATTTTTGTCTTATCTATTTAGACCAAGAGCTTGAATCATTAATATTTAACAACTCTTTTATGATTATTGATGGTTATCCTTCTAAGGCAGAGTCTTTGTATTCCTAGAACATCTATAAAGATTTTCTTATGGAAGAATATCATTCTTGTGAATTGCTGGACACTTTGGGAAGTTCAAGTCCCAAAATTAAGTGGAGAAGTGATTTTATTAGCCATTTAAACATAGAGATGTTGAAAGACTTGTATTCTAACTTTAAAACTTGCTTCTAGCTAAAAACAATAAAACAAAAAGCAGGTCCTCACACACATTTACCTATTCCTTTTAGACCATAAGAACGCATCTCCACAGACTTTATTTTAGGCTTACCAAGGATGCCTAAAAGTCATGAGAGTATCCTTATAATTGTGGCTTGGATCTCCAAAATGTCACATTTTCTGCTTCTCTCTAAAATGAATGATGCATCTCACAAAGCCAAACTATCCTTTAGAGAAATTATGAGATTACAAGGAATTCTTTCTACCATGATTTATGATAGGGATGCTAAATTCATATTTTTGGAAGACCTCATCGAAACTAATGAGAACAAAATAAAAGTTTTCCTCAGCTTTTCACCCACAAACTGATGGTCTTGCTGGATTGAAGCTTAGGAAGTTAGGATTTACACCCCCATACCACTAAGTTTGTTTATATTAATGACAAATCTAGGACAGCTAATAGAACGTTATTTGAATTAGTAAGACAACTTTTTTGTATTTTCGGTAGTTGCCAGAGAATCGGTCATATATATATAAGCCTTGTATGATTTTAAGATATAGAAGATGATATTGAGCAGCATTCCCCTTGTAATTTTACGATTCTATAATTTTTTGCTTGCCCCTTGCAGGTATCACGCCACTCTCTATCTAATAAACCATAAGAAAACGATAGATTCTACCTTTCAACAATCAAATGAGCAATTTTAACAAAAGTACTTTAAATTTCATGTCCTTGCAATAGTCATCGCAATTATTTCGAGGCTCTCATCCCATTTAGAAATCAAAATAAATAAGCGTGCAGCAAACCTAAGAGATTACAGCTTCTTTCCTTGTAGCATCAGAGAAGATTATATGATTGATGCACAAACCAATACAGCAAACTGACCCTTTAACATCCTGAAAGCAGTTATGCAGACTACTGTTGTACAGCATTCGGGCAATCAGGCCAACAATAAACTACAAAGATGGAACATCTACATAAGGTTAATGCCAGTAAATCTCTACATGGTTGGCACCAATGCAATAACTGAGAAGCGTCTTTCTTTTCACTTAAGGCTGGGGCACAGAAGTCTGAATATCTTCCATATCATTCTCAGAAAAATGAGCCCCAAGATCTTCAGACCCTCTCTTAAAGCTTCTTGTCAAGCAACACTCCCCTGATCCTCTTCATAGTAGTATGGAGACAGTTTGCCATCCTTCGGTAGAAGAGTCGGCTTGCTTTCTTCACAAACTTCAACCAGCATCTTAACCACCCTCCGCATCGAAGGCCGGTTGATGGGAAGATTACTGGTGCAATGGAGACCTATGTGGAGGACTTTGGCAATCTCCACTTTGTAGCAGTTATCCAGCTTGGAGTCGATTACACTATCCTCCCCTTTCTGCTGAATGTTGCTGCACACCCATTTTACCAAGTCCTTCTCCCCAAACTCTGGGCACACTGAGGGCTTGCCAGTTACCAGCTCCAAGATAACAACGCCGAAGCTATATATGTCACTCTTTTCATTAACGCGAAGGGTGTATGCATATTCTGCAACAGTAACATATATTAACAAAGCAATCAAATTAACAAACTTTTTATATTTAATGGAACGTTTGCAGTATACTAAAATGTCAAAATACTATAATAATTATATAATATTCATGTGACTAATGCAGTAGTGGCTCAACCAAGTATCAACATACTAATAAATAAATAAAAACCGATAAATACTACTAAACCGGTGTAATACCACCACAGTAGTGTTTCAGATCAATTTCATGCACATTGAACGTATAACTATGTTGGCCTCTCATACTACAAATCATTTGAAAATATTGAGGTTACTAACAAAACAATCTCAAGTTAAACTCAGCATGCTAATGAATTAATAGAAACCAACAAGTCGATATTATTATATCAGATCAGGTCTAACATGCCTCCCATGTTCTTCCAACAATCTCTCAATCACGGAATGTGTATCCAGTATCGTTTTTCATAAAATTA
>NEWO01000752.1:237108-250140 GCA_003013225.1 Phalaenopsis aphrodite | reverse complement strand
CCGGGGCTCGTATAATAGCCTCTGGCCATTCCTTTAAATATATATATATATATTGTTTATATTATTTATTTATTTATTTTTATATTACCATAACCAACTCAACAATGGAAAATGATACCATAATTGATTTATGTTGGCAAGAAAAGGCTTCTTATTTGTTAGAGTAAATTATAGGTTGTGGAAACTTCCAACAGCATAGATGCTGTGCTCTTTCTTAATCAGGACGTGCAATTAATTTTTTACATAGGGTCGCATGGAGTGCTTATAAAGATGAATTAGAAGGGCAGCTTGGATGACACTATAAACAGCTAAAATTAATGCAACATAGGACGCGAAAATGGTCGAAGTCGTGCTTATAAAATTTATTTATGAAACAAGAAAAGTACCACTCTAGGCTAAAAAACACAGAGGAAACAACAAAAGCCTTTCGATTTCCCTGCAGATTCACTAAGAAAAATAGAAATCCAGAACATGACAAAAGTTTAGCATAACCAAGATGGCTAAAGCATCAGACAATAAATTTATGAGTACGCAAGACATAAAAGCTTTTTATAGAAGATCAGCAAACAAAAATTAAATGTAAAATTAGACAGTTCAACAAGCTTCACAGGTAAAAACATACCTGGAGCAATGTATCCACATGAACCAGCAATGACAGACATGGACTGAGGTCCCTTTCCATTAGCATCGACCATTTTCGCAACCCCAAAATCAGAAACTTTTGCCCCAAACTCCGCATCTAATAGTATGTTATTGGATTTAACATCCCTGTGAACAATTGGCGGAACACAGTCATGGTGCAGATAGCAGAGTCCCTCTGCTGCATCCAAGGCAATCTTAAACCTGGTGGGCCAATCCAACAGACTCGCCTTGCTGCTATGCAGTAAGTCCCCCAAACTCCCATTCGGCATGTACTCATAAACCAGAAGCTTGCATTCCCTGTGACTGCAACAGCACCAGAGCTTTACAATATTCTTGTGTCTAATCTTTCCCAAAGTCGCCACCTCTGAATCGAAAGCATCACAAGCAGTTTCCTGCTGGTTAAAGCCATCATTCTTCAAAGATTTTGTTTTCCACAGCTTCTTCACAGCCACAGCCTCATTGTTGCCCAGAACTACCTTGTAAACCTTACCAGATGCCCCGCTGCCAATTACGTTATCCTCATCTAATGAATCCAATATCTCATACTCACTGAAGCCCAGCTTGTGGAATGAAGTCAGGGTCCACTTGGATTTATCCATCATTTTCTTCCCCCTCTTGATGCTCCTATACTTCCAGTAGAACAAAGCAATCCCAACAACGAATACCAACGCAGCAAACAAAAAGATTGCACAAAGAAGCCAGAAGAGCTTGCTGCGGCCGTGTCTATTACTATCGGTGCTCGGGCATAGATCCCTAAAATCCGCGCACAAGCCCGGATTGCCAAGGAAGCTAGTTTTGTAGGCTTCGTTGTAGAAGATTGGCGGGATGGGACCTGACAGCTGATTACTGGATAGATTGAACTGGTTTAGCTTCAAGTTCTGCAGTTGGATAGGGATCTCACCTGAAAGGGCGTTACCTGATAGGTCAAGGTAGTTCAAAACCGGCAGGTTCCCCAGCTCCAGCGGAATTTTTCCTGAAAATTCATTGTTTGCAAGGTTTAGCTTGGTAAGCCTCCTCCAGGACTGAATTCCAGTGAGCAACTCTCCGGATAGAGAGTTGTTGTGGAGATCTAATTGTCCGAGTTCTGTTAATAATCCAAGTGACTCTGGCAATGAACCTGCGAGTTGGTTATCCGAGGCAGAGAATTCATAAAGCTTAGAGAGTGAACCGATTCCCTCTGGAATAATTCCGTTAAACTGGTTCCTGGCGATCAGCAAATTGGAAAGATTGGCGGCTTCGGCGATGCTGGGAGCTATACCGCCAGAGAAGGAGTTGTCCTTGAGTTCCATAATCGAGACGTGAGGCAGCCCCCACATACCAGCAGGCACGTCGCCAGAGAGCCTATTATTTGCAAGACGGATACGTGTAAGAGTCCGGCAACGTCCGAGACCTTCAGGCAAGCTGCCGGAAAGATAATTGTTAATGAGAAGAATCTCCTGCAGCTTGCCGCCGTCGCAGATTCCTTTTGGGATCTCGCCAGTGAGCTGGTTGCCTGATAGATCCAGGAACATTAGCGGCGAGTTAGTGCCAAGTTCGGCGGGAAGAGAACCCGAGAGATGGTTTGAAAATATACGAAGCTCCACAAGTTTGCCAGCCTTGGCAGCGGTGGCAGGAAGAGAGCCGTTGAATGTGTTTTGGTAAAGATGGAGGCTTTCAAGTAGTGGGATAGAGAAGACATCATCAGGAATCGGGCCGGAGAGGAGGTTCATGGCTGAGTCGAAACGACTTAGGGTGGTGATATTTGAAAGCCCGGTGGGGAAATTGCCGGAGAGTGAATTGTTGTATAGCTCTATCTGGACAGCGGAACCTAGGCCGGAGAGAGTGTCGGGAATGGTACCAGTGAGAAGGTTGCTGGATAGGTCAAGATTAGTGAGCTTCTTGAGGCGACTGAGGGTTGGAGGAATCTGGCCAATGCGGCCACAGCCTGCAAGCCAGATGGTTTCGAGATTGCTGAGGTTGGCTAGAGAAAAAGGGATGGGGCCAGAGGCGAAGGGATTGTAGGCGAGATTGAGTTCCTGGAGAGTGGAAATGTTGCCAAGAAATTCGGGAATGGTTTCATTGAGGAGGTTAGCGGTAAGGGAGAGGATTTGGAGAGAAGGGAAGAGAGCAAATGAGAGGGGTATGGCTCCGGTGAAATTGTTACCTGTAAGAACAAGGTAGCGGAGGAGAGGAAGAGAGGAAAGAGCAGAAGGAAGGGAACCAACGAGAAGGTTCTGGGAAAGGTCGAGGTGGGTGAGAGCAGGGCAGGGCAGGATTGAGGAATTTAGGAGGGTAGAATTAATGAAATTAAGGGAGAGGGAGAGGAAGGAGAGATTGGGAAGGCGGCAGAAAGAGGCGGGGAATGGCCCAGAAAGATCGAGGTCGTGAAGATCAACTCCTGTCACGGAAGGCTTTCCGCTGGTGCCAGTAATGTTGGAGCAGGTGATTCCTTCCCAGCTGCAGGGAGTGGAATCATTAGGATCCCAGTTAGCGAGAGCGTTCCTGGGGTCGTCAAGACCGAGTTTAACCTGAAGAAGATCTTCACCTTCCTGATTCAGGGAGAACACCATGGGCCATCGCTGCAGCAACACCAGAGCTGCGACCACAAAGAATCTCTGCATCTCTCTCTCTCTCTCCCACTGTGCGCGCGCGGGCTTCTGTCCAATCCGCCTTTCGTTTTAGAAAGTGGAAGCAGGGAGTGAAAAGAGACAAAAGAACGGTCCGATGGGTTCCGCCATTGAAACCTGGACTCGTTTCCTGGCTCCAAATGGAGGGAAAATGAAGCAGAAGCCGGGACTGGGTTGGAAATAGTTTAAAACTTGAAGTTATTTTAGGTATTATAAAATATGAAAGCGGGCAGTTGGAAGTGGAGGTGAGATAATTGGAGGAGGAAATGAAAGAGAGTGGGGACGGTTTTATGGTCTTGGTCTTCGCCTAACCGGCGGCATTGCAAATCCATTGTGCAACGTTTTTTTTGAATCGTTTTTTGTTGTTTTGTGTACATTGATAAGTACTTCCCAAATGCGATGCTGTTTAATGAGTTTGGGTGCAACATTTTTCTGATATAGTAGTAATTGATATCTCAATAGTGTATTATTCTCTCTATTAGAGGAGGGATTATTGCGTGCGGACACCGCATGCATCTCTGCATGCGGTGTTCGATCTTGGCCGTAGATCACGGTGATCTACGACCAAGATTATTTCCGTCTTTTTAAAAAAAAAATAAAAAATTTTAGGTGGGGCCCACTGAAATACATCAGGACCGTAAATCAGGTGATTTACGGTCCGGATCGGACACCGCACGCAAGCTGCATGCGGTGCCCGATCCGTATGGAATAATTTTTCCTATTAGAGCTTCATTGGTAGCTTTCTTTCTCTCTTTTTGTGTCTTTTTTCTTTTTTTTTTCTTTCTCTTTTATATGCATGCATGCACATATTTCTTATATATTTGCATAACAAGTACTTAAACTTTTATATTTGCATCAAACTGCACAAAATTTTAATATAACATAAAAAATATCATATTATTAACTTGTTAGAAGTAAAATATACATTTTTATGCTTAGATTTCTAACACCAAAGTATTATAGATAAAAATATCAAGCATTAGTTCCTATCTTCCAATGTGTATGCATGCTAATTGTTGAACCAAAGTAAAAATATGCTTAGATTTCTAAACAAAGTATTTATTTAGCTTTCTTTCTCTCTTAAATAGTGGAGTTTTCCTATCTTCCATTTCGAGCATCATCTCCATCTCTTCTTCAACCAATGCTAGCTAATTGTTGAGCTAATTGTTGAACCAATTTGTCCTTGAATTGAAAAGTTCTACGACCAGTACATGCGCTTAATACTTCAAGCTTCTCTGTGAATTATATCCAATTTTAAAAATACCAAACTTTTTTCTTAGACAAAGAAGCTGAGGAAAGCCATGCTTTGGAGCCTTGTTTGAGTTATCTATGCTATTGACTATTGGTCTTCCTTTGACAACCTATTTTATTTTGTAAGCAACTTTGAAGGCCGAAAGGAACATTTGAATTATTGTCCCTTACAAATGACATTTTTTTTTCTTAGGTTTACTAATGACAAAGAATTGAATGGATGAATAATAAAGGTTCTTAATTTATGAATGAAAAGTCAATATTTCCCAAAAAGCTGACATCTAATATTGAGCATTAAAAACATCTTCATTTGAATCAAAATACCTAAACATCCATTTATTTTTGAATTGATTCCAAAACATCTATCTTTCTTACTAAGATTGTAATTCCTCTCAATATTGGTCCCTTAATGGCTAATTTTCTGGATTATTCTCTGTCAAGGACAATGTTTAGATTTCCACAACTTTTGCTTTTTTAAATTTCATCATTTTTCTGTGAAACCAATGAATATTCAACAATCAATTTTATGGAAACTAAAACAATCCCTTTCTTCTACCTACGACATAGTTGCTTATGGTGCTTTCCATACCACAAATTACACAATATTTTATCAATTCCAAAGTTTTAAGAAATTGTTTATTATGATGAAAGAAGTAGGAATAAAAGCACATTCTCATGTTGGAGCAACTATTTTAAAACTATACCCTTCCCATATTCATTTACATATGTTATCATTATTGCATGTGAACACGAAGGTTTGTTTATCCATTTGGCTCAGAGTATCAACTCCCCATCTCTCACCTTCCCTTAAATCATTGAAAGCAACTCTAAATCTATTGCTTCTTCCATTTCTAACCAGACTAACATGCAAATGTACCAACCTCAATATACTTCAATTATTACTATTAATCTCTATTATGAAAGGATATGGCCCCTGATATCATTAACACAACACCTAATTCTACATGATTGTGTTTGTTTATATTGAAAATGGCACTTTCAAAAATATTTTCTTTTAAAATTCTGTCACAAACATTGTTCTTACTATAGTTGAAACTTGGTTAATTTTGAGTGGCATTTCTCTTTCCTTTGTGTGTTAGTTGATTTGTTTTAGCTATATTTTTTTAATATGTGCCATCAGATTTCTCTATCACTTGTTTATCCTTTAATTGTCCTGAACAACAACAAGAATTTCCCATCATGTGCATCTTAATTATGATATTATGTAATAAAAATGTCTTTAAGTTTTTTATTTGCCACACTTTACCATCATTCAACCACTTGTATCAGATCATTCTCTTATATTGGCTTAGTTGGAGATCTCTTTAAATCTCAAGACGTGTTTGTGTAAATATTTTTTAGTGCCAAAGTTATAATTTTCTTGTGATTATTCTTATTGTTGATGATTTTTATTTCTTGAAACATTCTTGTTGGTGGACAATCTTTTTTTTTCTTATAACTAAACTAATAATAATACCAACTTCTAGAATTTTTCCTAGTATCTCTAAGACTACATCTAATCTTAAAGAAAAATGAAATAAAATATTTCAAATCAAAATTAACCCCTAAGTTATGATCTATTTTAAAAGGTATTGCCAACCAAAACATTCTTGAAATAAGTACTTAGATGTAAGAACAAATATATTTAATAACATGTTAACTAATCTTTCCTTTCAAATAAGAAAGATGGTATTAACTTCTCTATCCAAAAAAATAGTTGGAGAAATCATAATTATTTTAGATAAATGTCTTGCAATACTAGTACCATAAACTTTTAGAATGATAAATCTCATGAGGCTATCTCTAACTTTTCATCTTCTCTAAATAATAAAGACAGTTCCACCTCTCTTACTCTCAGTACATTTTCATTAGCTTTATCTTCATTTGAAATAAGTGCAATAATCCTTGATACATGTTTTATGAGAATATCAAATAAGATTTTCATGATATTGAAAAGAAAAAAAAAGCTCTTGGACTAGATTCACTTTAAAATTTCTTAAGAATTGTTAATATGTCATTAGTCAACTTCGTTGAGGTTGTGCATTAAAATTTATCTTTATCTTAAATTTCATATTATCTTAAGAATTCATCTATCACCTTAATCTCTATGACATCTCATGATAATATTTTAAATGATTATTGGACGCTTCTATTTTGTAATTCCATTTATAAAAAGGCTTCTTACTTGTAGACTCTAACTATCAGGACATTGCCTCACTTTTATCAATGTAACGCTTTGAAATATTTTTTCTTTACGTTAGATTTAAGAAAAAGAAAGCCTTTAACATAGTTTACTAACAATTATTTTTCTCTGATTTAAGAGCCTTCGATTTCCCTATTACGAATTAACATTCGTAGCAAACACTTATAAGTTCTTTGTTGTGTTTATTAATAATGAATTAATAGAATATTTACCTACCACATTTAATCCGCAGAAAGTTTCAGTATTATCTTCTTTGTTGATTAAGTTTTTTATAAAATATCTTTTTCGCGACATAAGTACAATGAAAGCCCATTGTACTAAATTTGTCTTAAGTGAGTAATAATAATACATTATCTTTCGTTATTCATGTTTATTACATTTATGTGTCTGACAAGATCAATATACAATCTATTACTTGCATAATACTATTTTGGGTAATTTTAAAACTTTGACATGATTCTCTTTTTTAATTGGTAATATAGATAAATATACTACATTTTTATCTATGGAAGTTAATGTTAAAGCTATATTTATTTATTTTTTTAAATTTGGTATGTGTGTGTTGGGGGGGGGGGGGGGGGGGGGGGGGGGGAGTGCATCACGTAATTTGTAAATATCTACTTTCAAAACTTATTGGGCTTATACTTTCATCCTTTAAGCTCAACGTTAGTGATGGATCAAAAAATATAAATACACTTCATTCTTGCTCGAGTCATTGGAAGAAAATCTACTTTTCTAGTAGATGTTAAACATTGAGATCAATTATTAGGAAGTTTGCTTAGTTCTATTTTGGAACAACTATCTTTCTTAAGGTTTTGAAGAAAGGAACTTTAGCTTTATTGCGAACTAAAATTATAATAGGAATTATATATATATATATATATATATATATATATATATATATATATATATATATATATATTGACTACTCTCCAATTTTTCAATTGAAAGTAGTGGCTTGGATCTTCCTTCTTTATATGCTTTATATTTCATGTGTAACTCTAAATTAGTTTGAGTCTCTAAAAGATAAATTTTTATTATGATGTTTCAAACACATACATAATTCATTTATAGAAGAATCTTTATTCCATTTCTATCAAAATTTAAAAGTGCATCTTTATCAAGGTTTTATAACAATTCTCACCTATTTTCTTCCATGACTTATGGATCAATGGTGGCTCAGGCACCAAGATGCTTATAAATTGTTTTCTTATATGGTTTAATTTTTCTTTTCCTATGATATTTCAAGTGTTTATTAAGTAAGGTGACATGAATTTGCCACCACTACAACATAATGACTACTTAACATACACACACAAAAATATATTAATCACACAGGTGCAGTATATATATTTCATGAAGTTATCATTGGATGGGCAAAAATCTTTCTCCTATACATTTTCTTAGTTCTTTTTATATATAAACATTTTAAACATGATAAGATAATTTATATTTTTCTTGAAGGTCTTCTATAAAATATAGTAAAACATTGTTAGTAGTCATCTTAAAAGTAAATAGTTTATGGGAACTTATGACATTCAGATTTTTATGTTTTTTTAACATTTATAAAACTCATTGTATCACTGATTTTTTTTTTAATGACAACACTTCAAGGAAATTTAATCATGGTTGGCTATATTTTCTCTTAATTCATTTCTCATGGTAATTTCATTACTTGTAAGATCACTGGTCGGTACTACTTTTTGTTGTGGAGATGCCAGTTGGAAGCTGTCGGCCGTCGAAATTGAAATCTCGTCGCCCGCTTTGAAAAGACATTTAATTTACATATATATACTTATAAGTTTAGAAAAATATGAAATCAAACCGACCCCATATTTTTAATAGTTTAAATGAAAGAGCACTATACCTCAAATCATGTCTCTATCCCAAAAGATAACTACAAGACTTGAGAGTGAGACTCGATCAAATAGACTAAGAAATATATGACATCCATTTGGTCTACGAAACCATTTTATTTGCCGACAAGTTCCTCTATTTAATATGAAGAATTAAATAAGATTTATATTAAGCTTGGTTCGGAAAAGCTTCCTATAAGGGGAAGACCCTATAGTTAATTACATCTTAGATAATCGAAGTTACCTAAGAAAACTTTCTATAAAAATCAGAAAATATTATTTTCAAAGAGGTCAAAATGATAGGACTTTTCGACGAGATCGGAAAAAGAGGTGTGAAAGGAAAATGACTCAAATTTGGAACATTTATTGTAGAATCCAAAGGGAGAAGAACTATGGGATGTCATAGATCCGGAGGAGATCCTCAGTGACTTCCTAGTCTATCCTATAGTTTCGCTTCAGTTTTGAGGAGAAATTATTCAAATGTTTTATACTGTCAATTTTATTAATTAGAGCTTACATTTATGTGAAACAATCACATAAATGACCTGGAAGATGTGAGGATTTAGGTCATGATAAACGACAACCTCGAAATTCTAACACGAGTTAGGGCTTATATTGCACAACAAAGCTACACAAAAAGCCTAAAGATAAGGTAAGGATTTATGTTGCACTAGGCAAAATCCTCGATATCCTATGACTTGTTTATTTAATTCTAAAGAGAGATATGTTGTTGTAGATCCTCTTGCTGTTGAAGATCGTTGTCGTAGAATGCTGCCCATAGGAAAGCTTCAAACTCCTCGCATGATGAGTTTAAGTTTTCTAATGTGTCAGGTTATAATGTCAAATCAGATGTCTAAATGATCATGATTCTTTAAATATTATGGGGCATATTAAAGTTGATTAGAGTGACACCAGTTAGGATCTTACGATTCCCTCATTCCGGTACCATTATTTCCTATCAAATTCACTTAATCCAAATGAATTACTAAACTCAATTCAATGAGTTCCATACTTTCATTTAGACCGTGGGAAATCTCGTTAGCAATCGTACGTTCCCTCCTCTGAGGGATTCCCGATCATTTGATAGAGACGTCTTAATTTAGTTGCAATAGTTGTTTTGTGATGTTTGTGATTAAATTTTTAGTTGTCTTATATTTTGAATGTTGTGGCGGTAAATTTTATCTTGGTTGATTTTAATTTGGTTTTGGTTTTGTAGCTATACTAGTAGTTTTGGTTTTCATGCAGGGTGATATCATTGTTTAACATGCAAGCTCAAGACAAAGAAAAAGGTAAATCCATTAATTTAAAAGCGTACGTGTCAATTCTTCTCATTCCACCACCTGAAAGGTCAGTACTTGCAAGACATGTATATAATTTTGCAAGGAATTTAAATTGCATGAGTAGATAAAAGTTTAGCTACAAAACCCAAATTATGAATTTATTAAATCTTAGAAGATCCTAGTGGATGATTTTAGGACAAAATATGACAAGTCCAATTTGCCCTTCAGAATGTCGAATAGATTTCAAAGTGCCCGAGGCATGCCCCCGGGTCATTTTGAATATCTCTTGAAATATTTCAAGTTCATTTTTACTTATCATATTGTTCCATTAATCCTCCGAGCTCGAAGTGTGACTACCCTGTTGCTCAGTGAAACCTGCCAATTTAATTATCTCGAGGATACGATACCCAATTAATCCAATGATGTTTCATTTAAAAGTTACGTAAGTGGGTGCCCTAAGGCAAGTGTGGGTTATTTAAGATTGTGGTGCCCGTAATTAAGGTCAGACTTGTAGTGTTTAAAGATGTTAACCACCAATCATATTCTCTTCTAAATCTGATTAATTGAGTTTAGACATTGAGGCTAAGTCACTACTAAGCCTTTAATAATCATAATAGGTGAAATGATTATTATCAAAATTTTGATTTTAGTGATATGTATTTTTATCAAATAGTCAAATCATTCTTAACTTTGGGCTTAAGAAAATTAAATTATCATCTGTCCGACTTAAGCCCATTACTTAAGTATCGTTTGATCTTAGTTGACTTCCAAGACACGAAGATTAGGAAAATTATGATTTTGTTGATGTTGTGCAAGGGTGGTGAGTAAGATCTATCTTTTAATCTCATTGTATTGCAATCATCCAAACAGATTTATTAAGATCAAAATTATCCATTTTCCCTTGGTTAATCCTAAATTTTGCTTAAGGAACTAAAATCTAAAATTACCACTTTGTCTTTGGGTCACTTCACTTCATAACTCATTAAATACAACCCAAATGACTTTGAAGGTTTAGAGTTTCATATCCATGCGGTAATTATAATGTTAGAGGAGAATATGTGGACTTCTCAAAATTTAATTTAAATTAAATATTTATTTAAACCCATAAAATATGATTCCTTAGAAATTGTTTTATTTGACATTTCCAAAATAAATTTTTTACTTATCATAAAATTATTAGAGGTTTCCCTAGGTCAAATAAATAATTAGACAAAATTTCATGAATTTTTTTGAATCAATTTTTATAATTATTTTAGTGGGAAAAAGAAGAAAATCCACTTTTAAGCCTTCAAAATTTATTTTTAGCTTAGGAAAAATTAGGAAAAATATTTTAATGAGTCTCGAGTGATCAAAGAACAATTAGACACATTTTGAAATATTTTGACATTTTTGGAATTTTTTAATTATTTTTAATTATTTTAAAATTCAAAATAAAGCTAAAAATTAAGAATTTTATATAAAAAAAATTATATTTCCCAAGTGCCATCATAAGGAACTCAAAATCCACTTTTCATAATTTCATCAAGTGTATTTAATTTAATATAATTATTTTTGAATAAAAATACAAGGTTCCTCAGAAAATCAACTTTAATGCTTAAACCTATTCAAATTATTTTCAAATTTTTATAGTGCATTAACATGATTTTTATGAACAATGTGGGATTAATTTTTTTAATTTTTAATAAGTATATAATTTACAAAAATTAACACAAGATATTTACTTTTAATTAATTATAGAAATTTATAAGAAAATTTAAGGCATCATGATATTTTCTCTAGACTTATATAACCATAGGAAACTTACAAAAAATATTCCAATAATTTTCCAAATGATATTTTGATTTATATAATTAAAATAGCCAAAATAGTCACCTTAACTTGAAAATTAGGGCTAGAAGCATAGAGATGTCTTCTGACCTTGGAAAAATCAGAGGATATAGGGCCCGTTTGGGGCAGCTTAAAACTGCGGACGACGTTTTGAAAACGCCGTCCTAGCGTTTGGTTCCCATGTTTCATGTGCGAGCCTAAAAACTGCGTTTTAATTTTGTGAAAGACGCGGCCCATGGGATAACCCCCTACGGGCCGCGTTTTCGATTGCTTATTTCCTTCGGTGCCCCGCCCTACGTTTTCTCCCTCGCTTGCTCCCTCGCTCGCAAGAGTCCACCGATCATTGGTGCCCCGTCCCCGCATCTCCTCCCTCGCTCGCAAGAGACCACCGCCCTCCGCGAAACCCTAGCAGGTTGCGATCTAGAAGCTTTCCGTGGATTTTGAGGGTGCAGAATGCAGAAGCGACAACCCCAAGCAGAAAATGTTGATGATCCCTCGCCTGCAACGAGAAAAGGCCAGGTAACAATTGCGATGGTTTTTAGGTTTTGGGCATGAGAGATAGTGGGGAAGATGGGGTTGAGACAGTGTCAGCTGAGCATCCCTCCATCTTTTCGTGTTGTCTACTTTCATTTACCTCTATGTAGCACTATATCTGATGTTTGCTCCACCATGAACTATTTTGTTTGATCCACATCTCTTTCATCACAAAGCGAAAAAGGGTCATCAAAATATCCCTTTCCAAGCATAAAAATAGGTTTGTTTTGTTTTTTTTTTTGTCGTTTTATTTTGCTTGTTGTGAACGTTTCTTCTCTTTGTTTTTCTTCCTAGATTGCTTTATTGTATCAGTTTATGTGTCTTTTCTGTTTAGAAACTACATTTTTTGTAGTTTTGCATTTAGGGATTTCAATGTTGGGCATTTTTTTAGCTTGTGTTGCGTTGGGATTCCTTTGGCTGTTAAAGGATCCAACATTTTTCTAGAATCCTTGTCATGGTAGGCAAGCACAGATGCTTCATCTTTGATTTCCTCCTGTTTAAAAATATGGATAAGACAATTAGAACAAATATTAACAAAGCAACACAACTGATGTCAATCACCGCCCATAATCAAGAAAGGTCTTATCCTTTAATTTGGCATTTAGACCATCTTTGTATGAAATTTTTTTTTTCAATTTGCCTGCATTAATAGGAGAAGTCAAATCAAAGCATACCAGCAGCAGCATTTCATGAAATTTAGCTAACTGAAGAAAATCAAAATACTATAATGTGAATTTGGATATCAACCAAAAAAGTAAAAATGTAACAATAATGATCTAAACAAGTTTGTCATTATTAGAAGGACATATGAGAGAATATATCTTAGCTTACAA
>NEWO01000752.1:217355-236548 GCA_003013225.1 Phalaenopsis aphrodite | reverse complement strand
TTCTTTAAAAATCAAGGAATAAAATAATAATTTTTATTTTTAGTTCACATTACTCTTCTCTATTCACTGAGCAAGAGGATATTTTTCTTTTATTTTTATGATTTTTCTAAAGAAAGATATAGATTTTTGAAGTTTAGGCATTTAAAATAATTAAAAAATCCCTAATTTTCTAATTATCCTATGCGGCGCCAACTCAACCTACGGCAGCTCCGAACTCACACGCGGCGCACTCCCATTTGTCGCTTCCATCCACCTCAACTACTACGCGGCCCACGATTCACACACGAAGAATTTGTCCAGCTTGATCTCCTCCATTGATGAAATAAACGAGTGATTGAATGACTCTCCGTTATCATCCCCAAATTATCTAACTCGTAAGTCGTTCACACTAAAAACTTAAGATCTTTGTCTAGACTCAACCAAATTGCATGGTGTTTGTTTCTAAACCATCATCTACTTAAGAAGAACACATCTATATGGTTAATCAAGTATAAAATCAAGCCATTACTAATGAAGAATAAAAATAAGCTTGGGTTAAGGTTAGAGCTCAATACCTTTGTCTGTGAAGGGAGGCTCAATTAGATGATTGTGGTAGCTTTGATTGGATCCATTGAAACTTAGGATGAAGTTTCAAGCCCTGGTGAATTGCCTAGATATGATTTTTGATCAAGGTGCATTTCAGGTGTTGGTCTAGAGCTAGGTTAGAGGCTGGTTCAGAGGGGGCTTTTGTGGGGAATCAACTCCTTTCATTGTGGTGATGGTGTGTGCACAATTAGTTGGAGTTTGGTTCATTATGGAGCTGTGGAGGAATATGTCCTGGTTCCATTCTATTTTTTTAGCTCAAAATTGAACTCTCACAGAGGGAACCAAAGGGGGAAGATGGTTGCAACGCTTGAGCTTAGGGATTCTTGGGGAGTCTCTGGTGAGACTTTGGTATAGTTTCCCAAAGGATTTTGAACTCTCTTCTCTTTTTCCATGGACGGGCTGATTAAATAGAAGAGCTTGGGCTGGCCACTAGAGCCAATCGATGGGTGCAAAATGATGCTTAGGTGGAGGGCTAATGAGATCTAAGGAGCCATTAGGGTGAGATGGCCTCTAAGGTTGAAATTAGGTTTGATTTAGGGGTGTTGACTCTCAGTTTTGGAATTTTTCAGCCACTAGGCCGGTTGACAGGGCCAAGGGTGGTGGCCCGGTGATCAGGTGAGCCGGGGGAGGGGGGTTAATTATGGTTTACCCTCGACAACAAGTGATGATAGAGGAGATATTTTGGTTAAGGCCCATAAATGGGATAAGATCCCTTAAATTAGGGGACCCTTGGTCCATAGCTCACAAGCTGGTTTAAGGGGGTTTAGCCTGATCAATAGAGTGTGTTTAATGACTATGGTGTCATCAATTTGGTGACTTAGGCATGGCTAAGTCAATTTTGGTGAAGGGGTTCAATTTGGGTCAAAATGACTAGAAGTTGGGTTTGGGTTAGATTAGCCATGAAGTTGAGCTCAATTGATTAGTTAATATTGTGTAGATGATTTTCATGAGCAGTTTAGAAAATATTTGGAGTGATTTTGAATTGATTTGGAGGTTTAATAAGAAGGATTTTGGGCATTTAATCAATTTGAGGTGTTAGGTTAGACTTGGGTTAAGGTTGGGCTAAGGTTGGGCTAAGTTTAAATTGATGATTGAAAATGATCTATAGAAATGTTTTGAAAAGTTTTCAATATAAATTGGGTGTCAATTTTGGGGTTAGGGCATTTAATTTGGTGGAAATTTGGGAGATAGCCAATTTGGGGCAAATTTGGGGATTTTAACTTAGGCTAAATTTAGGTGAAATTGAGGCGTGAAAAAAGAGAATTAAAGGCCCAATTTGATGTGTAAGATTGTTATGAAGAGTTTAGGATTCAAATTGGGAAAAATTGAGTAGACTATGAGGTTCAATTTGGTGGGGTTAAGTCATATGGTCAAAATTGAGGTTTGACTTAGATCAAAATTGAGCTCAAAGCATGGGTCAATTAGACTTGGATTTGGTTTGGATTGATTATATAAAAGAATAATTTTAGTTTAGAGTTGAAATTGGGGAGGATTGGGACCAAATTGATGGACATTTGAGGTAAATTTGGGGAAATTGGGTCTTTAAAGGTAATTTGGGGGTTTTGGTCAAAATATTCAAATGGTCAAATTGGGCTTAATTGAAGGGTCTAAATTAGTTTTGGAGACATTTGAAGTGATTTTGAATGTTTTGGGAAAGTTTAGGGTGCCAAGGGTATTTTTGTAATTGTGGCAAATTTGAGGGTATTTTGGTAATTTGGTAAATTTGGGTGGTTTTGGGCAATTTTGGTAGTTTCAAATGATTTGAGATGATTTTTGAACAAATTTGGGTATTTTGGATGAATTTGGGAATTTTGGTCAAATTTAGGATTTGGGGGGTGTTTAGGTAATTTGTGTGGATTTAGGGGCAATAAGCCAAGTTGAATATTTTTGAAAGAATTGGAGTGTCAACCACCATGTGTGAGCTATAGATCAATGAAATCCACATTTGGGGGGTCCTCCATGTACTAGTCTTAGCTAAACCCTAGCCTAAGGCTAGTGGGTCTAGGGGATCATTTACGTGAGTCTACCAAAAGAACAAGGGATCAAAGTCAACAATTTTGTGTTTAGAGTTGTGAGTGGATCTAGGTGATAATGAGTTTAAGTGAGTGAAGTAGCTCCAAAACAACACCCAAGGTCACCCCTAAGGTCAAGCAGTTCTATGGGGACTCTCCTTGAGATCCTCCATACTGACCCCACCTACTAAGTGCTAGAGGTTAGGACCAATATGTGGAACTTTAAGTTGAGCAAAGAGGAGTTTAGAGTTTCTAATGATGAGGGTTCCTTTTCTAGTTTTCTAGGAATAGTCTTCAGGAAAGTCCTATGGCTAGATCTTAGGCTACTAAAGAGGAAAAAACTAAATCTCAACTAAAAGTTAGAAGAAGTACGAGATCACCAACTTTGAATATCATTGGGCGGACTAATTTGTCATGAGCTTGTACCATCCTTGCTTAGTAAAGTTCCAAATGCTATTGTGCTTCTAGTTGTTTTCCTTCGAGACTTTCCAATTCTTTAAGTCTGAGTTTTGCACGTTCTTCTGTTGTAAGCTGATTGACGATAACGACACTGAGAGATGGCGTTTGAAATTCTATTGTTAGCACGACCTCAGATCCGTACACGAGCATGTAGGGTGTACACTGAGTGAGAGTCCTGAATGTTGTATGGTAGGCCCACAAGGCTTCTAAGAGTTTGTTAAGCCAATCACTTTTGTTTTCATCCAGTGTCTTGTTCAAGGCCTCAGCCAGACCATCTGCCCTGGGATAGTAAATTATAGAATATCTCCAGTCTATCCCGTGTCATTTGACGAAGTTGTTGATTTTGGTGCTTTTGAAGGCTGTCCCATTATAAAAAATCATTCTACACGGAACTCTGAAACGGTAAATGACTTGGCTTTTGAAAAATTGAAGGACGTGTATTGCTGTAACCTCTCGTAACGACACTGCCTCTACCCATTTGGAGAAGTAATATATAACAACAAGAATAAATTTATGTCTTTTTAAGGATTGAGGGTCTATCAGACATATTATGTCCGTGCCCCAACACTTGAATGGCCACGAAGCAACGATTGAGTGTAGCATATTCGGAGATTGGTGCAAGATCACCCAATGCACGTGCTGGTGACATCTTCTGGCTGCATCCATGCAGTTGGACATCATTGCCGACCAATAATATCCGAGTCTCTTGATCTTCATTTTCATCTTTGGCCCTGACTGATGAGCACCACACAATCTGACATGTACTTCTTTAACAATATTATGTGCCTTCGACTCTACTTAGGCAACACAACCACATCTGGTCGAACGATCTCCTATAGAGAACATCTTCTACTAGGGCATATGACATAGCTCTTCTTGTGATGTGATGCACTACTGACTTGTCTTCTGGTAGCTTTCCAGTCTACAAATATTCTATTAATGACTTACGCCAATCTTCGTTGATATCAACAACTGCAATCACTGTTTCTTTCTGTTTTCCGAGCTTGTGTAGATTTTTAAAGTCGATTCGAGATAGAACTTGTCTCCCTTGTACAATAATGTAAATGGAATCCTCCAGGGGAGACATTAATTTTTTTTGCAAGTTTTGCTAAAGCATTAGCATGACATTATCTCCCCGAGGAATCTTGTAGAAAGTTACATTGGAGATCTGCTCTAGTAGCTTCATGGTGTGCTGATGATATTCTGCTAACCTTGGTTTCAAAATCTTGTTTTGTCCGGTGACTTGTTGAATGACGAGTTGAGAATCACCATAAATGGAAATATCTATTCTATCCATCAAGATTGCTAATTCTAACCTAGTGATTAACGCTTCATATTATGCTTCGTTGTTGGTACACGACTCTCTCAGATGATAGGATAATCTCAGCATGCCTTTATCTGGCGTGATGAAGATCAAACCAATTCTTGCTTTTCCTGGTATAACTGTTCCTGATCCTTTGTTTTTTTTGGCCAAGGAAGCTCCATCAAAGTACATCTCCCAATGTTGCGCACTAGAGAATTCCATTTGTAATACCTGTTCATATGGTAACTCGTCATTAAGAGGGGACCCAGCTGAAAGTGAGTGTGCAACGAGAAAATCTGCTAAAATCTGTCCTTTGATAGTACGGAGGGGAACAAAAGTTATATCAAATTGCAACAAAATCATCAACCATCTTGCTAGACGTCTAGAGAGTGTTGGTTGGGTCATCAAATATTGCAACAGATTGACTTTTGAAATTAGGGTAATTTTATGAGAAAGCATGTAATGTCTGAGCTTCTAGGCGCAACAATCAAAGATAGAAAAAGCTTCTCAATAGGCAAATACCTTATCTTCATCTGTATTAGACAACAACTCAAGTAGTAGAGTGCGTTTTCTTTACCCTCGTCATTAACTTGAGCTAAGAGGGCTCCAAGAGAGTCATCTAAGGCCACAGTATAAAGTATTAAAGGTTTTCCCGGGATAGGGGTTGCCAAAACAGGAGGTGTCATTAAATATTGCTTAACGTCCTTGAAAGCACGCTAGCATTTTTCTTCCCAAACAAATTTGGCGTCCTTTTTAACTAATGCCGAGAAAGGCTGACACCTACCTAAGAGATTAGAAATAAAACATTTCAGATATGCTAACTTCCCTTAGGAGGAACGTAGTTGTTTCAATTTTTTGGAAGAAGGCATTCCCAAGATAGCTTTAATCTTTTCCGGGTTGATCTCGATTCCCCGATAACAGATAACAAATTCTAGAAATTTTCTGGAGGTAATGTCGAAGACACACTTTAAGGGATTCATCTTAAGATCATAGTGTCGTAATCGTTCAAACATGATCCTGAAATCATACAAATGATCTATTTTTTGTTTACTTTTGATGACCAAGTCATCCACGTAGCATTCCACTTGGTTATGAATGAGTTTGTCAAAGATCTTCGTCATAGCTCTTTGATATGTTGCTCCAACGTTCTTCAACCCAAACAACATCACTGTGTAGCAGAAAATTCTAATCAACATTCTGAATGCTGTAGTGTTGCATCCTTAAGAGCCATCTTGATTTGGTTGTACCCCGATGGTCCATCCATGAAGAAGAAAGTTTCATGTGTTGAAGCGATATTTACCATCATTTGTGATCTCGGTAGTGGAAATTCATCCTTTGGACATGCTTTGTTCGAATCCCTGAAGTCGACACATACACAGATTTGTCCATTTTTCCTCTTAACAGGCACAATGTTAGCTAACCATGTGGTGTATTGCCTTCTCTTACAAAGTTAGCGTCTATTAATTTCTTCACCTCGTCAATAATTTGCTGCTCTAATGTGAGGCTCATTCTTCTTGGAGCTGGTTTTACTGGGGTCATATCTTTGTCCACCCGAGTTTATGTACTGCAACTTGTGCTGTCAGTCCTAGCATTTCATCATAACTCAATGCAAACCAATCTTTAAATTCTATTAACAGTTTGATCTACTCTAAAAATTCTTCATCGTTGAGTACAAAACTTATAAATGCAGGCCAGAGCTGCTCTTCCATCCCGAGGTTAATTTCTTTCAATTTATCAATAGTTGATTTGATTTCTTCCTCAAATTCTGGTGGAACATCTTTTATTAGTTGATCGGTAGAGTAAGACTCTAAATTAAGACAACTCTCTTCCGATTCACTAATAAAAACCATGCAAAATCCTGAATCATCGTTTGGTTTGACTGTATTAAATCTGAGACTCTCTTTCGAGTTAAGAGTTTGACTTTTAACATCCCATAATTTTTCAAAAGTTGTAATTTATCTTTTAGTATTTGTTTTGGCAAATGCCCCTACAGAATTAACTCTTGTACACAAGGCAAAAAAACTTGATTTTCAAGAATGCCCTTACATACTCTACTGACTAAAAGCCCCTACAGACTCTACAATTCCATCAATTCATTAGGATCCTCATCCAAATTTACATGATTTTCAAGAATGGTAGAAGGGGAAGCACGATAAAACTTGATCAACTTTGAACCAACGCTACGGACCTCCTTGACCTCTAAACTCTCAACCTTTTGAGATAGAATCAGAGTAAGAGTCATGGTGTTCACATAGTGAATTATCCGATCATACATTGCCTCATATTCACTTTTCTCTGCGTCTTCTAAGGATATCTCGTACTGTGGTTTCTTCTATGTTGTCATCATTATTTCATCTTCAAAACTTTCTTCATCATCAATGTTGATGGTTGGCCTAGCCTGTTCAGCAATTAAGTTAGCTTTTACTTGTTACATCCCCGGCCTCGACCTCGGATGCTCGAACTAAAATAACCCCCACCAACTTGTTGCAAAAGAGTGGTGGAAGATTGTTCAAGCAGAGCTGAATGACCCTTCCATTGTAATTCTTCTGAATCTTCACCTTTATTTGCACAACTTCACGAGAAAAGATAGTTTCTTTGGAGGCGCGTAGTAGGTGGCATCTTCATGCATGCCAACTTCATGAACTGAAAAAGGCTGTAAATCTCCATTGATGCAATGTTCTTGTCCTTCCTCTTAGTACTTAATGCACTAGTGTAGAGACGACAAAACAATGTTCTGTTCGTGAATCCATGTTCGACCCATGACCACATTGAAAGAGGTCTCGAAGTTGATGATATAGAATTTAGCGGTTGCTACTAGTTCTCCTACTTTCATAAGTAATGTAATTGATCCAAGGGCTCTCTCTCTCTTTTGGTTGAATCCGCTTAGCATCATTTTATCGGTTGTAAGCTCCTGAGCTTCAATGTTCAAATAGGCCAATGTCCGTAGGCTTATCAAGTTGAGGGATGCTCCGGGATCTACTAAAACTCTAGACAATACAAATCTGCTCATGTTAACAAAGATATAGAGTGAAAGATTATGGTCAGCGGTACTAAGAAGCAAGTCATCATATGTAAAGGTTACCCCCAACTGTTCTTTCAATGGGCAAACTTCATCCGAGGATGTGCTGACCAATTGGGCTAAGCAAATCTTTAGATCAAGCAAAGCTGTAATTAGAGACTTTCTCTTCTCCTTTGATAGGATTAGAGCGCCATATATGTTTAATATGGCCGAAAACTTCCTAAGATGAGCTAGCACATTGTAATCCACTTTGTATGATCATCTAATTTTATCTTGGTTATGTGGTTCTTCCGCTGTAAGAAGTGGAGGTAGCTCTTCTTGAGTTACTATTTGCTTTGTTTTATCCATCGGAGCTATTCTCGAGGGTAATACTTTCCCGCTCCTTAAGTTTACTTCTTTAATTGTTTCTTCTTGAGATATCATTATCAAATCTTCCAGTGTTTCTTCCTTGTCAAAAAGATCTAAGTCGATGGCAAATGGTTCGCCGTGGACCTCGAGGATTGGTCCTTCACTCCCAGCACTATCATAATCAGCATTATAGATGACTTCTTCAGTCTTTTTAACGAGTTCATAGGACTCAAGTACGATTTGAGGATCTTTTTGGGAATCAAGATCAAAGTTAGATTGGTCAAAATTGATTATGTTATCACTAGAAACAGTTAACACGTAGCCGAAATCATAATCATTATATTCATAAAACCCTGGAGGTGCAAAAAATAATCATACAATGTCAGGATTTTCTTCCCTGAATCTGAGACAACTAATCTAGCAGAGGTAACCCCTATGCTACCCCCATGCTATTAGTCTTTGTGGTGGTATTATTCTTCTTCTTCTTTGATGGCGAAAGATCTTCTGGCAGAATTTTCATCTCAGGCTTGGCAGATTGAAGATTCTGAATGGAGGCTCGTGCTGATGCATTCTGAATTTGGTTTAGTATCTTCTTGGACAATTTGCTTTAGACTGTACTCCATCCATCTTTTCTAGTATACGGGTCAATCAGAGAGATTGGCTCAGCCAAAATCATATTTATAGAACCTTTTTCAGGTTCTTTTAAATATTCTTTCGAGATCGTTATATTCCCTTCCTTAAGATTTTTCTCGAGCCAATCCTTGAAGAGAAAGCAATCCTCTATAGTGTGTCCAAGCAATCTTTGATGCAGTCAATAATTTGGTTGATCCTTCTTGTCGACCTCTTCGGGTTTCTTTGGATCTGGTAATATGAATTCAGGCTTTTTCATCAGACTTCTAAATATTTTTGGTATGGCTTCATCTTTGAAGGAATACACCACTTTCCTACCTTTCGTAATGGGCATTTTCTTATTCTCGGTTTGGTATGATCCTCCTTGAGGCTGTTGCTGACTAGATTGGAAATATAGTTGTGTCTATTATTGAGCTTGCTGCGATGATGACTGAAAAGAATTCTCTGCATGTATCTTAATCGGTTTCTTTCCTTTATCGACCGTTGCCACTGTACCAAACTTCTTTTCAAATACTTTGGTCGTCCTGGACTTCTCAGCCTTCTCTTGAGAATCCATATGTTTGACTTCTTCCTAAAGATTTCTAGCCTTGCTGAGTAGCTTCTTGAAGGATTTAATGGTGAGTCCCTTGATCATGAAAGCTGCCGACCCATGGATGCTTTTGCGTAAGATCTCAATTGCATGATGTTTCTGTAGCTAAGGTTCACATTTCATGCTAAGGTTTCTCCACCTCAAAATGTATTCCACTAAAGTCTCATTGGGCTTTTACTTCTCTACTACAAGATCTCCAATAGACACATGATGCTGCGCTTCGACAAATCTTTTCACGAACAATTGTTCTAGATTGGAGAACGTCTTGGCTGATTTGTTGGGTAATGCAGCATACCAATCAAAAGCGATTCCTGACAGGCTGCTGACAAACTGTTGAAAGAGTAAAGCTTTGTTTCCTCCAGTGTTACCATAATTGGCTTGAAAATGTGCTATATGTTATTTAAGATTTTCAGTCCCATCAAATATCTTAAAGTTTGGTGACACAAAACCCTTAGGGTAGGGTACGACATAGAACTCCTCCGGGTAAGGTATACCCTTCAAAATCAATGCACCACACTTAGATTGGGCTAAGATCTCCAAAAATTACTCAACCATTTTCTTAAATTCTTTTTCCAGTATGACACTTGATGGAGAATCATTATTTTGTTAATTATCTCTATTTGCTGAGGCGACTTCTCTCTTTTTATTTGTAATATGTATAATCTCCGGTTGATTGACTTTTAGAGAGGTTAACTGTGGTGGTTGAGATTGTCCTTGAGCTATGGCCATGGCGGTCATGGTGGCATCCATCTCTTCCATTCTTTTCTTCATTTGGCCAATTTGCTCATCTCTTAAGAAAACAATCCTACGTAGCTTATCTACAACGTTCTCTTCGATGAGAGGTTGAGCGTTGCATGCAGATGCAGCAGCTCTGGTCTCAATGACACAGACATCCATGAAATGTTCTTTGAGATATTCATTGAAGTCAAAATCTTCATAATCATCATTGATATAAACTCCAAGGTCTCGGGCCAACTCGAAAATCTCGACCCTGAGCTTTCGACCTTTTCTTCAATTATTGATTCTTGTAGCACCTTGAGATCTGACAGAATCTGTTAGACATTCTCCACTTGCTCATCCATCTCATTAGCAATTGTTATGAGAAAGTCAGATACTTTGGACCTTTGTTTCATTCCAAGATCATGCCCTTCGGGCTCATTGGACCGTATCGGTACGACGACCTTGGGTACCCACAGATTTTTCTTTGATGATGATGTCTTGATACAAAGTGTCTTAATAGAAACATCGACATGTCGAAGAGAGGTATGCTCCCCATGGTCCAGACCAGATACAATACTGGGTAACCTCTCCATCTTTCCCTTTGGAACTTTAAGAACGTCCTTGTGACTGGTAATTGGTAGAATTCTTGGGCCCAAATACAACTTAACTGGTCAACATCCTACGAGTTTAGTGGAAGTAGAATTGGTATCAACAATGGTTACATCAACCTTATATCCTAAGAGGAACCAGATGGGAATGCGAGCAGGCAAAGCTTCAATTGATTTCTGAGATTGTTTAGCAGCTCTAAAGTCCCTTAGAATTTCTTTCTTCATGCGAGGGGATACTGGACATCCTACTTGTTTGAGTAACTCGCCAACTGAACAACCTTCTTTGGCAGCTAGTATCTGGAAAATTGAACTGACTCAGGTGATAGGAGCCCCACCTTGTCCATGAGGTGATGGTAAAGTAGCGACGATCTTTTAGATACTTTCGTACCAACTAGTATCCATTAAGGGATGGAAACTACACCCTTGCAGAAGTGGATATGTCTCCAGTAATCCTGACTGCTCATAGTGAGGAACTTCATCAACATGTACTTCCTTGGAAATCTGGGCTTCAGTAGCTCTCCGAACCTACCGGCTGTGGTTTCTCCTTTGGGTTCAGTTAACGGTGCGGTCTTCGAACTCAATCCGATTTCAAATACTGACGGTAAGACAACCAATCCTTCAGTCGGGTCTTCAACGATCATAACTTCTTTTACCTTAGCTGAAATGGGAACAACAGGCTTGGTAGGTTCCGCGGTGGTAGTAGTCTTGACCTTCTTACAAGAAGAGAAGTCTTGAGGGCAATTTAGGTTAAACTTAACAGAAGATTCCTAAACCTATGGAGTGGCGACCTTCATCATGACGAACGAGGCTTTCCCAAGAATGATCTCAAGATCTTCAAATCTGACTCCAAAGGACATTCCAGACATTGCAGCTCGTCAACGGGTTGCATGAGAAAGTGAGAGTTGGGAACACTATTGCAGCAACTTCAACAAAAGAAAGCTATGAGGTTAGCTATTTGGACAAGACCTCGTAATCTTGGTGTGAGCACTAAAAATTAATAGAGGTCGATCTATAGACCGGGTAAGTCTTTATTTAATTTGTGGAGATTTTAAGATTTTAGTAAAAGAGTTTGAAAGTAGAAAGATTTAATTTATATAAGGAAAATTAAAGAGCAAGCGCAGCATGACACAATCTAATTTAATTTACAAAATAACAAATCAAACTAGAAAGGGAAAAAGTGAAGTTCAGGACCCAGTGTGGGACTAACTTTACAATGCACAATGTCCAAATAGAACTGGTCCACCAACAAATCTATTGGGGGTCTGACCCCACACAAAAATTAAAAAGTTCATAATGACCTCCTGAACCTTCCTATTCAAGGGTGATTGAACAGACATTCCTGAAGTCCAAAAGAGTTGACTGTACTTACCCAAGAAAGAAATGGGTGAAGCATGCCAATGGAAGAAGGGTAATTTGGTTCATGAGGGACATGGACACATTACCAATGTATGAGGATAATATTTCCTGATTTAATATTGAGAGAGAAGCTACTCCCCAGCGGAGTCGCCAGAAGCTAGTCGACACTATTTTTTGTTATGGAGTTACCAGTTGGAAGCTGTCGACCACTGGAATCAAAATACCGTCGCCCGCTTAGGAAAGAAATTTAATTTGCATATATATATAAGTTTATAAAAATATGAAATCAAACCGACCCCAGATTTTTCATAGTTTAAATGAGAGAGCACTATACCTCAAACCCTATATCTACCCCGAAAGATAAACACAAGACTTGAGGGTGAGACTCGATTAAATAAAATAAGAATTATATGACATCCTTTGATGTGCGAAATCATTTTATTTGCCGACAAGTTTCCCTATTTAATATGAAGAATTAAATAGGGTTTATATTAAGCTGATTTTGAAAAAACTTCTTATAAGGGCAAGCCGCTATAGGTAATTACATTTTAGATAATTGAAGTTATCTAAGAAAACTCTTGATAAAAATCAGGAAATATATTATCTTCAAAGAGGTCAAAAGGATAGGACTTTTCAATAAGATCAGATAAAGAGGTGTGAAATGGGAATGACTCAAATTTGGAACATTTATTATAGAATCCGAAGGAGGAAGAACTAGGGAATGTCATAGATCCAGAGGAGAACATCAGTGACTTCCCATTCTATTCTATAGTTTGGATTTAGTTTTAAGGATAAATTATTCGAATGTTTAATCCTATTGATTTTATTACTATGGGCTTACACTGATGTGAAACAATTACACAAATAGACTGGAAGATGTGAGGATTTAGGTTGTGATGAACGACAACCTCAGAATCCTAAGATGAGTTAGGGCATATATTGTACATCAGAGCTATACAAAAGCCTAAAGGTAAGTTGAAGATTTATGTTACATAAGAAAACCAACTCGAAGTGCTATAGCTTGGTTATTTAATTTTAATGTGAGATATGTTGTTGTAGATCCTCTTGATGTTGAAGATCGTTATCTTAGAATGCTACCCACAGGAAAGCTCCTAGCTCCTCGCCATGAAAAGTTTAAGTTTTATAATGTATCAGGTTATAATGTCAAATCCGATGTCCATATGGTCATGTTTCTTTAAATATTATGGGGCACATTAAAGTTGATTAGAGCGACACCAGTTAGGATCTTACGGTTCTTTCGTTCCGGTATCATTGTTTTCTATCAGATTCACTTAATCCAAATGAATTTAATAAATACAACTCAATGAGTTCCATACTTTCATTTAGACCATGGGAAATCTCGTAGCAACCATAGGTTACCTCCTTCGAGTGATTCCTGATCATTCGATAGAGACATCTTAATTTAGTTGCCATTATTGTTTTGTGATGTTTGTGACTAAATTTTGAGTTGTCTTAAATTTTGAATGTTGTGGCAGAGAATTCTATCTTAGATGTTTTTAATTTGGTTTTGCTTTTGCAGCTATCCTAGTAGATTTGGCTTTCCTGCAGGGTGACATCATTATTTAACATGCATGCTCGAGATAATGAGTATAGAAAAGTAAATGCATTAACTTAAAACTGTACCTGTCGATTCTTCTCGTTCCACCACCTGAAAGGTTAGTACTTGCAAGGCATGTACATATTTTTACAAGGAATTTAAATTGCAGAAGTATATGAAGGCTTAGCTACAAAACCCCAAGCTATGAATTCATTGAATCTCAGAAGATCCCAGTGGATGATTTTAGAACAAAATATGGCAAGTCCAATTTGCCCTTCAGAATATCCAATAGATTTCAAAGTGCCCGAGGCATGCCCCCGGGTCATTTTGAATATCTCTTGAAATATTTCAAGTTCATTTTTGGACTTATCATATTGTTCCATTAATCATCTGAGCTCGAAGAGTGACTACCCCATTGCTCAGTGAAACATGATAATTTAATTATCTTGAAGATAGGATACCTAATTAATCCATTAATGTTTCATTTAAAAGTTATGTGAGTGGGTGCCCCTAAGGCAAGTCTAGGCTATTTAATATTGCGCTGCCCGTAATTAAGGTTAGGCTTGTAGTGTTTAAAGATGTTAACCACCAATCATATTATCTTTTAAATGTGATTAATTGAGTTTAGACACTGAGTCTAGGTTACTACTAAACCTTTAATAATCATAATAGGTGAAATGGTGATTATCAAAATTTTGATTTAATTGATATGCATTTTTATCAAATAGTCAAATCATCCTCAACAACGGGCTTAAGAAAAATAAATTATCATCTTTCTGACTTAAGCCCGTTACTTAAGAATCGTTTAATCTCACTTGACTTCCAAGTCATGAAGGTTAAGAGAATTATGATTTCGTTGATGTTGTGCAAGGGTGGTGAGTGAGTTTCTACTTTTTAATCCCATTGTATTTCAATCATCCAAACATATTTATTAAGATGAAAATTATCCATTTTCCCTTGAAGCACTTCACTTCATAACTCATTAAATATAACTCAAACTTTAAGGGTTTAGAGTGTCACATCTATGAGGTAATTATCATGTTAGAGGAGAATATGCTGACTACTCAAAATTTAAGATAAATTAAAAATATTTATTTAAACATAGAAAATAGGATTCCTTAGAAATTGTTTTATTTGAATTTTTCAAAATAAATTTTATTTATAAGAAAATTATTAGAGGTTTCCCTAGGTCAGAGAAATACTTAGACCGAATTTTATGATTTTTTTGAATTAATTTATTATATTTACTTTAATGGGAAAATGAAGAAAATCCACTTTTAAGCTTTTAAAATTTATTTTTAATTTAGGAAAGATTAGGAAAAATATTTTAATGAGTTCCAAGTGATCAATTAACAATTAAGCACATTTTGAAATATTTTGATATTTTTGGGACTTTTTAAATGTTTTTAGTTATTTTAAAATTCAAATAAAGCTAAAAAATTGAGTATTTTCTAAAAAATAATTTTAATTTTTCCCAAGTGCTCTGATCACAAGGAACTTAGAAAACCACTTTTCATAATTTCCAAGTGTAGTTAATTTAATATAATTAATTTTGTACAAAAATACAAGGTTCCTTAGAAAATCAACTTTAATGCTTAAACATAATCAAATAATTTTTAAATTTTTACAGTGAATAAACATGATTTTTATGAATAATGTGGGATTGATTTGTCAATTTTTGATAAGTATATAATTTACAAAAACTAATACAAGATATTTACATTTAATTAAATATAGAATTTTATAAGATAATTCAAGGTATCATGATATTTGTTTTAGACTTCTCTGACTACAGGAGACCTACTAAAAATTTCCAATAATTTTTTAATTGATATTTTGATCGAAAAAATTAAAATAGCCAAAATAGTCACCTTAGCTTGAATATTACTTAGAAAAATCAGAGGACATAGTCTTTATCATGAGGAATAAACCCACCCTCAAAATTTCAAGTCATGGTGAGTAATGTTTGCTCAAAATAAATTAAAATACTCTATAGAGTATTTAATTTATTAAAAAATCAAGGAATAAGAAAATAATTTTTATTTTTAGTCCACATTGTTCTTCTCTATTCACTGAGTAAGAGGGTTTTTTTCTTTTATTTTTATGTTTTTTATAGAGAAAGATATAGATTTTTGAAGTTTTGGCATTTAAAATAATTTAAAAATCCATATTTTTCTACTTATCCTTCATGGTCCCAACTCAACCTACGGCGGCTCCGAACTTACACGCCACACACTCCCATTCATTGCCTACATCCACCTCAGCTGCCACACAGGGTTCACGCACTAAGAATCTGTTCGGTTTGTTCTCCTCCGTTGATGAAATAAATGCGCGATCGAATGGCTCTCCGTTATCGTCCCAAGTGACCAAACCCGTAAGCCGTTCACTCTAAAAACTTAAGATGTTCATTTAGACACAACCAAATCACATGAGGTTTGTTTTTAAACATTCATCTACTCAAGAAAAACACCTTTATACAGTTAATCAAGTATGAAATCAAGCCATTAAAAATGGAAAATCAAAATAAGTTAGGGCTAGGGCCAGAGCTCAATAAATTTGTCTGAGAGGGGAGGCCTCAATCAGATGATTGTGGTAGCTTTAATTGGATCCAAGGATCCTCTAGATGAAGTCTCAAACCCTAGTAATTTGTCTAGATATGATTTTGATGAAAGGTGGATTTCAGGTGTTGGTCTAGAGCTAGGTTAGAGGCTGTTTCAGAGAGGGCTTTTATGAGGAATCAACTCCTTTCACTGTGGTGATGGTGTGTGCACAATTAATTGGAGTTTAGTTCACTGTGTAGGTGTGGAGGAATATTTCATGGTTTTGGTTTGATTTTTGAGCTAAAAAATTAACTCTCACAGTGGGGACCAGAGGTGGAAGATGGTTGGATTGAGCGTAGAGATGCTTGAGGAGTCTTTGGTGAGATTTTGGCAGAGTTTCCTAAAAAATTTGGAACTCTATTCTCTTTGTCCATGAAGAGGCTGATTAAATAGAAGAACTTGGGCTGGCCACTAGGGCCAATTGATGGGTGAAAAATGGTGCTTAGGTGGAGGGCTGAGGAGCTCTAAGGAGCCATTAGGGTGAGCTGGCCTCTAGGGTTGAAATTAGGTTTTTTTTAGGGGTGTTGGCTCTCTATTTTTACATTTTCTAGCCACTAGGCCAGCCAGCAGGTCTAGGAGTGGTGGCTAGGTGGTTAGGTGAGCCAGGGGGTAGGTTAATTATTGTTAACCCTCAATGACAAGTGATGATAGAGGAGATATTTTGGTTAAGGCCCATAAATGAGATAAGATCCCTTAAATTAGGGGACTCTTGGTCCATAGCTCACCAAGATGATTTAAGTAGGTTTATTCTGGTCAATAGGGTGTGTTTAATAGCCGTGGTGTCATCTATTTGGTGACTTAGGCATGATTAAATCAATTTTGGTAAAGGGGTTCAATTTGGGTCAAAATGACTAGAAGTTTGGTTTGGCTAGGTTAGCCATGACATTGAGCTCAATTGATTGGTCAATATTGTGTAGATGATTTTCATGAGGAGTTTAGAATAGATTTGGAGTGATTTTGAATTGATTTGGAGGTTCAATTAGAGTGATTTTGGGCATTTGGTCAATTTGGGGGTGTTGGGTTAGACTTGGTTTAGGTTGGGCTAAGGTTGGGCTAAGTGCAAATTAATGATTTAAAATGATCTATATGAATATCATGAAGAGTTTTCAACATAAATTGGGTGTCAATTTTGGGGTTAGGGTATTAAATTTGGTGGAATTTAGGGAGATAGCTAATTTGGGGCAAATTTGAAGATTTTGGACTTGGGTTAAAATTGGGTGAAATTGAGGCTTGAACAAGGCTAATTGAAGGTCCAATTTGATGTTTAGGATTGTTATGAAGAGTTTAGGATTTAAATTTGGGAAAATTTAGTAGGCTATGAGATTCAATTTGGTGGGGTTAAGTCATATGGTCAAATTTGGGGGTTTGACTTGGATCAAAATTGAGCTCAAAGCATGGGTCAATTAGGCTTTGATTTGGTTTGGGTTGATCATATGAAAGATGAGTTTGAGTTTAGAGTTGAAATTGGGGAGGATTTGGGCCAAATTGATGGACATTTAAGGTGAATTTGGGGAAATTGTGTCTTTAAAGGCAATTTGGGAGTTTTGGTCAAAATTGTCAAATTGGGCTCAATTAAAGGGTCCAAATTGGTTTTGGAGACATTTGAAGTGATTTTGGATGTTTCGGGAAAGTTTGGGGTGCCAAGGATATTTTTTTAATTTTAGGAAATTTGATGGTATTTTGGTTATTTGGTAATTTTGGGTGGTTTTTGGCAATTTGGGTAGTTTCAAATGGTTTGATATGATTTTTGAACAAATTTGAGTATTTTGAGTGAATTTGGGAATTTTGGACAAATTTAGGGTTTGGGGGTGTTTAGGTAATTTGGGTGGATTTAGGAGCAAAAAACCAAGTTGGATATTTTTGAAAGAATTGGGGTGTTAACCACCATGTGTGACCTATGAGACAATGAAATCCCCTTTTGGGTACTCCATGTACTAGTCTTAGCTAAACCCTAGCTAAGGGCTAGTGGGTCTAGGGGATCATCTACATGAGTCTCCCAAAAGATCAAGGGATTAAAGTCAACAATTTTGGGTTTAGAGTTGTGAGGGTATCCAGGTGATAGTGAGTGTAAGTGAGTGACAATTCATCCAAAAATGGTTATCATTAGAATTAATATTTTCATTTAGAAATACTTATTAGTTGTTTTAAACTTAAGCTTACATTTAGGAGTACTTGTTAGAAAAACCACTTAAATTGATCTTCAAACTAAGGACTATAAGTAGTATACTAGAATTTGACTAAGGACCTCTTTCCTCGCTTCTTCATGGGATCAATACTAGGGTTTTTAAGGAAACCCCTACATTACATGAAGTGATACGTGCACTTGCGTTGAACCTATAGTGTGTGAACTAATTTATATATTTTATATTACATTTAAATTTTGCACATTAAATACTTAATATAAATTGGGTCAAGCTTTTGACCATATTTTTGAAAGCTAAATTAATGCGTAACTTTGGGTCAGGTCAAGTTTTTGACGCCATCTCAAGGGAATTAAATTGACATAAAACACGCAGAAAAACAACACACACTAGGGGCTCATCAAGTTTTTGGCGTCGTTACCGGGAAAGCTTTGCTAAGAACTTTAGGAGAATTTCAGTTAAACCTGTAAGACTTATATTTGAAATTTATAGGATTTTTATCTACTGTGTTTAGTTATTGTCTGTTTATTTTAAAGAAAATTAGAAATTCTGAAAATATTTTAGATATCTATCCTATTAGTTATGTCTTTAAATTTGCATGTGTAGTTGTGGAGCTGCAGACCTTGGATTTTACGACTCTGATTTAGATAAAACTTTTAGGAGGATGATGAATCAGAAAAGACTCCATGAATTTAATGTAAAAAAATGGTGGATCAACAATATAATGAATATTCAGATTTGGATTATAATGCTAGTTGCTTTGAAAGAGTAAACCCCAAAAGAGTGGAGGATTTTCAGGAAGATATACTAACTATTTTTAGTTCTCAGGCTACAGATATTGCAAAGAAGTTAGATCAACATATAGAAATTTATCCTTAAATGCCCCCAAATATTCAAGAAAATTCATTTAGACAATTTATTGAGCTTAAATATTTTAAAACTTTCCATAAGATATATAATCCTTATTCTAATTTTTACAAACCACGTTGAGAAAATTATTTAAGCTTTAACTGGAAAACTAATTTTGGAGTAAAAAACCATTTTTGAGAAGATAATCAATTGAATCAGACATGTAATTGGAATAGTCAAGGTCATTTTAACAATGAACTTTCTTTTCATAAAAAATTTAAACTCCAACCCACATGATGAGGAGAAAGAATTAATGTTAGAAGAGGTTGTGATTCAAATGAAAAGTGAGTTGGGAAATCAAGAGCTCGTACTAAGAAATATAGAAAACCAACTCGGGCAAATATTAATGCAATTAA
>NEWO01000752.1:195609-215655 GCA_003013225.1 Phalaenopsis aphrodite | reverse complement strand
GGATAAGACTATGCTTTTTCTATTTAAAGTAAATGAAATTGTATTTTTAAAGTATTAATAATCTTAGAGTTTCATGTGAGAAGAAAAGAATGATAATTTATGAAAAATCTTCAAAGCTAATATGAATTTATAAAGTTAAGGAATGTGAAAAGTTTTTAAATTTAAGAAGAGGATGGTGAAGTTCAAAATCATTAAAGGCTATCCATAGATAATAATCCTCACATGAAAAAGAAAAAAAAAGGGTTGAAAATGATCTTAAAAGAAATGCTAAGAGCAAAAGAAAAGAAAAAGAAAAATAAAAAGCAAGGAAAAGAAAATTATTTAAGGAGAAGCTTGAGGAGACAGTAATAAAAAATTAGCATCACTTGAATCAATTTGAGGAAGATGGCTTTATTACATTTTCTAAACTTGTATTTGAATATTAAAATCCTTAATAATAAAGATCTCATGAAGTTCTTTTTCATATGAATATTCTAAGTAGTTGTAATATGATAAATTGGAATTGTTCTTGAAATGAATAGAGAATCAGAAATCTTAGACTTGAGTATTAAGTACTCTTACACTTTTAGTTTTTACTTTAGTTATTAAAATTTTTTTTCTTAAGTTGTGCTATTATATTTAGTAAATCAAATTATAGAAATTTAGAAGTTAAACTCTGTACCATAAGTCATATTTTTATATAGTGAAAGCCTTACTTGAGGACAAGTAACATTTAAGTTTGGGGCACTTCGATACGCCTAAAATATGTTCAAATTTTCATATGCTTTTAATGATTATATTTGGTGATTTTCAATGATATTGCACTTTAAAGGAAGGTATTTTGTATATTTTTTGTTTCAGGTACTGGAAATGAAGTTTTACAGAAAAAGAAGCAAAAACGAGCAAGAAAGAAAATTCTATCCTGTCACATTTTGATATGTCTTTCTATGCTTAATCTCTTCTACACCTCTCACATATTTTTGAATGAAATTATAATTTAAAGAAAGGTTGTTTTCATGCTTATTTTGTAGGTCTATCTGTTAGGAATAAAACAAAACTAAAATGAGGTGAAACGAAGCTGAAACGGTAGTGCTATTATAGACCGGCACCAACGGCGCCCAAATCAGCGTCAAAGGTGCCCAAACCGGCGCCCGAATCCAGAGAATGACCAAAATATGGAGTTGACAGCACCCATAACGGTGCCCGAGACGGCTTTGACACAATTTTGGGCTGTTATGGTCGAGATTCAATGTATTTGGACGTTTTTTGGAAGGTTGCTTGAGGCGTCTCTTGGGAAATTCATCCCTACACTATAATAGAGTGATTTTATGTCAGAAAAAGTGGTGTGTGTGAGTGGAAAAATATGGAGAATGTTTATAGATCTTAGAATAAGAGTAGATATGTAGAGTTTTATCTTTTTTGAGAGATTGAAGAGGGGATTTTGAGAGAGCCTGTAAGGAAATGTACTATCATTGCATGGATCAACGAGAAACTTTGCGGGAGAGATTTTCATCTGTCTTTCAAAGGGAAAAAACTAAATATTGTGTTCTTAATTATCTTATGATTTTTGTAAACACTTATCTTGTGAATTTGCTTTGATGTAATAAAGTTTTTTGTTGTGTTTTCTTCATGTTTTGTGATGTGTTTCTCTTACTCTTTCTTCTTTTTTAGAAATAATGAGATGAGAAGAATAACCATTATTTTCCTTTTNGAAAAGATTGGGCAATTGATCAAGGATTAATTAGATGAAATTTTATTCTAGGTGGAATCATTTGTTGGGCTACGACGTTAAACAAAGCACTTTATGGGAGCCAACCCATAGTTATCAGTGTGGTTTCATTTAGTGTGCTTAAAAGTTGGGATTGTTAGTGCTGTATTGTGTTTACTTTAGTGTGGATTGATTAGTTTAATTGATGATTGGTAGATGTTTGGATTGTTAGTTGTTTGATTTGCTTTTGTGTGTCATGAGGGAGGTGATTTCTTAACTTTTTATTATTGTTAGACTTGTATGTTCTCTTGTTGAAGTTATATTGAAGAGTCCACTACAACTCAGGTCTCACCCAGACTTGAGTTTTAGAAGAAACATTATGAATTTATCAGTGACAGATCCATCTCAATTTTGTTACTTCCTTTCTTTGATCTTATTTTCATTTAGTAGAAGTAGCTAACCTATTTGATGAGTAACATGTGGATGAATTTACACTATCCTTATAACTGCTTTAGTTGCTTAATTATTGAGATATGGTTATGCCTGGTGTTGGTGCTCGAGAACCAGTTTATCAGTGATAATCTTATCTTTGGGATTATAATATGCAAAATCATTTATAAGTATTCGATATATTTGTGTAGTGATTCTGATAGAAAATGGAAGTAAGTTAGTGAGATGTGACGAGTTAAAGGAAGAGTTGAACTCATTTATCATGTGTGTTTGTGTTTGTGCTACAATAATATATAGGAATTGAAGAATAAATTTATATTACTATGTTGATACCTGTTATGTTAGTTAGAATTTTGTTTAGTTAATTTCATTCTGGCATGATTAGTTTTGATTTACTTTCTACTAAATGTTTTCTATCCTGATAAATAATTGTAGATGTTTTTATAGACATTTTTGGTGGATAGAATTTCTAAACTATTTTTCTTCCTACTTATATCTTCTATAATAAAAGCTATATATGTTAAAAATTAAGTTTAGGGGTAGGAAGAAAAATAAAATTTTAAAGCCAATATACTTCCTTTAAGTTTAATATTATTACAAGCATATTTTAGGCTAGATTTATTTTCAGCTGCAGTCATTCTATCCTGATTATGAATGTATATAAATTTGATAAGATGTTGTAGTAGTAAGTAGATTCAACTTTTACTTTTTCTTCCTACTACATTTTATGGAATTAATTACAAAATATTTTAAAATTTAAGTTTGGGGGGGAAGACACATTTCTTTTAAAATAAAAAAAAAACTAAATTTTATTTGTCCTCAATTAGCTATATTTTCAAAATTTAATTTGACATGACCTTGGGTTTTAGAGGATAACTTTAGATAACTGTATTTGTGTTTCTAAATATATAGTAGACTTAATTAAAATTTTTTAACAATGAAAGTTAATTGTAGAGTTAAGATGTTTGGTATGAATGGATAAGACTATGCTTTTTCTATTTAAAGTAAATGAAATTGTATTTTTAAAGTATTAATAATCTTAGAGTTTCATGTGAGAAGAAAAGAATGATAATTTATGAAAAATCTTCAAAGCTAATATGAATTTATAAAGTTAAGGAATGTGAAAAGTTTTTAAATTTAAGAAGAGGATGGTGAAGTTCAAAATCATTAAAGGCTATCCATAGATAATAATCCTCACATGAAAAAGAAAAAAAAAGGGTTGAAAATGATCTTAAAAGAAATGCTAAGAGCAAAAGAAAAGAAAAAGAAAAATAAAAAGCAAGGAAAAGAAAATTATTTAAGGAGAAGCTTGAGGAGACAGTAATAAAAAATTAGCATCACTTGAATCAATTTGAGGAAGATGGCTTTATTACATTTTCTAAACTTGTATTTGAATATTAAAATCCTTAATAATAAAGATCTCATGAAGTTCTTTTTCATATGAATATTCTAAGTAGTTGTAATATGATAAATTGCAATTGTTCTTAAAATGAATAGAGAATCAGAAATCTTAGACTTGAGTATTAAGTACTCTTACACTTTTAGGTTTGACTTAAGTTATTAAAAGTTTTTTTCTTAAGTTGTGCTATTATATTTAGTAAATCAAATTATAGAAATTTAGAAGTTAAACTCTGTACCATAAGTCATATTTTTATATAGTGAAAGCCTTACTGGAGGACAAGTAACATTTAAGTTTGGGGGACTTCGATACGCCTAAAAGAGGTTCAAATTTTCATATGCTTTTAATGACTATATTTGGTGATTTTCAATGATATTGCACTTTAAAGGAAGGTATTTTGTATATTTTTTGTTTCAGGTACTGGAAATGAAGTTTTAAAGAAAAAGAAGCAAAAACGAGCAAGAAAGAAAATTCTATCCTGTCACATTTCTATATGTCTTTCTATGCTTAATCTCTTCTACACTTCTCACATATTTTTGAATGAAATTATAATTTAAAAAAAGGTTGTTTTCATGCTTATTTTGTAGGTCTACCAGTTATTAATAAAACACAACTAAAATGAGGTGAAACGAAGCTGAAACAGTGGAGCTATTGTAGACCGGCGCCAACGGCGCCCAAATCTGCATCAAAGGCGCCCAAACCGGCGCCCAAATCTAGAGAATGACCAAAATATGGAGTTGAGCACACCCAGAACGGCGCCCGAGATGGCCTTGACACGATTTTGAACTGTTATGGTCGAGATTCAATGTATTTGGACGTTTTTTGGAAGGTTGCTTGAGGCGTTTCTTGGGAAATTCATCCCTATACTATAATAGAGTGATTTTATGTCAGAAAAAGTGGTGTGTGAGTGGAAAAATGTGGAGAATGTTTATAGATCTTAGAATAAGAGTAGATATGTAGAGTTCTATCTTTTTTGAGAGATTGAAGAGGGGATTTTGAGAGAGCATGTAAGGAAATGTACTAGCATTGCATGGATCAGCGAGAAACTTTGCGGGAGAGATTTTCATCTCTCTTTCAAGGGGGAAAAGCTAAGTACTGTGTTCTTAATTATCTTATGATTTTTGTAAACACTTATCTTGTGAATTTGCTTTGATGTAATAAAGTTTTTTGTTGTGTTTTCTTCATGTTTTGTGATGTGTCTCTCTTTCTCTTTCTTCTTTTTTGCAAATAATGACATGAGAAGAATAACCATTATTTTCCTTTTACTTTTCTTTCGTAATGAGTAGGATTCTTGTTTAGGATATTAGAATGAATGATAGAAAAAGTTTTAATTATAAATATGATTGTGTTTACTTGCACTTCATTTACATTACACTAAGGGTGTGTTGTAGTGTTAAAATTTGTTGTAATTGCATTAAGGCTCGAGAGGGCGGTGTAATTCTTAACAAAGTAGAACAACATTCAAATTCCATGGATGGTGAAGTTCATGGGGGTTAAGTGCAAATAAATAGAAAAATATATGTATTACTTGGTGAAGAGTTGGAGATTCTAGGGTGATGGACTAAAATCCCTAATTTTGTCTTAGTGTTTAAGAATTAAAGTGAGAGTTATCCTTCAGGGGAAGGGAAGTGGGAGCTCTGGAGTGAATGCCAGTGTCCTCCCAGCCTAACCACTAATTTAGAGACTAAACCTATGATCAGCCAATGATTTTCCATAACACTTGGCTGAGGATAGAGAATTAAAATTGCACCTATTTGGTACATACAATATTTAATGCATCCAATTCCTTTTCGTCATCCAATTTACTACATAAGAATAACAATTTTTAATATCTCAAATTTCTCTAGATCAATTCATCCAAAAATGGTTATCTTTAGAATTAATATTTTCATTTAGAAATAGTTTTTAGTTGTTTTAAACTTAAGCTTACATTTAGGAGTACTTGTTAGAAAAACCACTTAAATCGATCTTCAAACTAAGGACTATAAGTATTGTACTAGAATTTGACTAAGGACCTCTTACCTCGCTTCTTCATGGGATCAATACTAGGGTTTTTAAGGAAACCCCTACATTACTTGAAGTGATACTTGCACTTGCGTTGAACCTATAGTGTGTGAACTAATTTATATATTTTATATTACATTTAAATTTTGCACATTAAATACTTAATATAAATTGGGTCANATATATATATATATATATATTAATGGGTGAAGAATTGGAGATTCTAGGGTGACGGACTAAAATCCCCAATTTGGTTTTAGTGTTTAAGAACTAAAGCGAGAAATACCCTTCAGGGGAAGGGAAGTGGGAGCCAGTATCCTCTCAGCCTAACCACTGATTTAGAGACTAAACCTATGATTAGCCAACAATTCTCTATAACACTTGACTGAGGGTAGAGAATTAAAGTTGCTCTTATCTGGCACATATAATATTTAATGTATCTCATTCCTTTATGTTATCTATTTCACTACATAAGAATAACAATTTTCAACATCTAAAAATTCTCCAAACTAATTGATCCAAAAGGGTTATCTTTAGAATTAATATTTTCATTTAGGAATAGTTATTTGTTGTTTTAAACTTAAGACTTACATTTAGGAGTACTTGTTAGAAAAACCACTTAAATCGATCTTCCAAACTAAGGACTATAAGTAGTAGACTAGAATTTGACTAAGGACCTCTTACCTTGCTTATTCGTGGGATTGATATTGGGGTTTTTAAGGAACACCCTACATTACTTGAAGCGATACGTACACTTGCGTAGAACCCATTATGTGTGAACTAATTTATATATTTTATATAGCATTTAAATTTTGCACATTAAATACTTAGTGTAAGTTGGGTCATGTTTTTGGCCATATTTTTGAAAGCTAAATGACTACTTTAACTTCAGGTCTATTAAGTTTTTGATGCCATCTCAGGGGAATTAAGTTGAGATAAAACAAGCATAAAAAGAGCACAGACTAGGGGTGCATCAGTGACATTTGGTTTTTAGGGTAAAATTGGGGGTTTTGAGATCAACGTTGGAATTGGGCTTGAGATTAGGTTTGATTGGGCTTGGCTTTGGTCTCAATTGGGATTGAATATGGTGAATTTTGATTTTGAATTGAAATTGGGTGAGATTGCAGTCAATTTGGTGGAAATTTGGGGTGAATTCAGAAATTTAGATATTTAGGGTCAATTTGGAGATTTTGGTCAAAAAGGGTCAATTTGGTTAAATTAGGCTCAATGGAGTGGTTCAAATTGATTTTGGGGACATTTGGAGTGACTTTGGAGATTTTGCGAATTTTTGGGGTATGAGGGGCTCTAGCAATTTTGACAATTTTCGGGGTATTTTGAGGATTTTTGGAAAATTTAGGGTTTAGGGGCTATTTGGTAATTTGGGAAAGTTGGGGCTAAGAAGGGTCAAAATTGGGAATTTGGCAGAATTGGGATCAATTGAGAATGTTAATCATGAGGTCACCCTATTGAGCCATAAGACCAAGGAAAATCCCATTTTGGATCCTACATGTGCTGGTCTTAGCTAAACGCTGGCTTGGGTCTAAGGGTTTGGGAGATCACCCACACGAGTTTTCAAAAGAAGTAGGGAACTAGGTTAAGCATATTAGGTTTAGGTTGTGAGTGCAAATGCAAGTGTGTGTATGTGTAGACCTAACTAAGACCACACCAGCCAGGGCTAACCCTAAGGCCAAATAATCCTATGGGGACTCATCCTGAGTTCCCCTATGTTGACTCCAACTACTAGTTGCTAGAGGTTACAGCCAAACATGTGAAACTCCAAGAAGAGTAAAGAAGAGCTTCAAAATTTCTAAGGTGAGAGTTCCTTTACTAGTCTTTTAGGAATAGTCGACAGGAAATTCATATGACTAGATCCTAGGCTTCTAAAGAAGAAACTAGACCTCAACCAAAAGTGAGGTCAACAATAATATCATCATTAAAGTATTGGTAGCTGTTGGGGCCATCACCCAGCATGGGTGTTTTGCTCCCACAAGCCAAAAAAATGATCTAGAGTACCCCTTGGGAAAGGTGGGTACAACTGCTCACAATATGAGCACTTAATCAACCAAAGATCATTTTGTACCTCTTTGGAAGGCACCAAACATATTATTTTGCACTTGGGCATGCTTGGGTGTGCTTAGGCACCCATTTTGGCTACTTGAGCTCTCGAGTCCCCGAAGAGGGGCTTGCATTTGCTCTTTTTTCTACCACGTGCATGTAGCTTTAAGAGGGGGGACTTTTATGGATCATCAGACCAGAGGAAACCATTTAAGAGTGAAAATAAGATGTCTAACATTGGTGTGATCATCCAAGATTGGTCACATTGAGTGGCAATCGTCACCTAAGGCCAAATACGACTAGAGTTGCTCAGAATCCTAAATTTTGCCTTGATCATCCGTTAAAGGGATTTGACTAATCTGGAAGCTACAAGAAGATACATATTTGTAAAATATGACCACATAACTTTAAAATGAACATTTTAGCAGCTTCACATTTGAAATTCTAGTGCTGACAGACATCTAAGACACCTTCTTGTGTGGATCAGTATGATCCCCAATTTTCTAAAAAAAATTGTACGTAGGAGGGTTCCATGATTCCACTTAATTATAGGAGAGAATGAATAGATGGAGTGAGGTATTTAAGCATGAACTGGCTATTAATTATGTATCCTGTTAGAATTGTCATCGCTCATAGGTGGACTTTTCCGAGTAGGGTTGAACTAGCACCAGCCTTAGTTTCTTGCTCAACATATGTACCAGGAGGTCAAGATGGATGCCTTGAGAAATGATACACTATGAATAAATAGTGAATATTATTAAGTCATTAAATTGAACATCCTACACATGTGATATCAAAAGTTGATGCTAACATTCTGATTACACTTCTTTGTTACAATGTGTGCTTGTACTTTCCAATAATTTGTCACGGTCTTTGGTTGTTAAAGATTTAAAGTATATATTAATCTTGTGATAGTCTCTAATCTAGAGATATGTTAGCCATAGGTAGCTTGATATCTTTATTATCTAACAACTCTAACTAATGGTTTGTGTTAAATTTCTTTAAGGACTAGCCTGGCTCTTATTATATCATTAGTAATGTTTGTGAGTTTTTAAGCATCTTCTATGTTCTTAAGAGCCAAGTCAGAAGATTCCACATAAGCTAGGAAAATAGGTGACAAATTTAATGAGAATACAAATGAACAATCTCAAAGCATACACATTTGAGGTCACAAAGGATGAATAATATAACTATGTCTTATTTTTTATGTTTAGCAAGAAGACAACTAACTCAACTTAGGCAACATTATCTAAATGATCTATTTAACCATTATACCAATACATGTATAAAATTTTGAATTTAATGGGGGTCATTTATTTTATGATTTCATTGAAGAAGGTGCTCTTTTGTTAAATCTACTTCCTTTTGACCATATATCTTTGGTCGGCACAAATTTTTTTATGGAGTTGCCCATTCGAAGCTGTTAATCAACGACATTGGAATCCCGTTGCCCGCTTCTGAAAGACATTTAATTTACATATATATATATATATATATATATATATATATATATATATATATATATATATATATATATATATATATATATATATATATATATATATATATATATATAAAAGTTTAGAAAAACATGAAATAAAACTGATCCGATATCTTTCATAGTATAAATAAAAGAGTACTAGACCTCAAACCATGTATCTATCCCGAAAGATAAACACAAAACTTGAGGGTGAGACTCGATCAAATAAACTAAGAAATATATGACATCCATTTGGTCTGTGAAACTGTTTTTATTTATAAGAACACAAGTTCCCCTATTAATATGAAAAATTAAGTAGGGTTTATATTAAGCTGGGCTCAGAAAAACTTCCTATAAGGGCAAGCCCATATAGATAATTACATCTTAAATGACCAAAGTCACTCAAGAAAACTCTAGATAAAAATTAGGGAATATTATCTTCAAGGAGTTCAAAAGGATAGGACCTTTTCAACGAGGTCAGACAAAGAGGTGTGAAAGGGGAAAGACTTAAATTTGGGACATTTATTGTAGAATACAAAGAAGGAAGAACTAGGGGATGTCGATGACTTCCCAGTCTATCATATTGTTTTGCTTCAATTTAGAGGAGAAATATTTAAATGATTCATCCTGCCAATTTTTATTTGTTTAGGGCGATGTGAGGATTTAGGTCATGACAAACGATAACCTTAGAATCCTAAGACGAGTTAGGGCTTAAATTGTACAACAAGACATTAAAAAAGCCTAAAGATGAGATAAGGATTTATGTTGCATAAGCAAACCACCTCGAAGTCCTATGGATTGGTTATTTAATTCTAAAGAAAGAGTGGTTTTGCTGATATAGACTTATCCTGCTGTTGAAGATGGCCGTACTGCCCACAATGCTAACTCTAAGCTCCTCATCGTGACGAGTTAAGCTTTCTAATGTGTCAGGTTATGATGTCAAATCAGATGTCCCAAAGGTTATGCTAATTTAAATATCATGGGGGCATATTAAAGTTGATTAGAGTGACACCTGTTAGGATCCTACGATTCCCTTGTTCTGGTGCCATTATTTTCTTCCAGATCTACTTAGTCTAAATAAATTTACTAAACTTAACTTGATGAGTTCCATACTTTCATTTAGACCGTAGAAAATCTCGTTAGCAACCTTAGGTTACCTCCTCTTAGGGATTCTCAATCATTCGATAGAGACGTCTTAATTTAGTTGCAATTATTTTTTTATAATGTTTGTAATTAATTTTTGAGTTTTCTTATATTTTGAATGTTGTGGCGGTAAATTTTATCTTGATTAATTTTTAGTTTTAGTTTTAGTTTTACGGTTTTCCTAGAAATTTTGGTTTTCATGCAGGGTGACATCGTTATTTAGCATGCAAGCTCGAGGCAAGAAGTAAAAATCTCGTTCCTCCACCTGAAAGGTTAGTATTTGCAAGGCATGTATATAATTTTGCAGGGAATTTAAATTGCTGGAGTAGATGAAGGTTTAGCTACCAAACCCCAAGTTATGACTTTATTGAATCTCAGAGGATCCTAGTGGATGATTTTAGAACAAAAATATAGTAAGTCCAATTTGTCCTTCAGAATGTCTAATAGATTTCAAAATGCTCGAGGCATGACCCTAGACCATTTTGAATATTTTTTGAAATATTTCGAGTTCGTTTTGGACTTATCATTTTGTTTCATTAATCATCTCAAGTTGAAGTGTGACTACCCCGTTGCTCAGTGAAACTTGACAATTTAATTATCCCAAGGATACCCAATTAATCAATTGATGTTTCGTTTAACGGTTATCTGAGTGGGTGCCCCTAAGGCAAGTTCAAGTCATTTAAAATTATGGTGTCCATAATTAAGGTCATACTTGTAGTATTTAAAGATGTTAATCACCAATCATGTTATCTTCTAAACCATATCAATTGAGTGTAGACATCAAGTCTAGATCGCTACCAAGTCCTTAATAATCATGATAGGTGGAATGGTGATTATCCAAAATTTTATTTAAGTGATATATATTCTTATTGAATGATCACATCATCCTCAACTTTGGGTTTGAGAAAAGTAAATTACCATCTTTTCTATCTTAAGCCCATCACTTAATAATCATTTGATCTTAGTTGACTTTCAAGTCATAAAGAATAGGAGAATTATGATTTTGTTGAAGCTGTGTAAGGGTGGTGAGTGAGTTTCTACCTTTCAATCCCATTGTATTTCAATCATCCAAACATGTTTATTAAAATCAAAATTACCCATTTTCCCTTGGTTAATCCTAAATTTTGATTTAAGACACCAAAATCTAAAATGACTATTTTGCCCTTGGGGTGCTTCACCTCATTATTCATTAAACATAACCCAAATGACTTTGAGCATTTAGAGTGTCATGTCCATGAGGAAATTACAATATTAGAGGAGAATATGAGGCTTCTATAAATTAATTTACTTTAATTATTTATTTAAATTCAGAAAATAGGATTTTCAAAAAATTGGTTAATTTAACTCTCCAAAATAAAATTTCTATTTATGAGGAAATTATGAGAGGTTACCTTAGGTCAGACAAACACTTAAGCAAGATTTCATGATTTTTTGAATTAAATTTTATTATTAACAAGCTTCAATGATTTAATTAAATAAAAAATAATGTCTTAATTACCTAAATAATTTTTATGTATTTTTATTAGAGTTTTCTGAGTTCAAAAAACTCAGAGAAACAATTTTTGTATTTTTATGATCTTTAATTTGTTTAGTATAATTATTTTAATGGGAAAATAAGGAAAATTCACTTTTAAACTTTTAAGATTTATTTTTAACTTAGAAAAATTAGGAAAAATATTTTAATGAGTCCTAAGTGATTAGAAAATAATTAGGCATATTTTAAAATATTTTGATATTTTTGAAATCTTTAATTATTTTTAATGATTTTTAAATTCAAAATAAGACTAAAAAATTAAGAATTTTCTAAATTATAATTTTTATTTTTCCCAAGTGCCTCTCATAACAAGGAACTCAGAAAATCACTTTTCATAATTTTCTCAAGTGTATTTAATTTAATATAATTATTTTTGTACAAAAATATGAGGTTTTTTAGAAAATCAACTTTAATACTCAATTTTAATCAGATGATTTTCAAATTTTTACAGTAGATAAACATGATTTTTATGAATAATGTGGGATTAATTTTGTCAATTTTTAATAAGTATATAATTCACATAAATTAACACAAGATATGTACACTTAAGTAAATATATAAATTTACAAAATTATTCAAGCCATCATGGTATTTTTTCTAAGCTTCCCTAACCATAGGAAACCTACAAGAATTATTCCCATAATTTTCTGAGTGATCTTTTAATTTATATAATTAAAATGGTCAAAATGGCCACTTTCGCTTGAAAATTAAGTTTAGAAGCATAGAGATGTCCTCTGACCTTGAAAAAATTAGACGACATAGTCTCTATCATTAGAAACAAACCCTCAAAATTTCACACTATGGTGAGCAATGTTTGATCATAATGAATTAAAATACTCCAGAGGGTATTTAATTCATTAAAAAATCAAGAAATAAGGAAATAAATTTTATTTTTAGTCCATATTATTCTTCTCTGTTCACTGAGAAATTGGTTTTTTTTTATTTTTATGATCTTTTTAGAGAAAGATATGGAACCATATTTTTCTACTTATCCACGCAGCGCCAACTCATCCTACGGCGGCTCCGAACTCACACGCTGAGCGCTTCCATTCATTATGCTTTCCAACTAGACATGCCACGCGGCGCGCGGTTCATACACCAAGAGTCTGTCTGGCTCGATTTCCTCTGTCCATTGGATACACGCGCGATCGCATGACTATCCGTTATCGTCCCCAAGTGATCTAATCTGTAAGATGTTCACACTAAAACCTTAAGATCTCTTCCAATACTCAACTAAATCACATGGGGTTTGTTTCTAGACTTTCATCTAGTCAAGAAGAACACATCTATATGGCTAATCAAGTATGAAATCAAGCCATTACACATGGAGAGTTAAAATAAGCTCAGGTTAGGGTTAGATCTTAATACCTTTGTCTGAGAGGGGAGGCCTCAATCAGATGGTTGTGATAGCTTTGATTCAGTCTAACGAACCTCCAGATGAAGTCCTATGTCCTGAAGAATTGTCTAGTTATGATTTCGATCAACGTGGATTTCAGTTCTTGGGGCTTTAATGGGGAATCAACTTCTCTTACTCTAGGGATGGTGTGTGCACATTTAATTATAGTTTGGTTCACTTTGGAGGTGTGGAGAAAATTTTCCTAGTTTTGGGGAAAATTACAGTGAATAAATTGGCTCTGTAGAGTGCTATGGAAGGCTGAGAGCAGGGGATTACACTTAGGAAGGTTTGAAAAAGCTCTGGTGAGATTTTGAAAGAGTTTCCACAAGGTTTTCAACTCTCTTATGTTTGTCCATGGAGGAGGTGAGTCATTATAAAGAGGTGGAGCTCAAGGCCAATTTGTGGGTGCAATAAGCTGCTTTTGTGGAGGGCAGAAGAGTTCCAAAGAGCAACTGAGGTTGGAAAGCTTGAATAAGTTCAATTGGGTTTGAGTTTTGTGAGGTGGCTCTCAGCTTTGACACTTTTCTATGAGTAGATTGCCTGGATAGAGTAGAGGAGGTGGTTAGGTGAGTCAGTGGGAGGGTTAATTATGATTAACCCTTAATGGTTTGTCATGATGGAGGAGATTTCTTAATTAAGGCCCAGAAATGGGATGAAATTCCTTAATTTAGGGACCCGTTGGTCCATATCTCACTTGGGTGGGTTTAGAGTGGTTAGCTTGGTCAAATAGAGTGTGCTTAGTGGCTGTGGTGACATTAATTTAGTGACTTTGGCATGGCTAAGTCAATTTTGGTGAAGGAGTTGTCAAAATGGCTATAAGTTGAGTTTGGGTTAGGCTAGCCATGACGTTGAGCTCAATTTATTGATCAATATTGTGTAGATGATTGTCATAAGGTTTTTAAAAATGATTTGGAGTGATTGTGAATTGGTTTGGGGGTTCAATTTGGAGGATTTTTAGGCATTTGATCAATTTGGGGGTGTTGGGTTAAACTTAGGTTTAGGTTAGGTTAAGGTTGGGTTATGTCCAAATTGATGGTTCAAAATGATCTAAGGGAATTTCATAAATATTTTTCAACATAAATTAGGTGTCAATTTTTGGATTAGGGCATTAAATTTGGTGGAATTTGGAGACAACCAATTTGTGGCAAATTTGATGTTTTTGAATGTGGGTTGAAATTGAGTGAAATTGAGGCTTGACCAAGGCCAATTGAAGGTCCAATATGATGTGTAGGATTGTTAGGAAGAATTTAGGATTCAAATTGGGGCAATTGAGTGGATCATATGGTTCAATTAGGTGAATTAAGTCATATGGTCAAAATTGGGGGTTTAATTTGGATCAAAATTGAGCTCAAAGAAGGGGTCAAATAGGCTTGGATTTTATTTGAATTGATCACATGAAAGATGAATTTGAGTTTATAATTGAAATTGGGGAGTATTAGGGCCAAATTGATGGGTATGTGAGGTGAATTTGGAGAAATTGGGCCTTTAAAGGCAATTCGGGGCTTTTTGGTCAAAGTGGCCAAAGTTGGTCAAATTGGGTTCAATTAAAGAGTCCAAATTGGTTTTAGGAACATTTGAAATGATTTTGGAGAGTTTTGGGAAAGTTTGAGCCACAATGGGTATTTTGGTAATTTTGGCAAATTTGAGGGTATTTTGGTAATTTTAGAAATTTTAGGATGTTTTGGGTAATTTGGTAGTTTTAATGGGTTTGAAATGATATTTGCACAAATTTGGGTACTTTGGGTGAAATTGGGAATTTTGGCCAAATTTAGGGCTTGAGGGTGTTTAGGTAATTTGGGTGGATTTAGGGGCAAATGACCAAGTTGGATATTTTGGTAGAATTGGGGTGCCAACCGCCATATATGATCAATGAACCAATGAAATCCCTATTTAGGTCCTCTATGTTCTGGTCTGAGCTAAACCCTAGTCTAGGGCGTGGGTCTAGGGGACCATCTACAAGAGTCTCCCAAAAGATCAAGGGATCAAAGTCAACAATTTTGGGTTTAGGGTTGCAATTGACTATAGGTGATAGTGAGTGTAAGTGAGTGAAATAGCTTCAAACCAACACCCAGGGCCAACCTTAAGGCCAAGCAGTCATATGAGGACTCTTCTTGAGATCCCCCATACTGACCCCACCTACTAAGTGCTAGAGGTTAGCACCAATATGTGGAACTTCAAGTTGAGGAAGGAAGAGTTTATAATTTCTAAGGGTGTGGGTTCCTTTTCTAGTTTTCTAGGAATAGTCATCGAGAAAACCTTATTGCTAGACCCTAGGCTACTAAAAAGGGAAAACTAAACCTTAACCGAAAGTGAGGTCAACAATCTTTATTCTATATAGTACGAGACGGAGGCCTCATAGTTTGGCTAATAGGCATAATCATTATCACCTTTTATTTAGGGTGGATGTAATGCCTCAATATCCTTAGGTTCTCTCCCCCTTATAACATGGAGTTAGTAATTATATCAAAATTTTTTTCTTGGGGATCCATTAAAAAAGGATGCTCCATCTCTCCTCTCTTATCATTTGAGCCACTTGGTCCTCAAATTCGGCTAGATGTTATGTTATAAACTCTTTGGCTTTATCCGTGTTTATACAAGCTTCTTTGTAATATTATTAACATCTTAGAATGACACTCTTCTAATTTTTTATATGCCTAAAATTATAACACCTAAAAAAATGTTAGATCAAAATTTGTTATGTAAACATACTGTGAAGATAAAAACACTAGGGGGATAAATGAACGAGAGAGGGTGAACCATAAATAATAAAAAATTATGAAGAGAAATAAGGCCCCTTTTCTCTCTCTGCAATAGAATCCAAAATTTTAATCTTGGTATTAATGGAATTAAATGAATTTCCTTTAATCCCACAACTAATTAAGCCACCATACTCATGTTTCAAAAAGAATAGATCTTTTAAGTCATGTATCACAACTCCAATTCCAAGGATCTCTTCTATAAGTATGCTAATATTTAACATAAGCCAGTTGAGGCCACTATCTATAAGAACAAATAGGTGAAATAGAGAGTAAAATGAGTCTAAATTTCTGAAGAAGAGGATAACCTAACATTTCTTTATAAGCAGATTGAAGTCAAAGTTAGAAAAAATCATATTGGAGAGCAATCCTTTAATAATACTATTCTTAATTTTGTTAGGGTATTTCTAATAGTCTTGTTGGTTACTTCTCCTTCATTTTAATTTTGTTAGGGTATTTCTAATAGTCTTGTTTGGACTTATGTTAAAGTCAAATGAAATTTAGGTCTCACCAAGGCCAATTGAAGGTCAAGTTTTATGTATGGGAATGTTATGAAGGTTTTTCAACAAAAATTGTGGCAAGTTGAGTAAGCCATAGGTTCAATTTGGTGGAACCAAGCCATGGCGCCAAAATTGGGGTTTTGATTTGGACAAAAAATTAGGTTCAAATCATGGGCCAAACAGGCTTGGATTTGGGTTTAATTGGTCATATGAAGGGTTAATTTGATTTTAAAATTGAAATGAGGGGAATTTGGGAACAAACTGATAGACATTTGATGTGATTTGGGAAAAATTATGCCTTTCAAGGGCAATTTGGGTGTTTTGGTCAAATATGGTCAAATTGGCCACATTGGGTCATGTGCTATTTGAGGAAAATGAAATTGGGAATTTTTTGGAAGTTTTGGGAATTTTTGAGATTTTTTGGATTTGAATTTTGGGCTACGGAGGGGAATTTTGGTAATTTGACAATTTTTTGTGATTTTGGATAGTTTGGGTGTTTTCAAGATGTTTAGAATGATTTTTGAACCAACTTGGGTATTTTGGGTAAATTTGGGAATTTTGGCTAAATTTGGGTCCCAATGATAATTAGGTAATTTGAGGAAGTTTAGGGGCAAGAGGTTGGGTTGGGCATTTTGGTAGAGTTGAGGTACCAACCATCTTTAATATGCCATGAACCAATGAAAACCCCATTTTGGGTCCTTTATGTACTGGTCTTAGCTAAACCTTAGCCTAGGGCCAGTGGGTTTAGGGGACCACCTGCATGAGGCTCCCAAAAGCATCAAGGGACCAAAGCCAACAAGTTTAGGTTTAAGGTTGTGAGTGATAGTGAGTGTAAGATACAAACACCCAGGGTCAACCCTAAGTTCCAACGGTTCTAAGGTGACTCATCTTGAGTTCCCCCATAATGACCCCACCTACTAAGTGCTAGATGTTATGATCAATATGTGAAACTTCATGTTGAGTAAAGAAGATGGTAGAATTTCTAATGGTGAGGGTTCCTTGTCTAGTTTTCTAAGAATACTCAATAGGAAAGTCCTATGACTAGACCTTAGGCTACTAAAGAGGAAAAACTAAACGTCAACCAAAAGTGAGGTCAACAATTTCAAGTAATATAGGATTTTCCTTAAGAATATCGGCATTGATGCCATGAGAAAAGCAGAAACTGTTAATATTGACTTGCAAAACTTCTAAATTGCAGATAAAAAAGAGAGGAGAACAATCTCGATTTGTTTGTAATTATTAAAACTAAATTCAAGCATGATGTAACAACTAAATTTAAAAGTTTAATAAAGTTCAAAAGACTAATATAGTACAAAAATGAGTTTGAATGTTATTAAAAGATCTTTCCCCTTGCTAAGAGATGTTAATCAATGTATGATTTGATTGATGAAAAAGATAAAATGATGTTTTGTGTCAAATAGGAGCATTTTTGTTCATTACTCCCTCTTAGTGCTAGCAAAGAACATTAGTTAACCTAGAGTTTTTCATCAACTTGTGTTGTAGTGCAGAGCAGATTTTGACCTCTCACTTCCAGATTACCCATTATGCCCTCTCTATAGAGCCTACTAGGGACCTTTACGATCCAAACTTTAAACTGAATTTATAAAAGAATCTAGTCTGTTACTCTAGAAACATCACTTCTGCACCCATCAAAACTTATTTCCCTTTCTATTTGCACTCCCCTCTGTTGATCGCAACAGCTCTGCCCAAGTTGAAAAGTGGTACTTATTAGTTGGTGAAATCATAGCCATCCTGGGTCTTTATGTTTCTTAACATATTTTAATAATACAAATGGTCATTTTGCAAAGTAGATGAAGAACAACTGAAAATACCATCACAATATTTTAAAATAAAAAGAAATATTTATATCATTCTCATCCCAAAAGATTAATTCCCAAATGCAAGGAAAAATTAATAAAAACTACTCAGAATTCATGGATATAAAATAAAAACACATGATTTGTATTGAAAGTCAAGTCTTATAACAAAACTTAAACACAAATACAAGATACTTATCTTTATGTCTTCTCCCCAAGAAAATCCTAAAGGTTCCTTGAAGCAATCTTCAAACTCTTTTACAAAATAATGACTCTCACTCTCACACACAAAAACACACACTAAAACCTTCAAGAAGTCTTCTCCAATACACCCCCAAAAAAACTCTCCAAGAGTCCTTTTTCGTCAAGGATTTAGCCATATTAATAGATAAATAAAATTCACCAAGGGTCACTTCAAGCACCCCTTAAAAATTTTGTCAAATTTAATGGATATTCTAGAAGTTGGTTACTAGCGCTACAACGCCAGTCAGGGGCACTATAACGCCTAACCAACTCGATACCTGGCGCGATGGCGTTAAAGGTGGCGTTATGGCGCCATACAAAATCTTCCATTTTCGCTCCATTTTGTCCTCATTTTCTCTGAATGTCCATTCCATGTTTATGAAATCAAAAACATTCCTTTAAACTGCAACATCAACAAAAATATGCATAAAATGAGCATGAAATATACACTAAAAATAGGTAATTTTTAGGTGGATCGATGAGCCATATATCATGATATTTAAAGTCAAAGTTTGAGCCCCTAGGAGAGAAAAATTGGTGGATTTCGAATGAAAGTTTTAAATTAATTTTGATTGATTATATTAAGTACTTTTAGCTTGCATTCACTTTGGTTGAATTTTAACCATGATTTGGTCCCATTTTAAGTAAGTTATTAAGATTATTGTCTTACTATCGAACTTATGGTCAAATTTGTCGTTGGCTTAATGGGTCCCAAAAAAAGCCTAAAGTGGGTATGAAGGGGCTCATTTGAAAGTTTTTGATAATCTAAAGTACTCGCGTAGACCGTTCTGAAAAATAATGCTTTCATGAAAAACTTTTATGTTGGACCATTTTATATACATGTAAACCCGAAACAAAAATTTTTATTTGAAAATCGTATGTGATCATCATTGAACTGGTTCGCAATTTTCTCATATGTGATAATGAGCATCGTGCAATTTAAAGAGTGAAATTCTGATCACTCGATCAGTATATGGAGAATATGATAACGTTGTAGAGGTAGAAGCACTATTCATGCATGAAAGCTATATATAAAAAGCTTTTCATAAAAATTATATTATATAATCATAAACTTGTTTGCATGGTCTCTATATATTATAATAAATATCGTTCAACTTTCATGACAAAGTTTCACATTTTACTGCTATCTGTGGAGAAAATGACAATTTTTGTTTGTGTTTTAATTTAAGATGATTTTTAGCTCAATTTTAGGGTTTAGCTGGTTCTGTTTTGATTTGTTTGATCTCATTTTTTTACACTTAGATTTTAATTGCATGTTACTTAAAGTTTTAAGTCAAGTGGTGTTAAAAATATAGTTTTTTTAATATCAATTCAGTCATTTGGTGACACTATGAGAGAGGACTTGTCCCAATGAAATTGGATACAAGTCAAGGAAAATAGTTGACCAGAAAGCAATATCAACAAATAAAAATTTTATTTTTAATGTGATATTAACCATATAGTTATAAAAGAAATAATAAAATTTAGATATGCAATATATATATATATATATATATATATATATATATATATATATATATATATATATATATATATATATATATATATATATATATATATA
>NEWO01000752.1:100599-194596 GCA_003013225.1 Phalaenopsis aphrodite | reverse complement strand
ATTTAATAAAGTTGTCATTAGATTCATATTAATGAAAGCGGTCTTGTCAAATTTTTTTAGATAAATGTGGTTAGGGCTGTCTAAAAATCTCGTTGTTCGTAAATAGTTAGTGTTCGGTTCGCCAATGAGTTCGTGTTCGATTTGTTGAATAAGTCAACGAGACGAACGTAAACAATTTTTTTTTCGTTCGGTTAGTTAAACGAACTAAACACGAATAGTGATATGTTCGTTCGTGTTTGAATCGTTATTGTTCGAAATATAAAATAACTTAAACTAATTATATATAAAAATATTATTAATATTATACTAATATAGATATTATATATTTATATAATATAAATTATATAATTAATATAATATATTATTTATATATATTAATATTAGAGATGTCAAACTAACTCGTCGTTCGCGAACAACTTCTATTCGGCTCGTTCGTTAAAAAATGAAAACGAACAATAAATTTACGAACAATTTCAAACACGAGCTTATTTCAAACAAATTAAATTTCAAAATAACCGAACACGAACACAAGCTCTGTTCGTTCGTGTTCGGTTCGTTTACACCCCTAAATGTGGTGTGTCTACAAATATATATATATATATATATATATATATATATATATATATATATATATATATATATATATATATATAGAAATATCAAAGGAAACAAATGAAAATAAAGCTCCCAACTTTTATTAATGGACAAAAGAAAAATGAATGTAAAAGTAGTCAAGGAAACAAATGAAGAAGTAAAAAGAAGCAAAAAATAAAGTGGGATAATCAGTGTGTACATCTAATTTTGGTGGCTGCTTATACCCCTAGAACCAAACAGATCAAAAAAGATAAACGAAAAGCTCCATAATCCCATTGCTGGCTAGTGAAATTGAAACGATATATGGTTTAGTCCCAATATCAAATAGTAAATGGACTCATTATGGCTCGACCATAATCAAATTAGGCGAAAATGGTAATTGTAACAATAAAAAAAAGCAGCTATTCGAAGATATGAAACTCATAACAGCTTCAGCAATCAGTAGGAGACGAGTATTAAAAATATGGAAAACTCGAGGGTAATGGTGAAGATGTGGCAAGTAATCATACCCATCTTTTAAAAGCTCACAGGGAAAACAACAACAACAACAACAAAGTCTTAATCCCACTAGGTAGGGTCGGCTACATGACTCCTTTTTCTCCATTGCATCCGTTTTAGGGTCATATTTTTATCTAGTTCTAATAAACAACAGTAGCAAATAAAATCGTAAGAAAAACTAGTTGTAACATTAGGAGCAAGTTCAACACCAGAAGAAAGTTCAAATCCTCCTAGTCGAAGATCATAAGAAAAGCATCGTTAACTATAAAAATTATAAGGCAAACAAATTGCAACACTAATTTGCGGTTCAAAACAAAGGCAATAACACCATAAGTGCATGAGCAAGAAACGTGATGGAGGAGGAGCTAAGGAAATTAGAGGTTACAACTAATGGGAGGGAATTCTTCCTATATATTCGTTTTTCGCTCCCATGGCTAATAAAAAAGTGAAATTTATCCATAATTATATGATTAGATGTATATTTTCCCCAAAAAATTATGCATTTCTTTTCTTACTATAGGAAATGAGACACAGTATGCACAACCAGCAATAAGTTTTTTATATTTTCTTCTTTATGGTATTGCCTCGTAGGATATCAATTTAAACCAGCACATTTGAGATACTACAACCCATATGAACAAATGAACCATGGGGAGTACAATATTTAAGAATTGTGAAGCAAATGGGGCTTTAAAAATATAGGTGATAGTGGGTCTCAAGTTATGAACAATAAAGCACACAAAGAGGATTAACATGTAAAACATACAGTATGAGTGAGTTGTTTATCATTAAACCCCCAATTATAATTTTCCATACTATAACAAAGAATGTCTCTTGAACCAAATATATTTAGTCCAATCTGGTTTTGGTAGATCATTATACACAAAAGTATAAATGTCTACGTGATGATAATTATTTTTGCCACCCCATAAATAGCTAAGAGATAAGTCAATGATGGGAATGCCCTAAATAGGCTAAATATATTTGTCCAAAGTATATTGTTTTGCAGGTAGGGACCAAGTAAGGTTAAAAAATTTTAAAGATCTTGACATAAGTGTGAGAACCAAATATTATTAGGATAGAGCTACAAAACATTTTATAGAGAGAGAAACATTTATGCTAAGGGTCAAAGAAAAGAGTATATTACTATTATAGTTAATATAAAAATGTATACCATCTTTTAATTTTGATAGCCATTTGAATAAGAGCATTCTAAATGGAGACACAGTGTTTCCAATTTTTAAATCATAAGGAAGCATCATAAAAAACACCAAGTGGCAAGAAAAGCGTTTGCATTGTAAATACTCCATATGATTTTATCCTTACACATATGATTAACTGGATCAACGTTAAGGAGGCCTTAGCCTCCACGATTTTTAGTTTAATGGTGTTACTCCAAGCAAATGTTGGTAATTTATTTTTAACAATATTGAGATGATGGAAGTTGTTGACTAAAAAGATGTTTTGTCCGTAAAATATTACATATGGTAGTAGACCTGAACAAATAATAGAGTAAGCTGCAAATAGAAGTTTTAATAAGTGAAAAAACTACAAAGAAAATAAAGAAGTTTATTTTTTTCATTCATTTAACCAAAATATCTTTTTTTTCCATAATCTTGGGGCAATAAATAGCCTTGAGTATGGTAGACTTAATAGTGATGCCAACGTAATCCTAAGGAAGAGACTTATGTTAAAACTGAATAGAATGCTGATTTAAGATCTACAGAAAATTAGATTTTTTTATTTAAAGTAATTAACATTGAGGTTGGTACACTTTTTAAAAATATTAGTAATATCAGATAAATAAATGATGTCACTATTGTTTGCCTTAACAAAATTGAACAAATTATTATCATATATAATATAGGGGTCGCTTTGATTTTTAGTCTATACATGATGATATTGACATTGCTCATCAAGATGCCTAAAGAAGGAATTCATAACAATATTGAAGAGGTACGGTGAGTGTGGGCAATAGTACCTTAGACTATAGAATGTATGAGAGAAAATTTTTAGGTTACTATTAATGATGATTGAAAAGTGAGCATTAGTATTGAAACATTTAACCTAGTCAATAAATATGGGAGAGAAGCTAAGGGAATTCATTCTATCAAAAAGAAAATTCATGCTAGGAGTGTCAAAAAATTTCCTAAACTGAATCTTAAAATAAGAAACATTGGTAGTTACTAAAAGAATTAAAAACATGGAGAACGCTACTAATAAAACTATTGTTTACAATATCCCTATTAGAATTAATTTTAGCCTAATAAAAATGTATAATATTTAGAAGAATATGATTTAAACTTCCATAATAAAGGTTATCAACATCCTCATGGATTTTATTACAAAGAGATATAAGTCAATAATCACTATTCAATTTAGCATGATTACTCTTAGGAATAAGATTAATAATAACAATTTAAAATTTTTGTGGTTATTTAGTATTATAACAAGAGGATTTAATTAGCTCAATAAAAATTAAATCAAATATATCTCAATAATACTTGAATAATTGAGAAGTAAAACTATCAGTTAAAAGCTTAATTTGAGCCAATGCTAAAGAAAGTAGATTTAACATCGTCATCATATAAATTTGTGCTAACTCAATTTGAAGAAGAGTCAATATAGAAAGCTTGGGAAAGATTTAAGGAACTCCTTAGAAAGTGTCCACATCATGCTCTTCCAGACTAGTTAACCATTCAAACATTTTATAATGGGTTAGTGGGATCTTATAGATCTATCATTAATGCTGCTGCTGGAGGATCAATAATGTCTAACCATTTGATGAAACTTATGCTTTAATTGAAGAGATGACTAATAACAATTTTTAATGGCCCTCAGAGAGGTTTAATCCTAATAAAATAGCCAATATGCATGATAATAATGCTATTTCAATGGTTGCATCTCAAGTTGTTGCATTATCTAAGAAAATAGACCAAATTGGAATGAATTTTTCTTCAACACCTCATATGATTGAAGAAAAATCATTAGAACAAATGATTGATTCTTAAACTTCATTAGAAACTATATATGTTATTTATAGACCCATTAACCCATATTCCAATTATTACAACCCAAGTTGGAAAAACTATCCTAACTTTAACTGGAATAACAATCCTAGTGGTGGAAGTCAACAATGAGGGAAATCCATTGGGAAACTGGAACAACTAGGGTAATTCTAATCATAGTCCTAATTATCCTCCTGGATTTAGTGGTAACCAATAAGTAAGGAGAAGCTGTCTATAGAAAAAGTGGTGTTAAAAATGGGAGATCAATAGAAAGTAAAAGTGATGTTATTCAAAATATTAAGAATTAGCTGGGACAAATTGCTAATGCACTTAGCAATAGACCTCAAGGAACACTTCCTAGAATGTTGAGATCAATCCTAAAGAAAAAAATAAAGAACAAGAACAATTTAAAGCTGTCCAACTAAGGAGTGGAAAGGAATTAAATATTTGTGTTCAAAATGAGATTGAAGTTGTGAGAGAAAATGTAGAAACTAAAAAACCTGAGGAAATAATTCCAAAGGAAGTTAAATAACCTATCTCTCCAACTAAGACTAATTTAGAAAGACCACCACCTCCTTTTCCTCAAAGACTTAAATAACAAAAGTTGGATGAACAATTTTTAAGATTTTTTGAGATATTTAAGAAGCTTAAGATTACTATTCCTTTTGTGGAAGAGTTGGAACATATGCCAAGTTATGCCAACTTTATGAAATAAGTTTTAAATTAAAAATGAAAGTTTGAAGGTAATGAGAATATTGCACTTAGTGAAGAATGTAGTGTAATAATTCAAAAGAAGCTTTGTCAAAAACATAAAGATCCTAGTAGTTTCACCATCTCATGTGAAATTGAAGAAAATTTTAATTGAAAAGCTTCATGTGATCTAGGAGTAAGCATTAATCTCATGTCATTATATATATTTAGAAGGTTATGTTTATGAGAGATATCTCCTACTACTATAACGCTACAATTAGTTGATCAATCTATTACTTATTCTAAGAGGGTTATAGAAGATGTGTTGGTTAAAGTGGATAAATTTTTCTTCCCTGTTGATTTCATTATATTATATATGAAAGAAGATAAATAAATTCCTATCATTTTGGGAAGACCTTTCGTTGCTACTGTACATGCTATGATAGATATGCAAAAAAGAAGAATTAATCATGAGAGTTAATGACTAAGAAGTTACATTTAATGTGTTTAAACAGTAAAGTATCCTGATAAATAAAAAGATGGTAAATGTTATAGAATGGACATTATTGATTATATGATTGATCAACATTACCAAGAAATATGTGACGTCATATCAAATTAAAAATATAAAGTCATATCAAATAAAAAAGAACTAGAAAGTAAAACTGAAAGTGATTTTGAGGATAAATCAAATGAGTTAATCACTGAGGATTCAAATTATGTTCAGGAAAACTTTGAAATTTTAGATACAGCTGAGAATAGTAAACCTCTGATTCTTTTATTCAAAAACCTCCTAAACTTGAGATGAAAGGTATCTCTACTCAGTTAAAGTATGCATTTTTTGGGAACTCGTTTACATTCCAAGTTTTTATATCCTCTGATTTGAACAAGAAGATAAATTATTGGAGACACTGAAAAATCATAAGAAAGCCTTTGGGTGGACATTAATTGATATTAAAGGAATTAACCCTTCAATTTGTATGCACAAAATTTTAGTGAAAGATAATCATAAGCCTAAGGATGATCCTCAAAGAAGATTGAATCCCATAATGAAGGAAGTTGTTTAGAAAGAAATTTTAAAGTGGTTGGATGCAGAAATTATTTATCTTATTTTAGACAATTCATGGGCTAGCCCTATTCATTTTGTTCTTAAGAAAAGTGGAGTGACTGTTGTTGTAAATGAAAAGAATGAATTAATTCCAACAAGATAAGTCACTGGATGGCGAAACTGTATCGATTATATAAAAATAAATACAATCACTAGGAAATTTCACTTTCCTTTACCTTTTCTAGATCTAATGTTGGATAGACTCGCTGGGCATCATTATTTTTGCTTTTTGGATGGATATTCTGGAAACCACCAAATGCTCTAATCTCCTGAGGATCAAGAGAAAACAACATTTACTAGTCCATATGGATGTTCTATATTTAGGAGCATGTCATTTGGATTATGTAATGCACCTGTAGCTTTTCAAATATGTATGTTGTCTAATTTTTATGATTTAACTAAGAAAGGAAATAATTTTTTTATGGATGATTTCTCAATTTTTTTGAACCTCTTTCAATTCATGTTTAAATTATTAAATAAGAGTTCTAAGAAGTTGTGAAGAAACAAACTTTGTTCTTAATTGGGAAAAATGACAATTTATGGTTGAAGAAGGAATTATGTTAGGACATAAGATTTCTGAGAAAGGCATGAAAGTATATCAAGCAAAAATTTCAAGTTATTGTTGAATTACCACCTACTATTAATGTAAGAGGGGTAAGAAGTTTTCTAGGACATGCTGGTTTCTACAAGCATTATATTAAAGACTTTTCAAAAATTTCCAAGCCTTTATGTCATCTTTTAAAAAAAAGACACTAACTTTGATTTTAATGAGGAATGTCTGTGTTCCTTCAATTTATTACAAGAGAAATTAATCATTGCACCTATTATTATTTCACCTGATCGGAAAAAACTTTTTGAATTAATGTGTGATGCTAGTGATTATGTTATACGGGTTGTTTTAGGGCAAAGATATGAAAAAATTTTTAAAGTAATATAATATGCTAGTAAAACCAATAATGATGCTCAAATTCATTACACTACTACTGAAGAAAAAATATTAGCTATAGTGTATGATTTTAATAAATTTAGACCTTATCTTATTGGAAGTAAATGTATCATACATACTGATCATTATGCTATAAAATATTTAATGATGAAGAAGGATGCAAAACAATAAATAATTAAATGGGTCCTTCTAATGCAAGAATTTGACTTTCAAGTTTTGAATAAGATAGGTATTGATAATCAGATAGTTGATCATTTGTCAAGGCTTGAACAGGAAAATGATGCTAACTTTATTGGAGAATTTAATGAAAAGTTTCTTGTGAACAACTATATGAAATTAATGAATGGTAAATTCTTATGTATGTTGATATAGTTCACTACTTAGTAATATTTTTACACTACGGATTAGATATCCATTAAATTTAAAAGTTCATTCATGATGTAAATTTTTTTAGGATGACCCTTATTTATATAAACAATATAAGGACTTAGTTATTCGAATATGTATCATGATAGAAGAAACCAAAAAAAATATGCAAAAATGTCTAAATTAGATTCTATGAGATATTTTAGGGTTGAAAAAACTGTATTTAAGATTTTACAATCTCAATTTTAATGACCTACATTATTTAAAGATGTTAATACCTATATAAAAGCATGTGATAGATGTCAAAGAGTAGGTAATATTTCTACAAGAAATGAAATGCCTCTAAATTTTACTTTGAAATTTGAAATTTTTTATGTTTGAGGTTTAGATGTTATGGGATCATTTATACCATTTTTTGGAAAAAAAATATATTTTGATAGATGTAGATTATTTTTCTAAATGGATTGAAGCACTATGAGGCTAAGAGTTTTGCAAAATTTTTTAGGAAAAACATTTTTACAAGATTTGGAATGCCTAAAGTGATCATTACAGATGGGGAAGTCACTTTAAGAACAAAGTAATTGAACAATTAACTAAAAGTATGGGTTTAAACATAAAATTGCCACAGCTTACCACCGTCAAAATAATGGTTTAACAGAATTATCCAATCATGAAATTAAAAAAAATTAGAAAAACCTATAAATCCTAATAGGGCAGATTGGTCTGCTATAGTTGATAGTTCATTATGGGCTTATAAACCTGCTTAGAAAATCTTATAGGAATGTCACAATATTGGCTCATATATGGGAAACCTTTTTATTTTCTTATTGAATTTGAGGATAAAACTTGTTGGACCATTAAAGAATTTGATTATAATTTGAAATATGCTGGTGAGAGAAGACTATTTCAATTAAATGAGCATGAAGAGGTAAGAAATGAATCTTATGAGAATGCCGAAATTTATAGGGAGAAAATGAAAATTAGGCATGATGAGAGGATTTTTAAAAAGCATTTTGAGCATTGATGAGAAGTTTTATTATACAATACAACATTGAAATTATTTCTAGGAAAGCTAAAGTCCAGGTGTTCAGGGTCATTTATTGTGGCAAGAGTTTATTCATATGATGTTGTTGACATTGAAGATGCTAAAATTAGGGAAATAATTAAGTTTTTGTGACACAGAATAAAAGCTTATATAAGTGGAAAGTCCTACATCTAAGGAGATCCTAATGTTTGGTCAACAAAAGTAAGAACCTTGGACATGTTGGGCCGGCAATGTTAAACCAAATGCTTTGTGGGAGGCAACCAATAGTTATCGATGTGGTTTAATTTATTTAGTGAATGTTGTTATGATCAGTTTATGAAGTGATATTCAGTCTTCCATGATTAAGATGACACAAAACATTATTTTATCCATGAAAATGAGGAGGGGATGAAAGAATTTTGACATTTAAAAAAGTTAGTTTGGCGCTATAGTTCGAATAACTCCTCTAAACAGCAAAAAAAATTGATTTTCTGCTTTCTTTTTCTCTCTTCATTTTAATAAGACTTCCTAGAATATAAATGGAGGCATCTCATCATAGTTCTAAGAATTTTATAGATCATACTTAGAGAGTAATGGAGATTAGTAACAATGTAAGGTTTGAAGTTAAGAAGTTGATGGATAAAGATGCTCATACCTACTTCAATGGATTTCTTGCATTAAGTTTATAACGGATTACATATAAACTTGGAAAGATTGAAGAGGAGTTATCTCATCTCTACGACAAGTTAAGTAGCATGTACCACCAGTACGAGCACTTGGAGTGGCAGTTGTAACTCCAACTCAACCACATGTCATGTTTCCAAGATTACAAAGTAAGTATGTATAACAACAACAAATAGATTGATGATAAGATTGCTCAGGATTTCCCTCGTGCTCCATTCTATTATCTCTTTCATCATACTTATTTGGAGGGTGAAAAGGAGGGTGACACTATTATTCACAACTACTCCTAGATGGATTCTTATATAGATAAATTTGTTAGTATTGAGTGTTTATGTGTGGTGTGTTGGCTTTGTTATTATTGTGGCTCTAGCACTAATTAAATGTTTGTTTATGCTTGTATTGACATCTATTTAAGTTTTTGTTTTGTTTCTTATATTGAACTTTTTATAAGAAAAGAAAACAAGTTGTGTGATGTTGTTAAAAGTTTGTTTTATGTGTTCAAAGTGTTTGAATTGAAGTTGCACACTTGAATTTTGGAATGGCAACGAACTCAATAAATTTCAAATTGGTTGTTAAATTGGAAATATTAGAGTATGAAATTCTTATTTTTGGTTTGCTTTTTTGAAATATACAAAAACTTTCAAAATCTGATAATGTTTGAATGGCACCATAACACCACTATTGGGCGCTATAGTACGACTCGTCAAGTAAAGCATGGCGCTATAGCGACACAACTTAGCGTTATTGCGCTAAAACAACTTGAAACTCGTTTTTAGTGCCAAACCACTGGTTTTTGCAATTTTTTCACCTTGTTTCGTCTTCTTCCTACCCTATTTTGCAACTTACTCCCCTAGGGATTGAATTTATGCTTGATTGGCTTGGAGTTAGGACTTCAAACTCTAGATTTCATCTTCTTTGGGTAGGAATTTCATCTTATATTTGAAAATTTTTGATATCATCTTAGATTTCTTCCACATTGTGGTTAGGCTGAAAATATTAAACTTTGATGAAAATAGTGAGAAATCCTTAGTTGAATTGTTATTTATCTTAGAATGTGTTTGTAGGATCCTTCTGAAGTTGCATTTGAAATTTATTGGAATTTTTATTAAAAAATTTTAGATTTTTCATGGCTCCTAAAATGAAGATGGGTAGAGGACAACCTAGTTTTGATAACAATAAATTCTCTACTTTGAAAGCTTAGAATAGATATAAAGATCTACAATCTAAGAAATTGATTGCAAAACAAAGTTTTCTTCGTCTTGGGGGAACAATTGAATATTTGATTGCTAAGTGATAGTGGAAGAACTTTTGCTATTTCACTGTCATTGCTGTGATGTTTGTGGTTTTCGAATTTTATTCCAACTGATCTCGAAAATTATAGTTGTATAAAATTAATGAAGTTGGCTTCGCTTTGCAGCGATGCCAAAAACTTGGTTAGTTATTTATTAATAAGAAACCGAAGCAATTTATATTGGGATTCTACACAACTATACATATTGTTATCAAGTAATACAAGACTTTTTATTTAATCCCCAAATATTGATCCCACGGGAAGGTTTAAATTCTAGATGGAAATTTAAATTAGGAATTTCACAATAATAAAGAAAGTCTACTATACTAATTTCAAATGTTTAAGGTGCTATCAGAACTAAATTATCAACTACTAGCAATAAATTATAACTACCAAACTATGTTTCTGTGATGAAGTTATCAAATATGAGAAAACATCTTTCCCACAACAATGAGTTTTTGGTTAAATGAGAGAGATAAATGGTTTGAATTTGTATTGTGCCAAATAGAAGCAATTTTAATTCTCTACCCTTAGTCAAGTGTTATAGAGAATCGTTGGCTAATCTTAGGTTTAGTCTCTAAATCCGTGGTTAGGCTGGGAGGATACTGGCTCCCACTTCTCTATCCCTAAAAGCTAACTCTTGCTTTAGTTCTTAAACACTAAGACCAAATTGGGGATTTTAGTCTGTCACTCTAAAATCTCCAATTCTTCGAACAATAATATATTTTTCTCTATTTATTTACACCCAATTTCATGAACGAAACACTCCTTCATAGAATTTAATCTGATTCTCACTTTGTTTTAGAACTCGTAATACATTTCCTGGATCATATGTTTCACAACAGATTTTAACATTTCAATTGGCCAGATTGAAAAGTAAATTAAGAACAGAGTGGAAAAAACATCACAACTTATTTTATATTTTAAAATCGGCACATCCAAATTATCTTTTCATTTCACCATATTTCAGAGTAGGGAGAAAGATCAAGAAAACTACTCAAACCTCATGAGAAAGATTAAAAAAAAAAAATGAATTTCATAAATAAAAGAAAGTTTATACAATAATAATAAACAAACACCACTTATCTATAACTCTTTCTCAAAGGTAATCCCTTGTAGCCTCTCTTGAACTTATTCTCTCTTTACAAGACTCTTGATTCTCTCTTTAAAGATGTATAGAAGAAGAAATCTCTCACTTTTCTCCCTCTCTTAACACTCTTAGGAGAAAATCGCACTTAGACTCACCACACTAAACAATAGAACACTCAAGTAAACTCAATTACACTCTAAGATTCTCCAATAACTACTTTTTATGAGCAATTTTTCTCTAAATAAGACATAATGTTGGTTTTATAAGAGACGCCTCCAATAACTCTTCAAAAAGCGTATAAATTCATCAAATCTTCTAGAATTTCACCCAGCACCGACCTTGGTGCCGTCGGCGCCCATGATGGCATCATCGACACCCGTGGCTTGAATTTAATTCTGTGCTCTCCATCAAATGGCACTGTCGATGCTTAGTTTAAGCCACTAAATGTAATTTGAGCCAAGTTTTTGGCAATTTTAAGAAATATAAATATTAACATAATTGTGGGTCAAGTCACCCACTTTTATCAAAACTAATTTCATCAATTTATTCTCCTCTCTTTTCTCAGCAAAATGTGCTAAGGTCCAAATTTTGGCTAAAACCATCTCCAACGAATCATAAACATCTTGCTACTGTAAATTGAATTTTCTTAGGATGAAAACTTCTTCGATCAAAACCAATTACACCACTGGATTGCTTGCATTTATCTCCTTCAAATGAGCTAGGTTTCTGTTTTGAACATAAACTCCAACCAAAAGTAAAAAGTTTCCCCATTATTTAAAATTGCTTTCCACTACCCCTCTTATCCATTACCTCTCTTTTCCGCCCCACTTAAGGTCAAAATTCATCTCCTCTCTCTCGTTCCCCTCTTACCCTAAATTAATTGAAACTCCCACTCATCTTCTCCAATGACAAATCTTTCTTAACCCCTGCCATCTCTTCTCCAAAGTAAAATCCCTCTCATTCTTCATCTTCATCTTCACTTATTTAAGGAATTTCAAGCCCCACACACCTTTGCTGACCTTACTTTTGTTGAGGTCTAGTATTTCTTTCTTATAAGCCTAGAATCTAGCCATAGAACTTGCTTTTTAACTATCCTAGAGGACTGGTGATGGAAACCCACCCCATTAGAAATTATAAACATCATTTTTCTCTTCTTGGAGTTCCACAGATTCAGTTTTTCCCTCTAACACTTTAACGGTTGGAACCAGCATGGGGGATCTCAGAGGGAGTTAACATAGAATTGTTAACCCTTAGGGTAAGCCCTGTGTGATTTGGTCTTTGTTTTTGTTCGGCACACATAGACATACCTAAAATCTAAGACCAATAATGCTTAATCTGGTTCCCCACTCTTTTGGAAACTCATGTGCTTGGCTAGGATGGCTAGGACCAACACATGGAGGATCAAAAATGAGCATTCCCTTGGTATTATGGCACAAAAAAGGATAATTTTGTGATTATTCTCTAATACACCTTAAGTAATATAACATTTATGTACACATATTTGTACCTATTTTTGAGGATATTGTGCTTTAATAGAAAGTAATTGTGTGTTTTTCTTTTAGGTACAACAAAATGGATGAAACATGGTGAAAGATGTGAAAAAGGATCAAATTTAGAGCAAAAATAAAGATGGTGTGAAAATGAACTGTGGCGCCTAAGCACTCAGAACGGGTGCCTAAGTGCTAGGAAAACTAAGAAGGCCACACCTAAGCACCACATACCTCGCACTTAAGCGCCAGAGGTAGTTACTCAATGAATTTGGACAAAATTTTGACGGGGTAATTGAAGCATCTTTTGGTGAAAATGTGGGATATGGTTAATGAACATGAAAATACATTCAATTGCCTTTTGAAAGGAGGAAAATTTTGGAAGATTCATTGAGTGTGGAGACATTTTGAAGAGACACTAATACACCTAAAATATAGTCTTTATGTACACATTTTTATATATATTATTGAGATATTACACAATGAAAAGTATTTGTGTTTTTTATTTCAAATACAATCAAATGGATGAAAAATGGTGAAAAGAGTGAAAAAGGGTCAAATTTGGAGAAAAAATGAAGAAGGTATGAAAATGACTAATGCACATAAGCACCAAGGATTAGTGCTTACCCGCTAATGAAACAGAGAGATTCATGCCAAAGCGTCAAGTACATAGAGCTTAAGCTTCAGAGGTAGTTAATTGATTATTAAATGAATTTGGGTGAATTTTTGAAGAGGTGTTTGAAGCAGCCCTTGGTGAAAATGTGGGAAATAGTTAATGAACATGAAAATTCATTCAAATGGCTTTTGAAAAGAGGAAACTTTTAGAAAATTCATTGAATGGGGACAAATTATGAAGATACACCAAGGTATCCTTTGGAAAATTATAAAAGAAGACTTGGATTTAAGAGAAGAGAGAGGACTCATCATCATCCACAAGATCCATCCAGAGCCAGCCACCATACGTCGCCGCTGCCACAAACACTTTTCTTTTTTACTTTAAGTTTTAGTTTGTATTGTAAGTGAAGGTGGAGATTCAAAGGAACTTCAAAATATTGGTGGAGAGGATTTGAGATAAGTTTTTATCTTTGTGAATACATTTGGTATTAATCTAGACTTCTTGTTTGTGTGCATGATTTCTACTTTCAAACTTAAGCGCGGTTGTGTTTTTTCCATGAATTCTGAGTAGTTTTATTTATCTTTTTTCTTAAAATGATAAGTGATTAAGTATTGAATGGAAGTTGTGTAAAGTATTATTTTTTAATGTCTGAAGAAGTTGAGATGAATTTAAACCTTGTACTCATTTACTTCATGATTTAGCCAATTAAGATGTTAATACCTGTTATGAGAACATGTAAGATCAAAGATATTATTTTCTCAGTCAATAAATTGTAAGAATCACATTTGATTTGATGGATGATAATGTAGTTCATGGGGTTGACTATAAAAAAAGTAGGAAATTAAAATTTAAAGGGTGTAGAATTGGAGGACTTTATTGTGACAAACTAAAGCCCCTAATTTGATTTGTAGACATAGGTTTTGATATGAGATGTTAGCCCCCGAGTGGAGGGAGAAGAGGAAACTCTAGAGTGAGAGCTAATATCTTCTATACCTAGCCTGTTTTCATAACTATTGAAATTGTAAATTAGCCAATATTCTTTATAGTATCTTTAGTAAGGGTAAAGAATATTATTCATCCTATTTGACACAACAAAATTTGAATACTTCCACAACAGAATTCCTATACTTGTTACCGATTCATGATAAGGAAAAAAATATTTTATTTATTTTGCCTTCAACTTGCAAATATCTATTTAAATTAGTTAGTTGCATATTGTAGTTACTTTATTTTGAATTATCTAAAATTACAAAAAGAATCAAACGTTCATTCCTATTATAATATCTAGAGTTGAAGTAGGAATATCTTGCTAAGTAGAGATTGTTATCTAATTTCTTCGATTTTATAGTTGCATATTTTAGTTTTCCCTTTGCGTTTGATATTTGGGTCTTAATTAAAAGGACCTATATTACTTGATAACGATACATATACTTATGTAGTATCTCACAATAAAATATAAAAATGTATTCTTATTTGCTTCAAAGTTAAGTTTTTGCCTAGCTATTACTGGTGATAAAGTTTTTGGCGTCGTTGCTAAGTAAGAATTACTAAGGAAAATTAAGAATATAATCACATACATCACATTGACACATATAAAGAGAATCGGGATCAAGTTTTTTGTATCGTTGTCGGGGAAAATTACAAAATTCTTGAAGCAATTTTTTGAAAGCAAATTCTATTTTTGTAAAGTATTATTTAAATTTTTAGATTTATTATAAGGATATTGCAGTGTTGTTTTATATAAAATTCTTATTTTTGTGTTTTTATTTTGTCTTTTGTAGTAGTGTATGCGAAGTTCAGGTTCCACAGGACTTGTGCATTATGATTTTGAATTAGATAGAATTATTAGAAAAATTAAAAAGTTAGAAATTACTGAAAGAATAAAAAATTTCAAGAATTGACAGACCAAAATAATCAAAACGCAGAAATTAATCAAGAGTTTAGACCTTTAAGAGATTATGCAAACTCTACGGTGGATAAACTTCATTGAAATATTCAAAAACCAGTTTTAGTGGCTAATTTATTTTAATTTAAACCCGTTATTATCCAAAAGGTATCAAATAATTAGTTTTGGGGAGAACCAACTGAAGATACAAATTTGCATCTTGCCAGTTTTCTAAAATTATGTGATGCTATAAGACATAGACTTCTTCCTTTCTCACTTAGGGATAAGTCTAAGATATGGTTACATTTGTTAGCATCTAGATATATCAAAACTTAGGGTGATTTAGCGCAGAAATTCCTTGCTAAATATTTTCCACGATAAAAAAATTGTAAAGTTTAGAAATGATATTAGATGTTTTTGTCAGTTTGATGAGGAAACTATTTATGAATCATGGGAACGATTTAAAGAACTACTGAGAAAGTGTCCATACCATGCTATGTCATAATGGTTATTAATTCAAAATTTTTATAATGGATTAGCTGGATCTCTTAGATATATGATCGATGCCGCTGCTAGTGGTTCATTGATGTAAAAAAGGTTTCATGGGGCTTATACTTTAATTGAAGAGATGCTTACTAATATTTTTCAATGGGCTTTTGAAAGGGTAAATCCTAAAAAAGTAGCCAATATTCATGAATCTGATGCTTTTGCAACGTTAGAAAATCAAGTTGCTGCAATTTCAAGGAAGTTAGATTAATTTGTAATGAATTTTTATCAGCCAATTGCAACGATTAAAAAATATTCATTAGGCCAAATGATAGATTCTCAAGCATCATTAAAAACTTTGAGTGCCATAAACAAGAAGCAGAATAACCCATATTCAAATTATTATAATCGAGGTTAGAAGAACCATCCCAAATTTAATTGGAATAATACTTTGGGTCGTAGTTGTCCGTAATGGGGGAACAACCAAGTAAACACATTGTAAAACTGAAACAACAAAGGGAATAGTAATTATAGACCTACTTATCATCCAAATTTTAAAGAAATTCTTCAAATTAGGGAGAAAAAAATTTCTATAGAAGAAGTGGTTTCACAAATGGGAAATCAGTTACAAAGTCAAGGAGCTACAATTAGAAATATTGAGAATCAATTGAGACAAATAGCAAATTCATTAAGTAACAGGTCCCAAGGAACACTTCCTAGTAAGAGTGAAGTAGATCCAAAAGATTTGAATAAAGAAAAAGTAAAAGTAGTTCAACTTAGAAGTGGGAGAGAATTAGAAGGTAGAGTTCAAAAAGAGACTGAAGTTAGAAGGTAGAGTTCAAAAAGAGACTGAAGTAGAGAGAAGAAATCGAAGAGCCTGAAGAGGATGCTTCGAAAGGTTTAGAGTGACCTATTTATCCACTTAAAGTTGACTTGGAAAAAACAACACCTCCGTTTCCTCAGAGGCCCCGTAAAAAAAAGTTGGATAAACAATGTCCAAAGTTTTTGAAAATTTTTAAAAAGATTACAATTAATATTCCATTGCTAAAGGCTTAAAACAAATGCCAAGCTATGTGAAGTTTATGAAGGATATTCTTAATAGAAAAAGAAATTTCAAAGATAACGAGATTGTTGCACTTAGTGAGGAGTGTAGTGTTATCATTGAAAAAAAGCTTTCTGAAAAGCATAAAGATCCTGGTAGCTTCACAATTCCATGTGGAATATGAGGCAGATTTTATGATAAAGCTTTATGTAATTTAGGTGCAAGCATTAATCTTATGTCATTATCAATATTTAAAATATTGGGATTAGGAGAAATAACCCTTACTACTTATCTTTGCAGTTAGCAGATTGTTCAATAACATTTCTTAAAAGATTTATAGAAGATGTCTTAGTGAAAGTGAATGAATTTATCTTTCATATTGATTTCATTGTGCTAGATATGGAGGAAGATAATGATATACCTATCATTTTTGGAAGACCTTTCCTAACGACCGGAAGAGCAATGATAGATGTGCAGAAAGATGAATTAACTATACACATTAATGATCAGACAGTTACGTTTAATTTTTCACTTGAGGACAACTAACATTTTAAGTATGGGGCGTTTTGATAAAAATATATTATCCTTATGTAACATTTTTATACATATTTTTGAGATATTACACTTTAATGAAAGGTATTTGTGTGTTTTATTTCAGGTGCAATCAAATGGATAAAAAATAGTGAAAGGAATGAAAAAGGATCAAATTTGGAGCAAAAATGGAGAAGGTGTGAAAATGAACTGAGGTACCTATGTGCCCAAGACTGACGCTTACGTGTCAGTGAAACAGAGAGTCGTGCCTAAGCGCCAAGTACCTTGTGCTTAAGCGCCAGAAGTAGTTACTTGATGATTCAATGAGTTTGGATGAATTTTTAAGGGTTTTCGAAGCAACCCTTGGTGAAAATGTAAGAAATAGTTAATGGACACAAAAATTCATTCAATTGGCTTTTGAAAGGAGGCAACTTCTAGAAGATTCATTGAATGCAGACAAATTTTGAAGAGACCAAGACAACTTTTGGATTGTTATAAAAGAAGATTTGGATTGAAGAGAAGAGAGAGGAGCCATCATCATCCACAAGATTTATCCAGAGTCAACAAACATACACAGTCGTCGCTGCCCGTCACCACCACTGCCGTCACTCTTCTTTTCATTTTAAGTTTTAGTTTGTATTTTAAGTGAAGGAAGAGATTCAAAGGAACTCCAAGACTTAGGTGGAGAGGATTTGAATTAAGCTTTTATCTTTGTGACTACATTTGGTTTTATCTATACATCTTGTTAGTGTGCATGATTTCTACATTCAAACTGAAGTGTGGTTGTGTTTTCTCCATGAATTCTGAGTAGTTGTCTTTATCTTTTCCCTTAAAAATGATAAGTGATAAGTATTGGATGGAAGTTGTGTGAAGTATTATTCTTTAATGTTGGAATAAGTTGTGATGATTTTAAACCTTGTACTTCACTTACTTCTTGATTTGGTCAATTAACCTGTTAATACCTATTGTGAGAACATGCAGGATTTAAGACGGTATTGTCTAGTCAACAAATGCTCATAATCACATTTGATTTCATGGATGCGAATGTAGTCATGGGGTTGAGTGCAAATAAATAAGGAAATAAACTTTGAAGGGTATAAAATTAGAAGATTTTAGAGTGACAGGCTAAAGTTCCCAATTTAACTTGATTTATAGTTTTAGGTTTTGATACGAGATGTTAGCCCCCGGGTTGAGGGAAAAGAGGGAACTCTAGTGTGAGAGCTAGCATCTTCCTTTCCTAACTCATCTTCCAGTATATTCAAACTATAAATTAGCCAATGTTTTTATAGATTCTCTAGTAACTGTAAATAAGATTATTGCTCTTATTTGGCACAACACAATTTGAATACTTCCAAAAGGGAGTTCCTATACTTGTTAATGATTCATGATAAGGAAGAAAATATTTTATTTATATTGCCTTCATCTTACAAATATCTAGTTAAGTTAGTTAGTTGCTTACTTTATTTTGAATTATCTAAAATTACAAAAAGAATCGAACTTTCATTTCTATTATAGTATCTAGAGTTGAAGTGAGAATATTTTGCTAAATATAATTTGTTATCTAATTTCTTAGGTTTTGTAGTTGCATATTGTAGTTTTCCCTGTTGGTTCGATATTTGGGGCTTGATAAAAAATTATTATGTTACTTGACAATGATACTTATACTTGCGTAGTATCTAATATTTAAATATAATAATTGTATCTTATTTGCTTTGAAGTCAATTTTTTGCTTAGTTGTTGCTAGTGATCAAGTTTTTGGCGTCGTTGCAAAATAAAAATTATAACCAAGGAAAATTAAGAATATAATCACATACATTGCATTAACATATATAAAGAGAACCAAGATCAGACACCAAAGCACTTTTTGAAAAATTATGGAAGAAGGATTGTGATTGAATTGAAGAGGAGCCGCCACCCTCCCTTCTAGCCACCGCCGATGCCACTCTCTCTTAGATTTTTTAGGATACTTTTATAGAGAAGAAGGAGAGGAGTTGTGGTGAGTAGAGAGTATTGTAAGAGAAAGGAAGTGAAGAGATTCAAAGTAACTTCAAGAGTTTGGAGGAGAGAATTTGAGATATGTGTTTATCTTTGTGACTACATTTGGTTTTAATTTAAACTTCTTTTTTATTACATGATTTCTACTATTGAACTTAAGTGTGGTTGTGTTTTCTCCAAGAAATCTAAGTATTTTTCTTTATATTTTTTCTTAAAATGATACTTTATTAAGTTTTGGATGGAAGTTTTGTGAAGTATTATTATTTAATGTTGGAATAAGTTGTGTTGATTTTAAACCTTATACTTCATTTACTTCTTCATTTATCCAAGTAAGTTGTTAATATTTGTTGTGAGAACATGTAAGATCCATGATCATATTTTTTCATTCAGTTAATGGTGAAAACCACATAATATTGTAGGGATGAGAATGTAATTCTTATGATTGAGTGTAAATAAAGAGGGAAATAAACTTTGATGGACGTAGAGTTAGAAAACTTTAGAGTGACAGACTAAAGCACCCAATTCAGTTTATTATTTTAGGTTTTGATACGAGATGTTAGCCCCCAGCTGGAGGGAGAGAAGAGAACTCTAGAGTGAGAGCTAGTATCTTCCCTACCTAGCCTGTTTTCAAGACTATTCAAACTTTATATTAGCCAATGTTCTTTATTGCATCTTTAGTAAGGGTAAAGAATAATATTGCTCCTATTTGACACAATATAATTTCTATACTTGTTACTGATTCATGATATGGAAAAAAATATTTTATTTATATTGCCTTCATCTTACAAATATCTAGTAAAATTTAGTTAGTTGTTTACTTTATTTTCATTTATCAAAATTTACGAAAAAGATTCAAACTTTCATTCATATTATATCATCGATAGTTTGAGTAAGAATATTTCTTAAAATTAAATTTTGTTATCTTATTCCTTATTAGTATATTGTAATTCTCCCTGTGAGTTTGATATTTGAGGCTTAATTAAAACGTCCTATATGACTTGATAACGATACGTATACTTGTGTATTATCCCATATTTAAATATAATAATTGAACTCTTATTTTCTTTAGAGTCAAGTTTTTTGTGTCATTTTAAAGTAAGATACATAAGTAAGAAAAATCGAGTATATAACCACATATATATCATAGTACTATCATATAAGATCGGGATTAGTCTCTTCAATGAATTTCAATTTCACCTGAACTCCAATTTTGACCATTTTACCCCCATAACATTTCCAATATTAACAAAATGCTACTAAAATCCTAATTTTCTAAAATTGCTCAAAGGCTTAAATTCTCTCCAAAAATTATTTTTAAACCATTTCAAACCACTCAAATTACTCAAAAACACCCTAAAATTCTAAAAATTCCGAAAATACCCCCAAAATTACCAAAATACACATCATGCCCCAAAAATTCCTAAAATTTCCAAATTCAGTATAAATGTTCCCAAAATCAATCCTAACTACTCATTGAACCTAAATTCACCAAAATTAGCCAAAATCCCTAAATTGCCCCTAAATGCCTAAAGTCTCCAAACCACCCTTAATTTCCACAAAATTCATTTTAATCTCGCCTAGTTTCTATTCTAAACTTAATTTCAACTTGTCCAATCCCAATCTATACCAACTTGGAGCCCAATTGAAACATCCTCCAAACCTTAATTTTGATCTTGAGCTAAAAATCTCTAATTTGACCCTACCCCTAAATTCCATCAAATTGAATCCCTTGACCAATCCAATTACCTCAAATTCAAATTCTAAATTCCTTATGACAATGTTCTAAACCAATTTGAACCTTCACATGTCCTAAATATCAACCCAAACCTAACACAAACTCAAGTCCAAATCAATGTTAACCTCACTTTTTGTTTGGGTTTAGTCTCTCTTTATTAGAAGCCAAGGATATAGTCATAGGACTTTCCTGTTGACTATTCCTAGAGGACTAGCCATACTCATAGAATTTTTAAACACCTCTTTTCCCTTCTTGAAGTTTCACATGTTTGGTTTTGACCTCTAGCACTTAGTAGGATGAAACCAAGCTGGGAGAGCTCAGGAGGAGTCCCACAAGACTGTCTGGCCTTAAGGTTAGCTCTAGGTGGTGTTGTCTTGGTCAGTCTTACACACACACACACACACACACACACACTTTAACCCCTCACCATCACTCATAACCTAGAAATCTTAAACAAACTTGCTTAGCTTGATCCCTTACTCTTTTAGAAGCTCACGTGGATGGTCCCCCAAACCCTTGACCTTAGGCTAGGGTTTGGCTAAGACTAACACTTGGAGGATCCAAAATGGGAGCTCCCTTGGTCTCATAACACCATAAGGGTAATTTTATTATTAGCATCCTCAATTGATCCCATTCTACCCAAATACTCAATTTTGGATTGTTGCCCCCAAACTTTCCTAAAATTACCAAATTGCCCCCTAAGTTTTCAAAAATTACCCAAATCCTTAAATTTTATCCAAAAATCATCCCAAACCATTTCAAATCAACCAAATTGCCCAAAACACCCCATAATTTCTAAAATTCCCAAAATACCCCAAACTTCACTAAAATTACCAAAGTGCCCCTCATACCCCAAAAAGTTCCAAAAACCTCCCAACTCATTTCAAACATCCCCAAAACCAATTCTAGCCATCCATTGCACCGAATTTGACAAAATTGACCAATTTTAAATAAAATCCCAATTTTACCTCTAAAGGCCCAAATTCCCTTAATTCACCCCCAATTTCCATCAAATTGATTTCAGACTTCCTTAATTTCAAATCTAAATCAAATTTCATCATGTCTAAACCCAATTTGAACCAAATTGAAGCCCAATTGAATCAAATTTTAAATTCAAATTCTAAGCCTGATTCAAAATCCCCAATTTCACCATGTCTTTAAATCCCATCAAAGTGAACCTCATAAATAATTTAATTTCCCCAAATTTGAATCCTAAACTTTTCATGAGATTCCTCTAGACCAAATTGAACCCTCAATAGACCTAGACACAAGCCCAAACCTAACTCAATTGCAATTTAAACCAAAAACCCCCAATTTTGCTCAAAACTTCAAATTCTACCAAATCAAACTCCATGTCCCTCCAATTCCAACACGATTGACACCTAAATTTCTCATTTAATATATTTACACCAAATTGAACTTCTAATTGACCCAAATTCAAACCGTAGTCAAACCCAAACCCAAACCCAAGTCGAAGCCAAAACCCTAATTTTGAACCCAAGACCCAAATTAGCTTAACCCATTGAAATTAGCCCATGCCTAATCCTTTGCTACCTTGGTTAACCTCCTAGGATTCTAATCAAATCAACTTAGCACACCTAGGTGAGCCAAGGACCAAGGGTCCCCCAAATTGGGGGATTTCTTACTAAAAATGTCTAAACAAAAAGAAGATTTGCCACCAGCCTTTCCAAGCCCTCAGGTCATCACAATTAAGCCCCACTGGCTCCCCTGACCAAGCAAGCCCCAGCCCTATCCTGGCCGGACGGTCTAGTTACCAGAAAGCTTTAAACAAGAGCCTCCCCCAACATTTTTGGACCAAAAATTGAAACTCTTTAATGTGGAACTCCTTCAATTGTGAAATGCACCACTTAGCTCTCCACCTCAGCAACTCTTTCCACCCTCTGAATTTACTTACTGGCCAACATGGCCATGGCTACTTAAGCACCTCCCCTTACGACTAGTGAAGGAGTTGATCCAATTCCTTGGGGAACTCTGCCAAATTCCTTTCAGAGCTTCTCCAAACCCTCCTAATTGCAATCCAATTGTTTCTTAGTCATCTCCCCCATTGCATGAGTCCAATTTCTCAACCCAAAAATCACCCAAAACAGAAAACTCCACGGTCATGCCACGAATCTCCGCCAAACTCCAAATTGATTTAAACTTAAGCTTCCTCAGACCCAACGAAGACATTTCTCACTAAAACTCGCATACCTTGACTTTTCTGCATGTGAGTTTGATCGAAGTTGTGCTGCCTGTAGGAGGAGTTTTTACACAGACTCAATCTTAGCTTGAAATAACACTTAGAGGAGGTGCGCCAGCTCACAATGAAGTTTCAGAAGCATCCATATCGAGGTCACACCTCTTGTGCTCAGGTACATATCAAAACACCCAAATCCGAGGTTGGCTTAGTCCTTTGTGAATGAGATCTTAATTTCATGCTTCATTAACCGTAAGGATGTGTTCTTCTTGGCTAGATGAAAATTTAGAAATAAACCCCATGTGATTTGGTTGAGTGTTGAGTGAGATCTTAGCTCTTAAAGGTGGACGATTTATGGGTTAGGTTAGTTAAGGATGAATAACCAAAGCCATTGGATTGCACGTGTATTATTTGGACAGCTAGGATCGCGCCTGATGAAAGAATGAACCATAAAGTGTTGAGTCACGCAATGCTGATGCAAATGACAACATCAAATGGGACCATTACACGTGTAGCTTTGGATCCGTCATAGGTTGAGTTGGTCGTCGCGTGAATAAGTACGAAAATAAGTTATTTTTTATTTAAATTATGTCAGAAACTTTAAAAATTCATAACTTTATGTAGAGAAGTCATAAAAATAAATTAAAAATAACATCTTGCTCAGTGAACAGAGAGAATACTATGGACCAAAAAAACTATCTGGCATGTATTTTATTTTTAATTAGTTAAACATTTCAGAAAGTATTTTAATTATATTTAATTAAATTAATCATATTGGCTTGAAATTTGGAGAGCTTATTTTGCATGTGGTAAGAGATGTTCTCATATTTTTCCAAATTCAGAGAACCCGTTTTACCCTAAAAGCGCTAATTTTCAAGTCTAGTTTCCTATTTTTGCTTAAAATAATTATCTAAATTAAAACAAAAATTAGAAAAATATGGGATTTGTTTTGGAAGGATCACTGTAGTCAGAGAACTCTAGAAAAAAAATATAAAATATATTTAATTAATTATGTAAATTATCTTACCTAACAAGTGTTTAAAAAATCATAAAAAATTAAATAAATACAATGTTATTAAAAAATTCAAAAAAATGGTTTCACAATTTAAATAATGATCATTTAACTCTCTGTAAAGATTTTAAACCCATTTGAATTGATTTGACCACAAAGTCTATTTTTCAAGTAAAATGGGATTTTTACATTGAAATAATTAAAATAAATAAAATATAAATAGAAAATTTATGAAAGTGGTTTTAAGTGTTCCTTGTGAGTAGAGGTATCTAGAAAAAAATATATATATTAAAATAAGTAGTTTATTTTTGGTCTATTTTAAGATTTAAGAATATATAAAAACAATTAAAAATTGCAAAAAAATGAAAATGCCTAAAAATGGTCCAAACTTTCTCTGATCACATGGGACCCTTTAAAATATTTTTCCTAATTTTTTTAATTTAGTTATGTATTTTCAAATGTTAAAAATGTATTTACCTTAATTTTTCATTAAAATAAATATAATAAATAAAATGTAAATAAAAAAGGAGAAAAGTTTATTTATCTTAGTTCTCTGGACTTATAGAGATTTAATAAAAATATAAAAAGCATCTTTGAAATTAAATTATATATTCTATTTAATTAATCACTAAAAATAAATAAATAAATATTGTAATTAAAATCTAATTCAAAAAATCATCAAACTTGATACAAGTGGTCCTCTAACATAGGTGAACCTCTAATAGTTTTACCATGAATAAAAACTTTACATTAATTAGTTAAATAAATCAATATTGAAAATCCTATTTTTGAGCTAAAATAGTTATATAGATAAATAGAAATTGGAAATATCATAGTTTGCTCTCTGCTATTTTAATTGACGCATAAGTGTGGTACCTTAAAAATTTCAAAGCCATTTGAGTTGTATTTAATGAGTTATGAAGTGGACAACCCAAGGGGCAAAATGATAATTTAGGATTTTTGAGGCCCTAATTAAATTTTATGTTAAGTCAAAGGGTAAATCGATAATCTTTTATCATATTAAACTTTTTTGGATGTTTGAAACATGATGTGTTAATACGTAGTAACCCACTTGTCACCTTTTCCATATAAAGGATAAGAATGCAATTTCATAAATTATTGAGTTTGGGAACTAACTTAATTGGATGATACTAGGGTTGTGGGCTTAAGCTAGGAAGAAGATAATTTCTTATTTGAAGCCCCTAATTGGTGATTAGATGATAAGCATAATCTTTTGATAAAATTTAAGTACCTCTAATTCAACATTTTAATTATTATAAATCCACTGTGAAGATTGGATTTAAGGGCTTAGGAGTGAGCTAGGCTTGATATTTAAATTTATGTAATGAGATTTAGAAAAGAAAAACTTAATTAATCATGAAGATCTTTAAACACTACAAGCCCAATTTTAATCATGGGTACAAGATCCTTAATAACTTGAGTTTGCTCTGAGGGGCCCACTTACATAACCCTTGAATAAAATATCAAGTAAATGTATGAGTACCCCATTCATGGGATAGTTGAAATATTATGGTTCATTGAGCACAAATTGTATTAATTCATTGCAACTAAATTTAACACTGTATGATTAATTAAACAATGTAATCAGTTCAAATGAACTCGAAACATTTCAAATGGTTCTAAAAATTGCTAGGGATTGTTCCCCAAACACTTTTATAAAATTTTGGATATTTTGAAGAACAGTTGAACTTATTATATTTTATTCCAAAAATCATCCATTAAAACTTTTAGGGGCCCACCAACCTATGCCCCGAGACCCAATAATTTACTTAAATTAATAGAAGCACCCTATAGTGCTTATCTTACATTAGTTCACCCAATGCTCAAGGATTTTAGTCTTCTCTAAGGTATTTAAATCCTTGTGAGCTACTGAAGATATTTTTTTTGGGCTTGTGTAAGTCTGAGGTCTAGGTAGCTAGGGCTATGATGATAATGTTAATCTGTGCTAGAACGAGAGATATGATGTGGGATTTTGGAATAGTATCTCCTATCTTAAGGACCTTAAATAAATGGAGAGGATAAGAATCGATGATACTATTTGACGACTCTTTAGAACAGGATTGCCTCTAATAATCTTAGGTTGTTTATAATCCTGGCTTGATTGAATTGATTAACATGTGGACTAAACCACTCTACAAAATGTTTTAAACCAAAACCTCTTTTGCATGATAAAGTAAATTTTATATGTAAAAAAATTAATTTTTTTAAAAAATGAAAACTTAGAAAGGTCCTTAGTTATTCACTTGGATCAAGGTTTGGACTGCCTTTCGTAGATGATCGGGTTAGTAGCTCTCACTTAGAGTCAAGAACCACACTGTCCAATTCTGAGCCCCCACCTTTACCAATGTCTTACACCCAGTTCTGGTCTTCCACATGCTACTATAGGTTTCTTTTACTCGTGTTTTGCTACGACTAATTTTTCTGAGTTTTTCATACCGGATGCTTCCATTTACTTCCTTGTAATTTAATTAATTTTTTTGCAAATATATTCTGCTTTATGAGGTTAACTATGCAGCGGTAGTAGAGACCCATTATACACTTTTTTTATGTAATGCAATTTTACTTATTTACTTTACAACATTTTTCTTACCAGCATTTATTTATTTTACCTAAACATTTGTACCAAATCTTAACATCACAAAAACCTATTTTCAAAATTAAACAACATGATTTGTAAAACAAAACAAAAAAGCATATAACGTCCTCTTGAATTTACGGGAGACCATTGGATGATGTAACCCATAATTACTAATGAGATCTCTCGAGTTTAAATGAGTTTGACAACTCTTTTAAACTAAGTAAATTCAAGAGAAAATAATTTTCTGGAATGAAGGAGCCATGGGATCCTAACCGGTGTTGCTCTAAGAAACTTTGACCCCCCATAATGTTTGAATAATAACAAGTCAAAAACATTGAAACATTCATGATAAAACTTTTTGAAACTTAAACCTAGAGTTGTCACTTTGATGAGGATTTTGGAGCTAACTATATTGGTAGCACGACGAAAATGTATAGGAGGACAACATTCTATAATAACAAGCCGATCTACAACAACAATCTTTTCTTTAAAATTATAAAGTAAATTATAGGATTTTGAGGTTGTTGGCTAGTGCAACATAAATCCACACCTTATATTTAGGCCTTTGCATAGCTCTGCTATGCAATTTAAGCCCAAACTCACCTTAGGCTCCGAGGTTATCGTTTGTTACAACATAAATCCTCCTATATTCCAGGCTATTTGCATGACTTTTTCATGCAAATGTAAGCCCAAATTAATAAAATTGGCATGATAAACATTTAATAATACCACCTTAGAATTGAAGCCAAACCATTAGATAACTTGGGAAGTCACCAAGGTTCTCCTCAGGATCCATGACATCCCCTAGTTTTCTCCCTTTGGATTCAAAAATAAATGTTCCAAAATTGAGTTTTTCCCATTTGATACTCCTTTGTCCGACCTTAAAAGTCCTAAACTTTAAAATTCTTGAAGACATTATTTTTTATCTAAATCGAGATTTTTTTAGGTGACTTCAATAATTTAAGATGTAATTAACAATAGGGGCTTGCCCTTATATGAAACTTAAAAACCCGACTTAAACTAAACTCCATCTAATCTTTCATATTAGATAGGAGAAATTTATCGGTCAACATAAATAGTTTTGCAGACTAAAATAGATGTCATAAATTGTTTAGTTTAATTAATTGAACCTTAATAGTAAGCAACAACTTTATTTTTGGAGATAAATGCATTACTTGCAATGTTATGCTCATTTATTTAAATTATTGTCTATATGGGATTAGTTTGGGTTCATATTTTTTAAATTTAAATATTACTTTTAAAATTAGAATATATATATTAAATTAAATACACTTTCCAAATTTGGCAATCGACATATTTTTTTGCGACTGCACTTGGGGCTAATTTCTCTCTCCATTATGATCAGAAGTTCTGTCTTCATACATCAGTAATGTGTTCATGTCCCTCATTGATCAGATTATCCTTCTTCCATTGGCATGCTTTGTCCATTTCTTTCTTGGGCTAGTACGGTCAACTCTTTTTTATTCAAGGACCATATGTTTAACCACCTTTAAACAAAGCTATTCAAAAGTCCTTTAGAATTTTTCTTATTGTGTGGGGTCCAACTCCAATAGGTGTGTTGGTGAACTAGTTTCACATAGGTGATGTGCGTTGTGAAGTTGATCCCACACTAGGCTCTAAACTTCACCTTTTTCTACCTATTTTTTTGGGTTTGGTTTGCTTTTTTGCATATTGAGGCAAGTTATTATGTCTCTTAACCCTCATTTATCTAAACCCTTTTAACGTTATAATCATGAAAAAGCAATAAACTAGAAAAATATGTTTTAAAGTTTAAAGATCTAAATACTCAGAAATGAAACCAAATAAAGTGAAAGTAAGAAGATGTGTCAAGTTCAAAGAGAAAACTTCATTTATTTTTGGTGCCTGCACTACAATTGTGAGGTATTGGCTAATACTTAATTTTTTTTTTGTTTAAGCTACTATGATGGCGCTCCCTATTGTCGTTTTCTCTTGCAACCTGCTTACCAACTATAAAGCCCGCCAAATTGCACTGATGATCAAGTTTAGATCAGGATTTGATGAGTTTGAGTTTGTGCTAGGCAAGACCTCATTCGTCATCATGAAAGTTACTGTTACAAAAGTTCTAGAGTAATTCGTTGAATTCATTTTGAACTGTCGCCAGGACTTCTTGTAAGAAGGTAAAGGTCGTTCATGCCCCAGTACACGTCAAGTCAATTGTTCTCGTGCTTGTCAGATCTACTGCTCCGGTGTCAAGGAGAGTTGTTACACCTACCACTACTAGGTTTACCGTTACTATGCCTACCACATTGTCCACTAAGGGAAAATAATTTCTGATTGAAGAAGATTTAGATGATGCATTTGCTAACCTGTCATCTGTATTTGAGATTGTTTCTAGTTCAAGGACTATAACACTAACCAAGTCGTAGAAGAGAAATCATAACTGCAAGATCCAGAGGGCCGCTAAAGACAAGGTTACACAATTATCCCCTATTTATGAGATTCCTCAGCAGAAGGAACTCAGAGTTCTTGAGACCTTTCCTGTCCTCTGAGGGAGTAGTTTTCATCCTTTATCAGATACCACTTGAGGTGAGAGCCTCCATAGAATTGTTGCTGCTCTTCCACCTTCTCATGGTCATGGTAAAGAGAGGGAGAAGACCACTTTCCGTACCCAAGTCTGTACTATATTTTAGAGATTGATTGCCAAAGAAGAATGTTTAGTTGCCTAGCTGCTCAAGTGAGTAGGTTGCGTAGTATCACGTCGGATGAAAAATGGGATTTTAAGGAAATTCAGACCAATTCGTCAACTACATATATCAACAGAAGTGTCTCAAGCCCGTATTTCAGTTAGATTTTGGCTTGGAAGCCATGTTGATAACGTTGTCACCATCTCAGATACTACCACTATTGCCCCAAGATCTGTAGACATAAACCGGTCAAGTCACGTCTGGGTACCACCTACAGTTATTTATGAGCATTTTCTGAAGAAAGGTGATGGGAGGAGACCTATTACCGATGTACTTGGTCTGAATCGTGGGGAGCATACTTTTCTTCGATACACCAATGCCTCTGCTAAGACACTCCATTTTAAAGAATCAACATTAATGAAGAGCACCTAAGGGTGCCACACCAGTATGTTTTGATAAGCATGTAGGGTAGTTCCATGGAATGAAACATAGGTTTGATGTGCCAGATGTTGTTACCGTCAATGCTACAGTGTCCGTATCTGAGCAAGATGGTGTTTATGGAAGACCCACAGATCTTAAGTTTGTTCAGGAGAAAGCAATTGAGGATAAAGTAGAAATCTCATAGTTGAGATCTTAAAGTTGACAAAAGAACGAGGAGTGGGCGTTGAGGTTGAAGATTTTGATTTCACCGACTATCTCAATAAGGAGTTCATGGAGATTAATGTTGTTGAGACTAGAGCTGCTGCATCTACGCACGATGCTCCAATTTTTGGTGAGGAGAATGCTATGGATGGTCTGCAAAGGGTCATTCAACTAAGAGATGAACAGATTAATGGAATGGAGAAAAGGATGGATGAGATGGTTGCTACTATAGCTGTCATGGATACAATGCATGGATAGTCTCAGCCAAAGCATATGGCATCTCCGATGGTCAATCAGCCCAAAACTATACATATTTCATACGAAAGAAAAAAAGGTGCCTCCACCTATAGCGATGAGCCTCAGAGGAAAGATTGTATTCAAAATTTGGTGCCAAAGAAGGATATCAAGCAGTTAGTTGAATAGAAAGTGGGGGAAGCCTTAGCCCAATCTAAGGGAGGGGCATAAATTTCAAAGGGTAGTCCTTACCCACAGAATTTTGATTCCATATCATACCCCAAGGGCTTTGTGCTACCAAATTTCAAGACGTTCGATGGAACCAGAAATCCCCTCTAGCATATAGCACATTTCTGAGTAAGTTGTTGGATTATCGGATGTAACAAAGAGCTATTATTCCTCAAGTTCATTAGCAGTTGATCAGAAATTGCATTTGATTGATATGTTAGGCTATCCAACAGATCAGTGAAGACATTCCTTCAGTTGGAGCATTTATTCATGAAGAGGTTCACTGGAGTGTAGCACCATGTCACCATACGATTCCTTGTGGTGGAAAGACAGAAGCCCAAAGAGATATTGGTTGACTACATCCTGTGATGGAGGAAATTTAGCATGAAATGTGAACCTCAGCTACAAGAACAACATGTGATTGAGATTCTACTCAAAAGAATTCATGGTCCAGTAGCCTTCATGCTAAAGACACTTACTATTAAGTTATTTGAGAAACAAATCAGCAAGGTCAATAGTCTCTAAGAAGAGGTCAAACATGTGGAAACTTTGGAAAAAGTTGAAAAGTTCAGAGAAATTAGGACATTTGAGAAGAAATCTGGGATGGTGGCACCGGTCGATTGAACAGGTTCTTGGAGTTTAGCATCCTCCTCAGAAGCTTTACCATCGTATATTCATATAGAACTTGCCACCCACCAGGGCACATGAAATCTTCTGGTGGGCTTTCTCTGTTCTTTGCCAGATTTCGCAGCTGAAGTACATAGTTTGAGTTAGTATTGGTTTTTACTGAATTGGATATATGGGAGAGGGGATGAAGAAGGCACCTTGGTGCCTGAAATAAAATTGAAATCTTGGGACCTGGAGGGGTAAAAAAAAGTCATTTTTCCCTGAGCCTTAGTCAATGAGGATTCAGGCTGAGCAGTCTCTTCAGGGTTCCCGGAAGTCATCACAGCATGTTCAGTCTTATCAGTAGTAGTAGGTTCAACAATACAACGAGTTTGGCCAGCAATAGCTTCAAAGGGGACCGTATAGAGCAGATGTCAGGCAAGGTTTGACATTTACAAATCGGTTCAACAGGGTATACTCCTTCAATGATGAATTTGTGCCAAAGATGTTCAGAAAATTGATGCAGAAACCTTAGTTCAGATTGCTAGAGCTAATAAAACTAGAAGAGGTTGATAAGAAGGATCATCCCAATTATTGCCCTTACCACAGATTACTTGAACACACCATTGAGGGTTGTTTCGGATTTAAAGATTGGCTTGAGAGAATCTCAAAGAGAGAAATATAACAATTGTGAAAAAGTATTTACAAGAACCAGAAAGAGGTTCTGTAAATATGATTTTTGGCCAAGCCAATCACTCTGATAGATCTATATTCAGATGAAAGTAGTTGGAGCATACTCTAGAGTCGATCATCCAAGAAGATGCTTGACCAAATTTAGAATGCGTCAGCACAAGCCGCCACTCGAAGTTTGTAGCCTGCAAGACTGAAGATGGAGATTACACTGGAGGATTAACCACAACCAAAGAAAAGGTAGAACGAGATTGTGCATGAAGTGAAGATCAATAGTGCAAGGGGTAGAATGGGCCTGCCTCCGTTAGATTGGCTGATTCAGATTTAGGGGAGAAATTCCTCAAACCACTGACTTTGTATGACTATCTTTTTGCACCTCCGGGGTCTTTTGAATATGAGAATTGATATTTCGTACAGTTTGACTGAATCTAGTTGTAAAGTAATTGATCATGACCAATCTAACCTTAATTTTGATTCTCAAAATGATCCTCAAATCATACTAAAGTTCGATGAATGTGCTAATGAGAACGAATAAGATATCAATAACATTGGTTATAACAGTTATAGGAGTACGATGCTAGTCTTTGAATGCTAAGAAACATTGATTGCCATCAACTTACACTTTTTAGATTTAGAAGTAATACCAGAGGAGTTGGCTACAATGTCAAAGGAATAAGATATTATAGATGTTAATTTGAGGAGTGGGAAAGTATTGCCCCCAAGAATGGCTCCAATAGAAAAAGGAAAATAAATTGTCAGTCGAGAAGAGCCACCTACATCTTCGCCGGTGGAAGAGATACGTAATCAAGCAAAAATTGGGGGTCTCTGTAAAGTGTATTATAAAGTACTAGCTCATCTTAGGAGATTTCCAACCAAAATAAGCATCTAAGATGCTCTGATCCGATCAAAGGATAAGAGGGAATCTTTAGTCAAGGCTTTGCTTGATCCAGAAGTTTGTTTAGCTTAGTTGGCCAGCACATCCTCGGATGAAGTTTGTTAAATAAAGGAACAACCTGGGGTAACCTTTACCGATGAGGGCTTGCTGCTTGGTACTACTAATCACAACTTACCGCTATATATTTTCATCAAGATCAGCAGATTCATACTCTCTAGAGTTTTGGTAGATCCAGAAGCATCACTCAACCTAATGACTCTACAGACATTAGCATACTTGGACATTGACGCTCAGGAGCTTACCGCCGATAAGATGATATTAAGAAGATTTAATCTGAAAAACGAAAGAGCTCTTGGATTGATTACGTTGCTCATAAAAATTGGAGAGCTAGTAACAACCACTAAGTTCCACATCATCGATGCAGAACCTGTTTCAAAAATTTTATTGGTCGGTCATGGATTTAAGAGTATAATATGGTCACGTCATCATTGCACCAATGCATCAAATATTATTAGGAAAAATAAGAACACTGCATCAAAGGAGATTTGCAACTTTTCTCAGTACATGAGGTAGCCATCCATGAAGACACTGCCTACTATGCACCTCCGAAGAAGACTGTCTTTTCTCGGGAAGTTGTACAAAATAATTTAAAATTTTTCAAAACTAAAACCTAAAACGAAAAGGAATAGCTTAAGAAGTGTAAATTTTTAATATATTAAAATCTTTCAAAACTAAAACCTAAAAAAAATGAATGTTAACAAACTTTAATAAATTTCAACAAAATTTAATCAATCTATAACAAATCATAATAAACTTTAACAAACATCAATGTAATTTAAAAACTTTAACTTATTTTAACCAACTGCAACCAATTTTAATTAGATTTAATAAAATTTAAGCAACCTCAGAAAACTTAAGAAAAAATGAAATAGTTGTAAGACAAACTTTAAGCACCTTAAGCCAACCTTTTATAACTTTTTAAATAAATTCAAACAACCTTAAAAAAATAAATAGCTTTGAATAACACTAAGCTTGAATTTTAAAAAACATAAATAAACTTTGAATAAACAAATAAAAAGGGGAACATAAAATGAACAAACCTAAACACTTTAAACAAACTTCAAACAAATAAATTTGATAACTTAGAAAATGCTGACCTTATTTTTGGTTGAGGTCTAGTTTCTTCCTTAGGAGTATAAGATCTAGCCATAGGATTTTCCTATTGACTATTCCTAAAGTACTAGTGATGGAACCCTCAGCAATAGAAATTTTAAAACTCTTCTTTGCTCATCTTGAAGTTTTACATATTGATTCTTACCTCTAACACGTAGTAAATGGAGCCAATTTGGGGGAGCTCAAGAGGAGTCCCCATAGGACAGTTTGACCTTAAGGTTAACCCTGAGTGGTGTGGTCTTGGTCAGGTCTACACACATACACACATGAAACTTTAACAATCACAATTTTAACTCTCAACCAAATATGCTTAGTTCATCTCTTACTCTTTTTGGAAACCCATGAACCATCAGCTCTAGGCTAGGGTTTGGCTAAGACCATCACATGGAGGATCCAAAGTGGGATTTCCTCTAGTCTCATGTCACCATAAGGGCTATTTTATGATTATCATCTTCAACTGATTTCAATTTTGTCAAATTTCCAATTTTGACCCTTTTACCCCAAACTTCACCCAATTACCAAAATACCTCTAAGACCATAATTTTCTCAAATTGACCCAAAACTCTCAATTTTATCCAAAAAATTATTTCAAACCATTTGAAACCAATCAAATTATCAAAAAAAAACTCCAAATTTTCAAAAATTCCCAAAATACGCCCAAAGTCCCCAAAATTACCAAAATGCCCTTCATACCCCAAAATTTCAAAAAATCTCCAAAATCGCTCCAAATGTTTTGAAATTCAATTTAAACCACTCCATTGAATCCAATTTGACCAAACTGACTCCTTTTTTCTAAAATCCCTAAATTGCCCTTAAAGGCCCAATTTCCACAATGCACCCTCAATTTTCCACCGAAGTGATCCCAAATTTCCCTAATTTTAACTCTAAACTCAAATTTGTCAAGTCTAAGTTTGATTGAAACAAAATTGAAGCTCAATTGAACCCAATTTCATGCCTAAACCTCAAGCTTAATCCAAATTCCCCAAATTGACTCTAAACCAAAATGCTATCAAATTGGATTCCCTAACCTATCCAATTTCCCAAAATTTGTATTCTAAACTCTCCACAACATTCTGCTTAACCAATTTGAACCTTCAATTGGACTAGACCCAAGCTCAAACCTAACCTAAAGCCAACCCAAACCAAAATCTCCAAATTAGCTCAAAAATCCAAATCTCACCAAATTGAACCCCGCAGCCTTTCAATTTCCATCCAATTGGCATCCTAAAAGCCTCATGACAATTTTCTAAACCAAACTGACCAATCAGTTGAGCCAAATCCAAAATCTAGATAATAAATCCCAAGTTTTGAACCCAAGCCCTAAACCCACCTTGAACCATTTGGTTTAGCCCAACCCTAATCATCACAACCTCCATCTGGATCCTAAGAACTAGCTTAATAGTGCCTTGGACCCATGGGAGGGGTACTATAGATAAAATAATAATGAAATTCTTATTTTTGAGTTAAAAATAACTATTTAAATTAAATTAAATTTTAAAAAATCACATTTTCTCTGATATTTTGGTTGACCCATGGGAGGGGTACTATAGATAAAATAATAATGAAATTCTTATTTTTGAGTTAAAAATAACTATTTAAATTAAATTAAATTTTAAAAAATCACATTTTCTCTGATATTTTGGTTGACCCATGGGAGGGGTACTATAGAACTTTCAAAGTCATTTGTTATATTTGTAGAGTTATGAAGTGGGGAGCCCAAGGGGCAAAAATGGTAACTTGAGGTTTTTAATGCCTTAATTAAAATTTAGGATCAACCTAGAAACCATTTGCCACCTTTTCATCATAAGGGTAGAATTGTAATTTTGTTAATTATTATGACTTGGAAGTTAATTTAGTGGGATGCTACTAAGGTAGTGGGCTTAAGGAAGGAAGATAATAATTGACTCAATTGAAGCCCCTAATTTGTGATTAGATGATAGTAAGATCTTTTGATATGACTATATTCCACTCAAATTAATATTTTGATAATTGCAAATTTACTCGTGAAATTGTTAAAAGCTTACTAGTGAGCTAGGCTTGATATTTAAAATTTTTTAATGAGATTTCGAAAAGAAAGACATGATTGATTAACACCTCTAAAACTACAAGCCTGGTTTTATCGGTGGGTACAAGGTCCTCAATGGCTTAAGCTTGTTCTTAATGTACCCATTCACATAACTCTTAAATGAAACATTAGTTGATTATATGAGTACCCTCCCCATAAAATAATTAAAATATTAGGTTCACTAAGCCTAGGATGTATTAATTCATTTTAAACTAAATTTAAAATTTGGGATGATTAATTGAACAACATAATATATCCAAATGAACTCGAAACATTTCAAAAGGATTTAAAGATTGTTAAGGATTTCTCCCCAAAACACTTTTATGATATTTTGAATATTTTTGAAGGATAATCGAACTTATTATTCTTTGCTCAAGCAAATCATCTACTAAAATCTTTAAGGACTCATCAAGAAATTACTTGGAGTTTGATAGCTACACCGTCAACTGCTGTTCTTATTTTTCCTATTCCTACAAAATCATAAATATTGCAAAAGCTAATATTTTAGCGAGAGTGCGAGAAGATCACAGGTACACATTTACATTTTGTAGTGCAATTTTCATTTTCTTTACAACACTTTCTTACTTGTACTTGTTTATTGTGCTTTGCAAAATAGGAAACAAATCTGCATGTGACATCAAAACAAAAACAACTTTTCCAAAACCAATCACCTTTTTTTCAAAATTAAACAATATTTTCAAAACCATAACAAAAAATATCATAACTTCATAAAACATCCCTTTGAATTCACGGGAGTCCCTCGGATGAGGTAACCCACGTTGCTAACGAGAGCTCCTTGGTTTAAATGGGTTTAACAACTCGTTTAAGCTATGTAAATTCAAAAGAATATAGTGGTACCAGAATAAGGGAATCGTGAGATCCTAACCGGTATAGCTCTAATCAACTTTATCCCCCACCCACCCATTTTTAACTTAAACTTGTCATTTAAAACTTTGAACTTTTAGACTTTTGGCTTGCCACTTCATCGAGGAGCTTGGAGCTAACTCTGTGGGCTGCAATCTACAACAGCATAGGAATCTACAACAACACATCTCTTTTCCCTAGAATTAAATAACAAACATAGGAATTTGAGGTAGTTTGCTTAATGCAACATAAATCCTCACTACAGCTTTAGGCATTTGCACAATCATGTTGTGCAATTTAAGCCCTAATTATCTTAGGATTCCAAGGTTATCGTTCATCAAGACATAAACCCTCCTATCTTCCAGGCTATTTATATGATTATGCAAATGTAAGCCCTAAATAATAATAACTGGTAGGATGAAACATTTAATAATATCTCTCCAAAATTGAAGCCCAATCATAGGATAATTTTGGAAGTCACCAAGGTTCTCCTCTGGCCCATAGTTTTCATCCTTTTGGATTCCACAATAATTCTTCCAAATTTCAGCCTTCCTCATTTGACACTCCTTGGTTCGATTTTTGAAAAGTCCTATCCATTTAAATTCCTTGAAGACAATGTTTTTGAATCTAAATCGAGATTATGTTTAGGTGAATTTGGTTATTTAAGATGTAATTAACCATAAGGGTTTGCCTCTATACGGAGCTTTAAGAACCCAGATAATAAAAACCCTGTCTAATTCTTCATATTAGATAGTGAAACTTGTAGGTCAACATAAAAAATGGTTTTTTTGCAGACTAAAATGAATGTCATAAATTCTTTAGTTTATTTGATCGAGCGCCACTATTAAGCAGTGTATCTATCCTTCGAGGTAGATATATTGCTTGTGGTGTGTTGCTCGATCATTTAAACTTTTGAAGATATGAGATCAATTCGGTCTTGTATTTTCAAAAATTAAAATATTAATTTTTCTAAATTATATATATATATATATATATATATATATATATATATATATATATATATATATATATATATATATATATATATATATATAAAACCGGGCGTCAGGACATCCATTCCGGCGACCAACAATTTTTTGGCGACTCCACTGGGGAATAACTTTACTCTCCATTATGATCAGAAAATTTTGCCTTCAGACATTAGTAATGTGTTTATGTCCCTCATGGACCATATTATCCTTCTTTCACTGACATGCATTGCTCATTTATTTCTTGGGCAAGTACAATCAAGTCTTTTAGATTCCAGGACCATCAATTTAACCATCTTTCAACAGAGAGGTTCGAGAGTCCTTTAGGTCTTTATCTTTCTGTGTGTGGTCAGACCCCCAATAGGGGTGTTGTTGGACTAGTTTCGCCTGAGTGATGTGCGTTGTGAAGTTGGTCATGCACTAGGTCCTAAACATCACTTCTCCCTCGTATCTTTCAGGTTTGGTTTGTTATTCTACGAATCAATCCAAGTTGTTACGCCTCTTTACCATCATTTAATTTGTTAATCAAAACTCTTTAATGATAAAATAAAAAATAAACACTAAATTTGAAAATTAAAATAAGAAAGGACGTGCCCAGTCCACAGAAAGATCTTTTCTAATTTTTAGTGTTCGTAGGGAAATTACAAAGTGATGATGGATACTAATTTTTGTGGGGCATAATTGTTTCTTTGAAGATGCTGTGATGGCGTTCCCAACTCTCACCTTCTCCTGCAACTTTCCGACCAGCTGCGATGCCCGCAATGTCACCCCCACGATTAAGTTTGGAGCCAGATTTAACAAACTTGAGGTTGTGCTTAGAAAAACTCCATTTTTTTCATGAAGGTTGCTACCCCAAAAATCCAAGAAACATTTGTTGAGTTCAACCTGTACTTCCCCCAAGATTTACCTTCTTTCAGGAAGGTGAAGATTGCTGCAGCACTGACATGTTCTAAGTCTGTCATTCCTGCACTTATTCAATCGAGAGTAGTTTCACCGACTACCACCAGATTCATTGTTATCATGCCTGCCTTAGCACTCATCAAGGGAAAAGAAAAGGAGGTTTTGATTGTAGAAGATTTGTTTAACGAATTTACTACCCCTTGTCAGTATGTAAAATTTGTTCTAGTTTAGATAATGTGTTTTTAACCATGTTACAAAGAAGAAACCATTGCTGAAGTTTACACATAAAATATATAGTATTTGTAGACACATTTGTATACCTATTTTTGAGATATTGCGCTTTAATGGAAGGTATTTGTGTGTTTTTCTTTCAGATACAAGTAAAAGTTGAAAAATACTAAAAGGAGTGAAAAAAGATTAAATTTGGAGCAAAAATGTGAAATTTGTGCAAAAGTGCTTTGGCGCCTAAGCGCTAGATCCGATGCTTAAGAGCTAGTGAAATAGAGAAGGGCACACTTAAGTGCCAGTGGTAGTTATTTCGCGGTTTTCTTCATTTGGAAGAATTTTTAAAAGACATTTGAGGAACCTTTTGGCTAAAAAGGGTGGTTATGACCACTAAGAATGAAAATATTATTAAAAAGACTTGTGAAAGGAGGCATCCCTTGGAAAATACATCAAATTTGGACATATTTTGAAGAACTTTCAAGGAACCTCTAGGGAAATTTATAAAAGAAGGAAGTTAAGACATTTGAAAGAGGTGCTTAAAAGTCCTAAAAAGAGTTTGAGGAGGAGTCCTGAGGAGTTTTAAGGGTTAGTTTTGGAGAGATTTTTAGGCACCACATAAATTTCCTTTATCCTTCTTGTTTTTAGTTTATTTTGAGTGTTACAAAAGAGAATAGATTCAAAGGAACTTCATGAGTTTGGTGGAGGATTTCAGATAAGTTTTTATCTTTTGTTTTTAAACTACTTTTGGTTTTAGTTGAGATTTCTTGTTGGTTTGACAATGATTTCTACTTTTAAACTAAAGTGTGGTTTTGTTTTCTCCATGGATTATGAGTAGTTTTCTTTATCTTTCTCGTTAAAATGATAAGTATTTAATATGTTGGATGGAAGTTATGGAGAGTATTAATCTTAAATGTTGAAAGAAGTTGTGATGATTTAATTCAATGTACTTCATTTACTTCTTGATCTGCCCATATAGATGTTAAAATTTGTCGTGAGAACATGTAAGAATCGAGATGGTATTGTCTCACTCAACTATTGGAAAGAATCACATGAGGATGCATGAATGAGAATGTAATTCATATGATTTAGTGCAAATAATAGGGAAATAATCTTTAAAGGGTGTAGAGTTAGAGGACTTTAAAGTGACGAGTTAAAACTCCCAACTTCGTTTATTGTTTTAGGTTCAAATATTAGATGTTAGCCCATAAGTGGAGGGAATCGAGGGAACTCTAAAGTGAGAGTTGGTATCTTCCCTACCTAACTAGCCTTCAGCATTATTCAAACTTTAAATTAACCAATGTTCTTTATAGCATCTCTAGCAAGTGTAAAGAATATAATCGCTCCTATTTAGTACAACACAATTAGCATACTTCAACAACAGAATTCCTATACTTATTACTGATTCATGGAAAGGAGAAAGATATTTTCATATGAAATGATTTTCTTTTACATAAACTCAAGTTATCTTATTTAGTTGTTATTATTTTGTCAAAATATCAAAAATACAAAAGAGAATTGAATTTTACTTATTGATAAACTTTCTATAGTTTAAGTAATTGTCTTTTTAGGATACAAAGTTTGTTGTTCAATAGTGTATATTACACAATTTCCCTGTGGGTTCGATATTTAGGTCTTAATCAAAAAGTCCTATTTTACTTAATAACGATACGTATACTTGCGTTACGCAAGTTGCGTAGCATCCCAATATATATAAATTAAAGAGTTAAATTCTTATTTTCTTCAGGATCAAGTTTTTGGTTTTGTTGCAAAGTAAGGAAATATAAGTAAAAATTATAATTAAAGTAATTGTTATATTGTTGCATATAAACTGTCGGGAACAAGTTTTTGGCGCCATATTCGGGGAAATTAAATAAGAAGATTGACTTAAAAGCAAGTTTCTATTTTTAGAAAGTCTTATTTAAACTTTTAAAAGTTATAGTATTTTATTTTTTCTGTTTTATTTTATTTTATTTTATTTTGAATTAGTGTATGCGTAGTTCAGGTTCTGAATAACTAGTTACGATTCTGAATTAGAAAGATTTGTTAGAAAAATTAGAAAAACCAAAAAAATTAAAATTATTGCAAATTCTAAATATATTACAAAATTGATAAATTAAAACAATCAAAATGCTAAAATTCATCAAGAATTTTTGGCCCTTTACGAGATTATGCCAACTCTACGGTAGATGAACTTCATTGTAGTATTCAGAAACCTACTATAGTGGCTAATTAATTTGAGCTTAAACCTGTTAGTATCCAAATGATATCAAATAATTCGTTTGGGGGATCACCAATTGAAGAACCAAGTTTACATTTTGCCAATTTTTTAGAATTATGCGCTACATTTAAATAAGATGGTGTATCAGATGTTGCCGTAAGACTTAGGTTATTTCCTTTATTACTAAGGGATAAAACTAAGATGTGGTTGAATTTGTTAGCACCCGGATCTATCATAACTTAGGGTGATTTAGCACAAAAATTCCTTGCTAAATATTTTCCATTATAAAAAACTGCGAAGCTTAGAAATGATATTACATCTTTTAATCAGTTTGAAGGGAAATTTATTTATGAAGCATGAGAATGATTTAAAGAAATCTTAAGAAAGAGTCCACACCACGCAATACTTGATTAATTAAGAATTCAAACTTTTTATAATGGATTAGCTAAATCTCTTAGATCTATTATGGATGCCACTGTTGGTGGTTCATTGACATCAAAACCATTTCATGACGCTTACATTTTAATTGAAGAAATGGCTACCAATAATTTTCAATGGCCTTCAGAGAGGGTGAATCCAAAAGAAAGTATCCAATATTCATGAATCTGATGCATTTACTGTGTTAGCAAATCAAGTTGCTGCAATTTCAAGTAAGTTTGACCAATTTGAAATGAATTTTTCTCAACCAATCTCCATGATTGAAGGAAATTCATTAGGCCAAATGGTAAATTCTCAAGCATCATTAGAAACTTTAAATGTCATAAATAACAAGCAGAATAACCCGTATTCAAATTATTATAACCCAGGTTAGAAGAACCATCCCAACCTCAATTGGAATAATACTACGGGTGGTAGTAATCAACAATGGGGAACAATCAAGTAAACCCATTGGGAAACTGGAACAACCAAGGGAATAATAATTATAGATCTACTTATCCTCTAGGTTTCAATAGTAATCCATAATTTAAGGAGAAAAAGTTATCTATAGAAGAAGTGGCGTTATAAATGAGAAATCTATTACAAATTCAAGGAGCTACAATTAGAAATATTGAGAATCAACTTGGACAAATCGCAAATTCATTAAGTAATAAATCCCAAGGATCACCTCATAGTAATACTGAAACAAATCTGAAAGACCAGAATAAAGAGCAAGTAAAAGCCATTCAACTTAAAAGCGGAAGAGATTTGGAAGGTAGGGTTAAAAAAGAAACCAAAGTAGAGAGAGAAGAAATTAAAGAATCAAAAGAGGACACTATGAAAGATTCTGAAAGACCTATTTCTCTACTTAAAGTTAACTTAGAAAAACCATCACCTCCATTTCCTCAGAGACTTTGTCAACAAAAGTTGGATAAGCAATTTTTAAAATTTCTGAAGATTTTTAAGAAGCTTATAATTAATATTTCATTTACTGAAGCCTTAGAACAAATGCCTAGCTATGTAAAGTTTATCAAGGATATTCTCAACAGAAAAAAGAACTTTGAAGATAATGAGACTATTGCACTTAGTGAAGAGTGCAGTTCTATTATTCAGAAAAAGCTTCTTGAAAAGCTTAAAGATCATGGTAACTTTACAATCCCATGTGTGATAGGAGATAGATTTTATGGGAAAACTTTATGTGTTTTAGGTGCAAGCATTAACCTTATGTCATTATCAATATTTAAAAGATTAGGATTAGGAGAAATAACCTCAACTACTGTAACTCTGCAGTTAGCAAATCGTTTAATAACGTACCATAAAGGAGTTATAGAAGATGTCCTAGTGAAAGTGGATCAATTTATCTTTCCTGTTGATTTCATTATGCAAGATATGGAGGAATATAAAGAGATACCTATCATTTTGGGGATACCTTTCCTAGCCACAAGAAGAACAATGATAGATGTGCAAAAAGGGGAATTAATAATGCACATCAATGATCAAACTATTACTTTTATCATTTCAAGATCAATGAAGTATCCTGCAAAAGATAAAGATGATGAATGTTATAGTTTGTATGTTATAATGTATCTCAGTGAATGTCATTTCAAAACTACTTATGAAGAAAAATCTAAAGAAAAAGATTTAGAACACGAGAAAGAAGAGGAAATATATTAATGTGAAGATCTTTTTAAGGAAGATTCAAACTATGTTCAAAAAGGTTTTGAAATTTTGGATACGATAGGAAAAGATAAATCATTTTGTCCATCAATAGAAAAACCTCCAAAACTTGAGTTGAAGTTACTTCCTGATCATTTAAAATATGCCTTTTAGGAGATTCCTCTATTTTATCAGTTATAATTTTCTCAAGGTTAACGATGGAGGAAGAAGAAAGATTGATGAAAATATTGAAAAATTTTAATAAAGCCTTTGAATGGACAATAGCTGATATTAAAGGAACCAGTCCTTCAATTTGTATGCATAGAATTCATATGGAAGAGAACTACGAACCCAGGGCTGATCCTCAAAGGAGATTGAATTCTATTATTAAAGAAGTTGTAAAGAAAGACATTTTAAAGTGGTTAGATGCTCTACGTTTTGAAGAAAGGAGGAGTAATTGTGACTGTGAAAGAACATAATGAGTTAATACCTAATAGGGTGGCAAATATGCATTGATTATAGAAAATTAAATCTTGCCACTAGGAAAGATCATTTTCCACTACCCTTTCTAGATCAAATGCTGGATATACTAGCTGGGCATAAATACTTTTATTTTTTGATGGATATACCGCTTATTACAAAATACAAATAACTCCTAAAGATCAAAAGAAAATAACTTTTACCACTCCGTATGGTACATTTACTTTTAGAAGAATGCCCTTTGGTTTATGTAATACCCCTGCTACATTTCAAAGATATATGATGAAAATTTTTTGTGATTTAATTGAAAAAGGAATTGAAGTATTTATGGATGATTTTTTAGTGTTTGGAACTTCGTTTGACTCATGTTTAGAACATTTTTCAAAAGTTCTTAAGCACCGTGAAGAAACAAATTTAGTCCTTAATGGGAAAAATGTCAATTTATGGTAGTAGGAGGAATTTAATTAGGACATAAAATATTCAAAAATGGTATGGAATTAGATCCTGCTAAAATTCAATTGATCGCTAATTTACTTTATCCAAGAAATGTAATGGAAATTAGAAGTTTTTTAGGACATGCTGGATTCTAGAGGTGATATATTAAAGACTTTTCAAAAATTGCAATGCCTTTTTGCCATTTATTGGAGAAATATGCAATTTTTAAATTTGATGAAGAGTGCCAAAAAGCTTTTGAGTTATTAAAAGAAAATTAGTCACTATACCAATTATAATTTCACCAGATTAGAGAAAACCTTTTAAACTGATGTGTGATGCTAGTGATTATGCTATTGGAGATTTTTTAAGACAAATATATGATAATGTTTTTAAAGTAATTTACTATGTTAGTAAAACTCTTAATGAAACTCAAATTAATTATACAACAACTGAAAAAGAGTTATTAGCAATAGTATATGCCTTTGATAAATTTAGATCATATTTAATTGGAACTCATTGCATGATGCATACAGGTCATTCTGCTATTAAGTACCTAATGAAAAAGAAGGATGCTAAATCTAGACTTATAAGATGGATTCTTCTTTTGCAAAAAATTGATTTTATAATAATAGATCAAAAGGGAACTAAAAATCAAATTGCTAATCATTTGTCCAGGCTTGAGTTAGAATAACCACTCTGTTTTGAAAAAGAAATTAACAAACATTTTCTAAATAAAAAACTGTTCAAAATTAATGAGTGGTGTGTTCTGTGATACACTGATATTGTGAACTTTCTTGTCAGTGATATTATACCCTATGAAATGACATACCAACAGAAGAGAAAATTTGTTTGTGAAGCTAAGATTTATTTTTGGGATGACTCATTTTTATATGAACAAGGAAATGATCTGATTATTTGAAGATGTGTACCTCTAGAAGAGGCTTATGAAATTATCCAAAAATTTCACAATTCTGATTTTAGGGGACATTTTGGTGTTGATAAAATAACATACAAAATTTTACAATCTGGATTTTATTGTCCTACTATCTTTGGAGATATTAATGCTTATATTAAAACTTGTGATAGATGTCAACGATTAGGCAATATTTCTAGAAGAAACGAGATGCCCCTCAATTATATGCTAAAAGTTAAAATATTTGATATTTGGGGATTAGAATTCATGGGACTATTTATACCATATTTGGGAAATTTATATATAATGTTAGCAGTGGAATATGTATCCAAATGGATAGAAGCCGTAGCCTTACCTTGATGTTATGCTTAAAGTGTTGCAAAGTTTTTGAAAACAAACATATTTTATAGATTTGGGATCCCAAGAGTTATCATAACTGATGGGGGAAGTCATTTTAGAAATGTCATGATGGAGAAATTTTTAAAGAAACATCATATAAATCATATTATTGCTATTGCTTATCATCCTCAGACAAGTGGTTTGGCTGAATAATCCAATCGAGAAATTAAAAGATATATGAAGAAATTTGTAAAACCAACAAAAATGGATTGCTCAGTCAATCTTGACTATGCTTTGTGGGCTTATAAGACTGCATATAAAACTCCTATAAGAATGTCCCCATATAGGTTAATATTTGGGAAAGCTTGTCACTTACTAGTTGAACTTGTGCATAAAGCATATTGGGGATTAAAGAGTTTAATTATGATTTAAAAGATGTTGGTGAGAAAATATTATTGCAATTAAATGAGCTTGAAGAGATAAGGAATGAATCTTATGATAGTGCAAATATTTACAAAGAAAATATGAAGATGTGGCATGATCAAAGAATTATTACTAAAAAATTTCAGTCAACCGAAAAATAAAATTATTGGGCATAGAATTGGAGATTTTAGAGTGACAGACTAAAATCCTCAATTTGGTCCTATCGTTTGGGTGTTGAAGTGTAGATGTTATCCCCCAGGCGAGGGGAACGTGGGAGCTCCAAAGTGAGAGCTGGTATCCTTCTAGCGTAGCCGCAGATTCAGTAACCGAGCATAGGATTAGTCAATGTTCTTTATGCCTGGACCAAACGGTAAAAAATTGGTATGCTCCTATTTGGCACAATCCAATTTGAACTGATTCACTTTATTCATTCACTTTAATTTCTTGACAAGGAGAATGATGCTTTCTTATATATTGAATTTCACATTAAAAACTTTATTAGTTGAATTAGTTATTTAAGAGTTTTTAAAATTACATATTTATTTCAATTGCCTATTAGTGACTGATAAGCAATTTGAATTATATTGTTGTGATTAAGTATTGATTTTCTAAAATCTTAGTTCGTAGCCTCTAATATTACTCCCTCTGGGATCGATATCTAGGACTCCACTAGAGCACTGTATTACTTGAGCGATACGTATACTTACGTTGATAAGTGTGACTTTACCATTATTGAATATTTTATATATACATCTCTATCGAATCTATAACTGTTGTGAAGATTTTGGTACTGTTTCCGAGGAATTAAATCTTCCAGCAGAAATATTAAATTCTTGTATTTTTAAGCAGATATAAAGTCACTGTCACAGGTCAGCATTCAAGAGCACCAAGATCAACAATTTTGTCAAGTAGCATGAGATAGATTAAAGATACTCTTCGATTTATTACCCCAAATCAAATGGACTAGTCGAGGCCTTCAATAAGACGCTCGTGCAAACTTTAAAGAAAACATTGGATGAAAATGAGAAGGGATGGCACGAGAAATTTTTAGAAGCTTTATGGGCCTATTGGACAATGTTAAGAACTCATACTCAATGTACACTATATGTGCTCGTGTACGGGTCTAAACCCAAACTCTCACTGGAATTTCAACTAGTGTCTCTTAGATTCGTCGTCACTAACTAAATTATAGTTAAAGACATTGTTTAACTCAGACTTGCAAAATTAAAAAGCCTTGAAGGAAAATGGTCAAAGCACAAAACAATCTAAAGGTCTACCAAGTGAAGATGATCCAGCCTCACAATAAACTAGTCCGCCCAAGGACATTCAATATCGAAGAACTCGTACTCGTTCTCAGGAGACATATCCTTGCACACCACAGAATAGGCTGAAAAAGTTAACCAACTTGAGAGGGACCATTTGTCATGGAGAAGGACTTTTCTGGAGGGTCCTAACAGTTATTGGATTTCCAAGATGAAGGGCCCATGTTACTGGTCAGTGGGCATTATTTGAAGAAATACTATACAACTTGATGTCCTCCGGGATGAATTTTTAAAATTGATACTCATTTTGGGGATGGATATTTGGCCAGCATCTATGACTGGGTCCTAAATTTTTAAATAAGATCAATTTTAATAAAATAAAATTTAAATTTTGCACTTTTTAATTTCTCTCTTAATTTTGAATTTCATTAAATTAAGTTAAATAAAATATTTGCGCATGTAAAATTTAAAATTTTCTTAATGATAACTTGTTATTGTTCTTATTAGTGCAAAGTATCAACACACTGATGTTTCCCCTGTTCTATGCAAATGAATTTCAAGCTAGAGGTTGATCTTTGCTTCAAAGTCAGCTTAAATCTTGCACTTGACAATGAGAAGGCAGCACAGGGCGGTGTTGTGAATTTTGACTTAGACTACGGTCAAGTCAATGTAGATTGCATCCCAAATAGCTGCATCATCGACATTTACGAGGAAGGGGACTTCATACCTCCCCACATCAATCACCACGATTTTGTTAGACCTTTTTGCACATTAGCTTTAATGAGCAAGAGCAGCATCTTATCCAAAAAAGAGATAGATATTGTTGGACCCAGTGATTTTAGAAGTTTAGTTGTCATTCCACTACCGGTTAGTTCAGTACTGATTATAAAAGGAAATGGAGCATACCTGGCAAAATACTGCATTCATAGAGTGCCATGCCACAGAGTCTCGGTTACATTCTGACAAATGGATGACAATAATATACCATATTGATTCCAACCAGATCCATAACTGGAAGAACTACAGTCATTTGAGCTATGAAATAATTGTACCTCTAAGTGCATGGGAAAGGAACTCTTGTCCAGAAGCATGACTTAGAAGGTTAGCTTGGTCACCAGCTTACCCCACGGGACGGATAAACACACATACAGATAGAAAGTTGACACTCTTTTGTACTGCATCAGAGCATAGATATAATATATGATGTTTTAAATTTACTTAGCAATGTTGATTAATCTTGACATTTCCAACATACAATCAGCTTTACTACATATTTGAAGCAAAATTAATGAAGCTTCTTTCAAGATTTCAACATATTTGTTGAATTGACATTTTGTGTGATTGATGAAAAGCTGTGGGACCATACGTTGGTCCCAAATTATAACGAACAAAGAACGATATAAAGAAAGTCTAATAATAAAATTAAAATAAAAAATGAAAGTTTAATTGATGAAAATTAAATATGAAAGCATATCCTAATAAAAAAATGATTATGAAAATAACATAAGAAAATTGATAAAAATGATAAACCGATTCGTCTCGAATTCGAGGTTCCACACCTTGCACTCTTGTAGCACAAATTCCATCATCTACACGAATCTTTTCATAATCTGCCACAGAGTTTCACACTTCTCAAAAAAATCTCACAAATCTTTCTGCACCACTGTTAATCTTCACATTCCACATATTCATAAACTCAACACCACAAATTCTCTACACTCTTCTCACAATTTTCTCGGTGTCAGTACCTAATTTATGATTCTGTTTCTGCTACCTCTTGGGTTGGATGTGAGTCACTGAGCTTTCTTTCCCAATGTAGTTTATCACATCTTTGGTTGTATGTAAGTCTCAGAGCTTTCCTTCTTAATATGATAAATCTTCGAGATAGGTAAAAAACCACCTTAAATAGAGCAAGGCATCTTATTCTCATCCTTTAAGAGCTGTCTAAGGCCACCTTAAATGGATTAAGTCATCTGATTCTCTACAAAATTTTTGAGATAGGTATAGGACCATCTTAAATGGAGCAAGGCATCCTATTCTCAACTTTCGAGATCAGTCTAAAACCACCTTGAAAGGAGTAAGGCATTCGATTCTCTATTCAAAATCTTTGATATAGGTATAAGGCCACCTTAAATGGAGTAAGGCATCCTATTCCCATCCTTTGAGATCGGTCTAAGGCCAACTTAAATGGAGTAAGGCATATGATTCTCTACACAAATCTTTGATATATGTATAAGACCACCTTAAATGAAGTAAGACATCCTATTCTCATCCTTCGAGATCGATCTAAGGCCACCTTGAATGGAGTAAGGCATCTGATTCTCTACATAAATCTTTAAGATAGGTATAAGGCCACTCTAAATAGATTAAGGCATCATATTCTCATCCATTGAGATTGGTCTAAGGCCACCTTAAATGGAGTAAGGCATCTGATTCTCTACACAAATCATTGAGATAGGTATAAAACTATCTTAAATGGAGCAAGACATCCTATTCTCATCTTTTAAGATCAGTTTAAGGACATCTTGAATGGAGCGAGGCATCTGATTCTCTACACAAATCTTTGAGAGAGGTATAAGGCCACCTTAAATGGAGTAAGTCATCCTATTATCATCCTTCAAGATCGGTCTAAGGCCACCTTAAATGGAGAAAGGTGTCTGATTCGTTACACAAATCTTCAAGATAGGTATATGACAACCTTAAATGGAGTATGAAATTCTATTCTCATCCTTCAAGATCGATCTAAGGTCACCTTGAATGGATTAAGGCATTCGATTCTCTACAAAAATCTCCGAGATAGGTGTAAAGCCACCTTAAATGGAGCAAGGCATTCTATTCTCATCCTTTGAGATCGGTCTAAGGTCACCTTAAATGGAGTAAGGCATATGATTCTCTACTCAAATCTTCTAAATAGGTATAAGGCCACTTTAAATGGAGTAAGGCATTCTATTCTCACTTTTCTACACTTTCATTACCTCTTGGCTTAAATATGAGTCTTTGCATTTTACTTCCCAACGTAGAACTCCTTCCCTTCAACCACTCTTTTGAGTTGGATGAGAGTCCATGTGCATTCCATCTCAATCCGATTCCTTCACATATTTCCACCTTCCGAAATTAATTTTTTTTGCTAAATCAAAACCCTAAATCAAAATCAGAATCAAGCTTGAATCTAAAATTAAAGCATCTAAATCAAATCTAATCTTCCTCATGGCCGTCGGTTTCCCTAATGGTTGTCTCTGCAAATTTGTCGCGTAGCCCCTCACTTGGGTTAGCAAGCACAAATCACTTGGTAAATTTCAATTTCACCCTTGGAATTGACATTTGGAAGGTACACCCACCAATCTCCGGTGTGAGTTCTGTAGTCCTCAAATTTGATCTAGGATTCCTTCAATACTCCCCAGCGGAAACCTTCTCCACATTCCCTCTATTCTGCTCTGAGCATGTTGGCTCAGATAGTTCTATTAGCTTTGTTGATCTCTTCAGTCAACGCCAATATGTGCGGTGTGCTTGTCCGGCACACCACATTTATTGAGGGTCCTTTTGTTGACCTCACTTTTGGTTGAGGTCTATTTGTTCCTTAAGAGCCTAGGACCTTGCCATAAGACTTTCTTGTTGACTATTCTTAGAGGACTAGTGATGGAAACCTCACCAATAGAAATTTGAAAACACTTCTTTTCTCATCTTGAAGTTCCACATATTAGTTCTAAGCTCTAGCACTTAATAGGTGGAGCCAATATAGGGAATCTCAAGAGGAGTCCCCATAAGGCTGTCTAGCCTTAAGGTTAACCTTGGGTGGTGTGGTCTTGGTGAGGTCTACACACACAGACACACACGAATCGTTCACATTCATAATCTTAACCCTCAACCAAATATGCTTAGTTGATCCCTTACTCTTTTTGGAAACTCATGTGGATGATCTCCTAAACCATCAGCCCTAGGCTAGGGTTCGGCTAAGACTAGCACATGGAGGATCCAAAGTGGGGTCTCCCTTTGTCTTAAGCCACCATTTGGGTGATTTTATGATTACCACCTTCAATTAATTTCAATTTTATCAAATTCCGAATTATGACCCTTTTAGCCCTGAACTTCACCAAATTACCAAGATACCTCTGAAACCCTAATTTTCTCAAATTGACACAAATGACCAATCAAATTACCCAAAACACCACCAAATTTTCTAAAATTCTAACAATACCCCCAAATTTCCAAAAATTATCAAAAGACCCTTAAAACCCCAAAAATTTCAAAAATTGCTAGAGCCACTCCAAATGTCCCCGATATCAATTTGAACCACTCCATTGAGTCCAATTTAACCAAATTGACTCCTTTTGACAAAAATTCCCAAATTGCCCTTAGAGGCCCAAATTCCCCAATTCACCCCAAATTCCACCAAATTGATCCCACATTTCCCCAATTTCAATTCTAAACGCAAATTTGTCATGCTTAAGCTTGATTGAAACTAAATTGAAGCTTAATTGAACCCCATTTCATCGTCAAATCTCAAGCTTAAACCATATTCTCAAAATTGACCCCAAACCAAAATGCCATCAAATTGAACTCCCTAACCTATCAAATTTCTCCAAATTTAAATTCTAAACTCTTTACAACATTCCCCGACAAATTTTAACCTTCAATTGGACTAGACCCAAGCTCAAACCTATCAAAAATCCAACCCAAACCAAAATCCTCATTTTAGCTCAAAAATCCAAATCTCACCAAATTGAACCCCATAGCCTTTCATTTTTCACCTGATTGACATCCCAAAGCCTTGTGACAATTTTCTAAACCAAATTTACCAATCAATTGAGCCAAATCCAAACTCTAGCAAAGTCCAAACCCCAAGTTTTGAACCTAAGCCCTAAACCCACCTTGAATCATTTGATCTAGCCCAACCCTAGTCATCACAGCTGCCATCTGGTTCCTAAGAACAAGTTTAGACCCACCTAGCCTACCCTAATAGTGTCATGGACCAAGGGTCCCTTAAATTAAGGTATTTCTTCCTAATTTTGACTAAACCATAAGGATTCTTCCCACAAGCCTTCCCAAGCCCCGAAGCCATTACATTTAAAATTTCTAGCTCCGCTGATTTGGCTAGCCACCAGCTCAGCCATCGCCAGACAGCCTAGTTGCCGGAAAACACCTTGCTCGAGATGTGTCAAATGGATCAAACCTAAAATTAGGACTCTCTGAGATGGCTTAACCCCATTGGTCACTTGCACCATTTATCCCTCCACATAAGCATCCTCTCTGCCCCCCTGGCTTGCCCTCGTGGTGGCCATGGCCCTCTAATGGCCAAGGAGAGGGATCATCAAATTTTTTAGGGAGACTCTACCAAATTCTCACCCGAGCTTCTCCAAACTCCTCTAGCCATCCTCCCTACTTCCTGAGCCCAATTCCAAGGCATTTTTCTATCACTCCAACAAACTCCACTAAGCATCTAATTGAATTGTCCCTAAGCTTCCCCAGATCAAGAGAGGAAGTTTCCCACTAAAAGCCCCTCTGCTAGCCACTATAACCTAGCTTAAGACCAAGGCCCACCACCTGTTGGAGGAGTTCTACACCAGACCTTTCACCAGATCAAAGCAATACCTCCGGGAGTTTTGTTAGACTCTGCTAAAGTTTCTGGAAGCATCCAATTGAGGTCACACCTCTTTGACACAGGTATACAACATTTTCCCCCAAATCGAGCTTGATTTCATTGTTTGTGAAGAAAATTTTAATTTCTTTAGCATGTAACCGTATAGATTTGTTCATCTTGAGATCTTAAGGTTTTAGTGTGGACGGTTCACGGGTTCTGGCCATTGGGGATGATGACGGAGGATTGTCCGATCGCGTGTATATCGGATGGATGGCTAGGATCACGATGGATGGAGAAATAAAACATAAAGCGCGGGCTGACAAGGCGTTGACACGGAAGGAGACGTTGAAGCAGAGAGTGCCAAGTGGAGCTTAAGAGCGGCTAAGGATGACGCGGTGGCCATGTGTTTAAGAGAACAGTGCATGTGTTATTTTGATTTAATTAATTCCATAACTTCAAAAATTCATATCTTTGCATAGAAAAATCATAAAAATAAAAGGAAAATATATTGTTACTCAGTGAACAGAGGAATGTAATGTGGAATAAAAAATAAAGTTATTAAATGTGTCTCTGATTTTTAATTAATTAAATACTCTTTAGAGTCTTTTAATTTTAATTAAATAAATTTTAATCACCGTGACTTGAAATTTTACTCTTGTTAATAGGGATGTTTTCTGATGTTTTTTTTTATGTCAGAGAGCATCTCTATCTTTGAAACCCTGATTTTCAAGCCTAGATGGTTATTTTTGCTTAAAATAATTTTATAAACTAAAATACAAATAAAAAAATTATGGAAATAATTTTGGTAGGTTTCCCCCAATCAAAGGATCCTAAAAAATATATAAAATAGATTCAAGTGATTTTGTCTATTTTTATAGTTAATTAAACAAATAAAATTATAAAAAATTAATTAAATAAAATATTATTCAAAATCTAACAAAATTAATTCCATATTGTAAAGAATAATCACCTTAACTCACTGTAAAATTTTGGAATCAATTTGGAGTATATTTATCACAAAAGTTTATTTTCTAAGTAAAATGATATTCTTGTACAAAAAATATATATATTAAATTAAATATAATTAGAAAAAATATGAAAAGTAGTTTTTAGAGTTCCTTGAGATGATGACTATTTAGGAAAATTAAAATTTATATTAACGTAAAGACATTAATTTTGAGCCTATTTTTTTATTAAAAATAATTAAAAATTGCTAAAATACAAAAAAAGGCCTAAAGTAAACCTAATTGCTTTGTGATCACTTGGGATTCATTAGAATATTTTTCATAATTTTTCTAAGTTAATTATAATTTTCTAAAGGCTAAAAATTTATTTTCTCTAAATTTCCATTAAAAATAATTATAATAAATAAAATAAAAATTGCAAAAAGAAAAGGTTTGTTTTTCTAAGTTCTCTCGTCTTTAGGAGATTTAATAAAAATATAAAAAGTAATTTTTGTAATTAAAAGATATTTTATATTTATTTAAATCATTAAAAATTAATAAATAATTATAATAATTAAAACATTATTTAAAAAATCATGAAATTTTGTTCAAGTGATCCTCTGACCTAGATGAACCTTCAATAATTCTCTCATGAACAAAAACTTTACATTGATTAATTAAATAAATTAACATAGAAAAATCCTATTTTTGAGTTAAAAATAACTATTTAAATTAAATAAAATTTTGAAAAAAAACATTTTATCCTCTGATATTTTAGTTGACCCATGGGAGGGACAGTCTAAAAATTTCAAAGTTATGTGAGTTTTTTTTATGTGTTATGAAGCGGGGAGCCCTAGGGGCAAAATGGTAATTTTGGATTTTTGATGCCTTAATTAAAATTTAGGATCAACCAAGAGGTAAATGGGTAATTTTGATCATATTTAACTCTTTTAATTATTTAAAACACAAGGGATTAAAATGTAGAAACCAATTTTCCACCTTTTCATGATAAGGGTAGAATTGTAACTTTGTTAATTATTATGACTTGGAAGTTAATTTAGTGGGATGATACTAATGTAGCGGGCTTAAGATAGGAAGATAATAATTCACTCCCTAATTGCTGATTAGATGATAGTAAGATTATTTGATAAGAATATATTCCACTCAAATTAATATTTTGATAATTGCAAATCTACCCATGAAATTGTTAAGGGCTTGGTAGTGGGCTAGGCTTGATATTTGAACTTGTTTAATGAGGTTTATAAAATAAACACATGATTTATTAACACCTCTAAACATTACAAGCCCAGTTTTAGAGGCGGGCACAAGGTCCTCAATGGCTTAAGCTTGTTCTAAGGGCACCCATTCACATAACTCTTAAATGAAACATCAACTGATTAATTGAGTACCCTTCTCATAAGATAATTAAAATATCAGGTTCATTGTGCATAGGATGCATTAATTCATTTGAAACTAAATATGAAATTTATGATGATTAATTGAACAACATACTAGGTCCAAATGAATTCGAAACATTTCAAAAGGATTTAAAGGTTGTTAGGGATTTCTCCCCAAAATACTTTTATGATCTTTTGAATATTTTTGAAAGACAATCAGAATTATTATTCTTTGCTCAGTGAAATCATATACTAAAATCTTTAAGGAGTCATCAAGTCACAACTTGGGGTTTGATAGCTACACCGTCAACTGCTTTTCTTGCTTTTCTTATTCCTGCAAAATCATATATATTCTAAAATCTAATCTTTCAGCCAGAGTGTGAGAAGATGACAGGTACATATTTACATTTAGTAAAGCAAATTTTATTTTCTTTGCTGCACCTTCTTACTTGTACATGTTTACTTTGTTCTGCAAAACTTGAAATAAATATGCATGCGACATCAAAACAAAAACAACTTTTTTCCTAAATCAATCAAATTTTTTTCAAAATTAAACAACATTTTCAAAACCAAAAAAAAAACTTAACTTTAGAATTCATCCTTTTAAATTTAAGGGAGTCCCTCGGATGAGGTAACCCACAGTTGTTAACGAGATCTCCTCGGTTAAATGGGTTTAACAACTCATTTAAGTTAAGTAAATTCAAAATAAATTAAAAGTACCAAAATGAGGGGACCGTGGGATCCTAATCGGTGTCACTCTAATCAACTTTAAACCCCCCACCATTTTGAACTGAAACTTGTCATTTAACCTTTGAACATTTAGACTTTAGGACTGCTACTTCATCGAGCTGAAATTTACAGCAACATGGGAATCTACAACATCACATATCTTTTCCCAAGAATTAAATAATAATCCATAGGACTTCGAGGTCATTTGCTTAGTGCAACAAAAATCCTCACTATATATTTAAGCATTTGCACAATCATGTCGTGCAATTTAAGTCCTAACTCGTTTTAAGATTTTGAGGTTGTCGTTTGTCATGAAATTGATCCTCCTATCATACAAATGTAAACCCTAAATAATAATAATTGGCAGGATGAAACATTTAATAATATCACTCTGATTTGAAGCCACAACATAGGATAGTTTGCGAACTCACCGAGGTTCTCCTCAGGATCTATAAAAACCCCTAGTTTTCTTCGTTTAGATTCCACAATAATTCTTCCAAATTTGAGCCTTCCCCATTTGAATCTTCTTGGTTCGATCTTTGAAAAGTCCTATCCTTTTGAATTCATTGAGGACAATATTTTTTTATCTAAATTGAGAGTTTTCTTAGGTGACTTTGGTCATTTAAGATGTAATTAACTATAGGTGTTTGCCACTGCAGGGAGGTTTAAGAACCCAGGTAATAAAAACTTGTCTAATTCTTCATATTAGATAGGGGAACTTGTCGGTCAATATAAAAAATAGTTTTTTCTTAGACTAAAATGGATGTCATAAATTCTTTAATTTATCTAATGAAGTATCACCAGAAAGGAGTGTATCTCTCTTTCAAGGTAGATATATTGTTTATGGTGTTGTGCTTAACCATTTAAACTATTGTAGATATAAGATCGGTTCAGTCTTGTATTTTTAAAAATTAAAATATTACTTTTTCTAATTTTGATTTATAAATTAAATTTAAATTGGGTGTCAGGACATCTCTTTCGGTGACTAACAATTTTTAATTTTCTGACCGACAGAAAAAACCTAAATTAATTTAAAATAAGCCCAACCCAGTCAAGTATTCTGCTCAAGTGAATTAATCCAAATAAAATTTATAATTCTCATTCCACTTGGTGTACTTCCTTCACAGAGTTAGTTAAACCTTTTCCCAGACCTTTCCATGACACAACGTCATTAAACTATAAGTCTCAACTCTTTAAAATATTATCGAAACCTTGAGTCTATCATTCAAATTCCCAAGCATTAATCTCATAGACACTTATTGAATAATCAACCACCAAAATTATTATATTTGCTTCTTCATTGTGAGAACTAATTTCTTTCATCCTTCCTAATTCCTATGAAAATATCTCAACAACATAGCTATATTTTTAGATAACAATTAGTGTTGGACATTAAGCTTGTAAAGGTTACTAAGATGTTAGTTGATGTGGTGAATGTAAGACTTTTTGTAGGGAGGTAGGTAATAAAACTGTAATAATTAAATTGCATGTGGTAGATTAAGCGTATGTAAAGATTAATATGATTGTTTATCAGTACATTTTAGTATAAATATGAGCCAATTTTAATAATGAAACTTCTATGGCTTGTTCATTTAACTATGTTCTTCATCTTGGATTTTATTGTCAATCTCTTCAGAGCTCAGACACATATAACTTAGATTAATTTTTAAAATGTTAAATGATTTTTTATCAAAGGAGATAAAGAATTTAATTGTATAAAGATCATTATATTATTTTATGATAATAAACTTTATGTGGTGTCATGTAATGGGTTGATATCAAGAAAATTTACAAGTTAATCAAGTCATAGCATCCAAGAAGATAATCTGGAGACTAACCATGGAGAATTTGTATTTAACATGGACTTAAATGCAAGTCTATGTAGAATGTAAATGATGCAACAAAAAGTCCTCCATGATCCCAGATTATGCATCATTAAGCTAAGGTTGGAAGTGTAAAATTTGGTTTGTGGTTAAGTTCGGTTCTGACCAAAAATTGACGCTACCTAAAACTATTTGACCCCAACTAAAATTCCAAAAAGCTCAGCAAGTTAAACCCAACCCAGACCATCATCAACCAAATTGATGTGAACCTAGACCATATAATCAATTTAACATATAAACAATTGTTATATCTATCAATTTTAGGTTTACACTTAGTTAAAGTTGGGTTTACACTTAGTTAAAGTTTGGCCAATTTTGTATTTTGAAGTCAATCATATATTTTCAGGACAATTTAAAACAAAACCTAAAATATAAAAAGTAAACCTTAAATGAATTTTTTTTAGTCAGGTTCAAATAAAGTTGAATAAAGGTGCTTTTGGGAACTGTGTGCATGGATTAAAAATAATCATTACTGCAGAGTCAAAATAATGAGCACAAACTCTAAACTTTTCAAATAACTCATCAATATCTTCTAAATGTTATTGGAAAGTTAATTAACTAAATTAGCCTTTTTACACTAATTTGAAATACAAAATCTCAACTGCAAAACTATAATCAAGCAGCCTCATAATAAAAAATATATATTTTTTATTATTAAATCATATTTGAATGTTGCATAAAATCTTTTGGGAACAAACAAATTAATTTTGTTTACATGTAATTAAATTTTTTTTATTAAAAATAGATAAAATTCTAATTACTTCATTTCAAACTTTGAATTAGAATAACTTGTATTTAAAACAATGTATCAAGCCAAAATCCTATATTTGATTGTAATTTAGTGATGATCTCTTGAAGAGTAATAAGCATCTTATTTTTATTGCTAAAATCACCCTTCATATGATAGTAGGTTCTATCATCACTGAAATTTCAGTCAGCAACTATTAATGGTTGTGTTTCAAAATTTTCCTATGGTATAAAAATATTTCCCAAGCCTTTTTATTGCAGTTATATTAGTTTCCCAAACTAGATAAATAAGATTTAATTTATAAGATGACATAAAGCCATTTTTTTCTTTGGATTTAAAAGGTCCTTTTCCCTATTTGACAAATACTTACCAAGCTTTATTCTTCCACACAAGAAAAACGTTTTAATCCAAAGTATGGCTTCAAGCATTCTGATATGAAATCCCAACCTTGACGGAAAGTAGCCAAACCAAATTTCTTTTATACTTTATTAACTTTTATTGAATAATGCTGGATCAAACTTATAGTTGAATGTCACAAGTTTTCAAAAGCAATTATCAAGGTTTCTTTTCATTGCAATATTTTCATAGCTTTTATTTTGTGCTTTCATAAAGTCTACTTTTATGAACTTTATGTTATTCAAATTCACTACTCTTCTTACTGTGCCTCCATTCTACACTTGCACTAGAAAAATGTATCCTAATGTTTTATCATCATTACCAATCTTTTGTGCTCACATCTTTCATTTGCTTAACTGATATTTATTGAAATTTATTGCAGGTGTAAGACATTCTTTTTCTCATTTCTCTATAATTTCTTCAGTTGTTGAGTATGAAAAGCATAGTTGATGTGTCTAGTTTAGTTTGTGCTGCCATAGAAATTATTGTATCAGTACTCCGTACGTAGAGTTACGTGCGGAGTCCAATGAAATCACGTCACATGAGAATGACGGAAAAAATAAAATAAGATCTGTTCGTTAACACAAGAGAATATTGTTCTCGTGTTATTCAAGTGTTGGTGTGTTATTCAAGTGTTATTAATATGTAATTGTGTTATTATAACACTGAGAATATTTTCACAACACAATAACACCTGAATAACACGGAATAACACGGAGAGAATACTCCCTCGTGTTGCCGGGCTAATTTTTTTTTCTGTCACCTCCACGTGACGTGATTTCATTGGACTCTTCACGTAACTCTACGTACGGAGTCCTGATGTAATATTTTTTCCACTCAAATATGTAAATGTGAAGTCCTGATGCAATATTTTTTCCACTCAAATAGGGGCAAAAGAGGAGAGCAGTTGCCACATCTATAGAAGAAACATAAATATTTAAGATTAATTTATTTTTGTTAATTAGTTACTCTTTTCTCTTCTAGAATAAAATCGGCACATGTTTCTATCATGACCAAGCAGTTGGACTCGCCATATTAATTACGTTGATGGAAACTTAATTCATCGTCCTCAGCAATCAAACATTACAATTTAAGTGCACAGCTTTTGCTCAGTGATGGGATTAAAATTTTAAGGAAATAAAGCCAAGAAATAAGTAGTGTTTAGTTTAAAATTTTCTCTCCCAAAATACTTCTTGTAAAAATAGTTATTTGGGTTGTCACCTGATTAAAAAGTGTGAACACTTTAGATATGGGGTCTATCGTTCAAAGTAATGATGTTATATATGGTGATGTTATTAGTGGAATTCAAGTCAGTTGATTGCAGCGGAGTAATGTTTCGGGCCTATTGTGTGTAGATATTTACCTCTTAGGCTGAATCGAAAATTATATAAGATGGTGTGAGACTTACAATTCTCTATGGCGCAGAATGTTGGTATTTAAAAGAGGTCATAAAACTATGTTAATTGTTGCAAGATGAGAATGGTTTGGTGCTTAGAGACAAAATGTGGATTGAATATATTTGTGATAGGTTGGTGTAGTTCTAGTGGCGGGTAAAATTAGAGTCTTCTAAGATGGTTTGGCCACATTAAACATCGATCATCTGATGATCCGTTTCGAAGAGTAGATGTGTTAGATTCTACTTATGTTAATTAATCATTATCTTTACAACAAAAAACCTTTATCCCGCTACTCCATGAATCTTTTTTTCTTCATTGCACCCTATTGAGTGTCATATGTCTATTTAATTCTAGTAAATTGAGACCATTTTTTATATAATATGTCCCAATTTTTCTAGGTCTTCCTCTTCCTTTCTCAACATAAGTAGAATCTAACACATCTACTCTCCTAAACAGATTATCAGATGGTCGATATTTAACGTAGCCAAACCACCTTAGAAGACTTTTTAATTTTGTCTGCCACTAGGGCTGCACCAACCTATCATAGATATATTCAATCCACATTTTTTCTCTAAGCACCAAACCATTCTCATCCTGCAACATTAACTTAGTTTTATGATCTCTTTTAAATACCAACATTTTGCGCCATCGAGAATCGTAAGTCTCACAAGTCACACCATCTTATAAAATTTTCGTTTCAACCTAAACGGCACTTACCTATCACACAACAGACCCGAAACATTTCTCCACTGCAATCAACCGACTTGAATTCCACCAACAACATCACCATCTATATCATCATCACTTTGAACGATAGACCCCATATCTACGAGGGATTATTGCGTGCGGACACCGCATGCATCTCTGCATGCGGTGTTCGATCTTGGCCGTAGATCACGGTGATCTACGGCCAGGATTATTTCCGTTTTTTTTAAAAAAAAATAAAAAAATTTAGGTGGGCCCCACCGAAATACATCTGGACCGTAAATCAGGTGATTTACGGTCCAGATCGGTGGCCGCACGCAAGGTGCGTGCGGATACAAATCCGTACGGAATAATTTTTCCATATCTACAGCGTTCACACTTTTTAATGATTTGACAGCCCAAATAACTATTTTTACAATAAGTAATAAAAAAATATTTTGGGAGAGAAAATTTTAAACTTAAATACTAATCATTTATTTGTTTCCATCAAGTAAATTAATATGGTGAGTCCAAGTGCTTGGTCAAGATAGAAACATGTGCCAATTTTTATTCTAGAAGAGAAAATAATAAATACTTGTCGGAGAACAGTAATCGATGGCGCCCCAATTTTCTTCGTTTCCTGTTTTACCAGATGTTGGTCAAGTGGCCAATAATTGTGCCATGAAAATCATTGAAGAAGCTACTTCCGCTTATTTTCTGTCAAAACGATTGCTTTCAAATAAATAAATACAAGTCTACGGACAATATTTTAATTAATCAAATATATTTTGTATTTTTCATTATGAACTAAATATTATATTCTTTTACAAGAAAATATCAAAAAAAAAAGAAGTGGATATGTGGTTAGATCCTGCAAATTAGTATATATCTAATCATTGTTAAAGAGTGATGTATTAACAATTGATTGTTGTTTAAGGGCCTGTTTGGGGTAACTTAGAAGCACGGCGGTATTTTTTAAAACGAGGTCTAATCGTTTTGTATGCGAGTTTTTGAAAACGTTGTCTATCGCATTTAAGTTTTTTACACTAAATGCAAGTCTCGGGTCGACCACTAAAGTTGACCCGCGGGCAGCGTTTCAGGATAAGCTGTTTATCCTGAAACGCACAAGCTGTCACAAACATACCCTAAGATAACATATATGTAATTATATATTATTGAAAATTGGATAATTTCTTAAAAATGCTTGTAAGGATATATCTATAAATATTTTTTTTTTTTTGGAAAATAAAACTGAGTCCAAATATTCTAATAAAGTTTTTAGTCAAGATGAGTGTCCATTTCATTGGATTTATATTAATAGAAATAAAACATTAAATTAAATTTTTTTTTGCGTTCCCATTACAAGTGGACTATGTATTCTAAGCTTAAGTTCTCAAACGCGGTAAATTGAATATAATTCAAAATTTCCACTAGAAAAACTACTCATTGCTATTTTATGTTTAATATTTATTCACAATTTTTTAATCTTTTTTGTGTCATGCCCAAGAAATTAAGTGTGCATAGAAAAAAGAAGAGGAGAAAAAGATAGAGAGAGATAGAAGATGCCCAAAATTACTACAAGCTAAGGTTCTCAACCACGGAAGTATTCATTTTGGTCAAGTAGTATACGGATGAAAGAGTATGTGGATCAATCACACGATGATAGTATCAAAATGCAAGTAACTAGTTACTAAACCATTGAATCTAATACGAAGTGATCAAAAGGCGAGAATGGAAATCTAACATTCCTAAAATAATAATAAATTGAATAGGTAGTAAATAAGAAATGATTGAGAACAATTTGAATACATCAGAGGTGGTGAGGTCTATGTTGTAGTGACACTGATATGATGTTTTGTCTATATTTTTCAATTAGTTCCCCTATATGATAGTTGACAAACAGGGAAAGCCATCTATAGCCAATGTTTAGATCATATAAAGATTTGGAAATGATATTACATTTAAGAGGGATTTAACAACATAGCATTTCTCAGGATTCCTTAGATCCTCTATCTAAATTGTAATTTTTTTTTCCAAAAATATTTATATTCCACCAGACTATTATGTGTTAACCTTGTTGCTCTTCTTTGCGACGGTTAAAAGTATCATATCACAATAAGTTTTAAAAACCAAATCGATCTGATTATGAGTAAGTGATGAACAAAAGCTTAACACATCAACATGAATCATTCAAAGGCTCATAAAACGTATACGCAGAAAATAACAACTTTTGATAAAAAATAATGAGGAAAACACTATCCTTACATCACAAGAGTATGAAAATATGTTTAGCCACTAAACATGAGGGAGAAAAATACGGAAAGTTTCATTGAAATAATTACAGATTCAAGTATAAGAAGGTACAAAATCACAACAAAGCTAAGTCTCTTTAGCAATACAATGAATCCTTACCGCACAACGATCAACTCTTTACAATCTCTCTCAAACACGGCTTTAAACCACTCTCTAATGCAAGCATTCTCCAACACTCATAGAAAATAACCCTATGAGTTTTTTCCAACAGAAAGCAGAAAAGAAACCTGACATGATACAATGGGAACGAAACAATGAATTTGAATATGGAGAGGTTCTACCTCTATTAATGAAGAAATTGAGTCAAAACTGACCCTCTCATGATGTTTCTTCGACTTTGAATGAGTTGATCAAAGTGTACATGGCTGCAGTTGATAATATTCGCCAACTTTTATAAGCAAAATCTTGTCAGATTCTATGGTTTTTAAGATCGTAAACATCTTGAACGAGTTTCACAATTGCCTTGGATAGTGTTTTGTTGAGATGTCTGGCTTGGCTCTAAAGGTAGTTATCCGTAATCTAGTTATAGACCTAAGTATTGTTCTTCTAACGCAATCACCGTGGAGAATCCGGCCTGAGATAGAGCAAATGATGCTTAAAGAGATAAAAAAATCTCTTCGAGACTGGCTTTATTAGGAAAGTTTCATACTCTACAAGGCTTGCAAATGTCATACCCAGTCAAAAGAAGAATTGACAGATACGTGTTTGCATAGACTTTTGGGACTCAAAAAAAGGTTACCCAATAAATGAATTTTATCTATCTATATCTGTGCTCAAGATAGATGTTGCCTTTTCTCATGTGATGTTCTCTTTTATGGATGATTTGTTTAGTTATAATTAGATCTGAATAGCTCCTGAAGAAGAGGAAGAGCCTATGAAATTTTATACTCCTCTGAGTATCTTTTGTTATAAGGTCATGTATATCAATCTATAGAATGTCAGGGCAACCTATTAACATGTTGTGACGCACATATTTGATGGCATACTATATCTCCAAGTTAAGTGTTATATCAATGATTTGGTGGATAAGAGTCAATTAGAAGAAGATCATCTATTATACTTAATGTTCTTTTTTGGTGCCTTAGGAAGTATGATCTGAAGATAAAACCATTGAACTGCTCATTTCACATCCTCAAAGAAGTTTTTGGGCTTCATTCTTTGTCATAAAGGCATTGAAATTAGCCCAAGTAATTCAAAATCTATCATTGATATGGAGCCTCCTAAGAGTTTGTTGCAACTACATTTCTTTCGAGAGAAACTTACTTTTATTAGGTGGTTTATCTCTATTGTTTATGGTTAATGCTATTTTTTTGCATTTATCAAGAAGGGTTTTTGTTTCAAATGGCAAAAAGTATGTCATGTTGCTTTCAATGATATTAAACACTATTTGTTGAATCCATCGATATTAGTAGTTCCCATCTCGGGGAAACCCTTCATTTTGTATGTTACTTCCTAAAATGAGTAAGTAGGAGCTTTGCTGGCTCCAACTGATGAGGACGAGATCGAAAATGCCTTTTAATATTTTAGTTGGCATTTGTACTTGATGACTCATTCCACATTAGCAGGACAATTATCCATATGGGCTATGATCCTATCACATTTTAACATTTGATAGGTTCCTCAGTGGGATGTCAAGGGACATGTTTTAGTTGACTTTCTAGGAGCTCGCACGATCTCAGTAGATTTGCTGCTTAATGACAGTTTATTTAATTAACATCTAATGGTCGTCAGTTCCCCCGAATGGAAGTTGTATTTGAAGGAGTATCATCATTAACACAAGGTTCATCATGCTCTCTCTTATAGGTGACTGTGGGGTTAGTTTGATCTCCGTATACCTCAAGAGTGGTATTCCTTGCTATTCTTATAGTTTAACCGAGCCATGTACGAATATGAAGCTAAATATGAGTGCTTTATTATATGAATTGAATTAGCCATCCAAAGGAATATAAATAGAAACTGTATGGTTACTCTTAACACATAAACAACAAGTTGTTAGGATACTAAAATGTTTTTATACTGATATTTTAATTATCATAATAAGGCGATGAAAATTTTGGAGTTGGTCACGAATGTTAAACTAACTATAATACCTAGATATTTTAATAGCAAAGTTGATGCTCTTAATAAGATGAATAAAGAATTATCGTGTCCTATTGGAAACCTCGTGATAGTGGTGATCCAAGATAAATTGGTTCAGTCACTAGTGCATTCTGATTACTCAAGGGAAATACTTTCGGTTACTAAGGAGGTTACTAATGATTTTCATCAAGTTATAAACATATATTTAATAAAAGGGACAATCTCTGACAATCACTCTCTCCACTCTTAAATAAAAAGAGAGAATTCTTGTTTATATTTTACAATAATACTTTGTATTGATGTTTTTCTGAGCAAATGATGTTATGATGTGTCAAAAGAGATGAAGCCCAAAATATTATAAATGAGGTTAATGATAGCCTATATGGATCCCATAAATCAGATCCAAAAATAAAAAAAATCATGACTAAGAGGCTCGGCTGTTATTAGCCTTCAATGACTCTAGATTGCATAGAATATGCCAAAAAATGTCATTACTGCAAAGTGTTTAGCTTCGTACTTCATCCGCCACAAAATGTGTTACATCCCAAAGAGGCACCATGGTCTTTGAGGCCTCGAGTATTGATCCCAATTTTATCTGATAGCATGATGTATGCGGTTATATTCTTAATTTTTCTTTGCTTATAATTCTTACTTTGCAATGAAACCAAAACTTGATCAACACAACAGCTAGGCAAAAGATTGACTACAAAGCAAATAAGAATACAATTATTATATTTTATTATAGGATATCACGCAAGTATACATATCGTTATCAAGTAATATAAGAATTTTTTACTAAGCCCCGAATATCGAACCCACAGGGACAAAACACAATATGCAATTAAAATCAGAAGAAATTAGAAAACAACTTCTACTTAGTAAAATATTCTTACTCAAACTTTAGATGTTATAAAAGGAATGAAAATTTGATTCTTTTTGTAATTTTTGTTAAATGAAAGTAAAGTAAACAACTAACTAAATTAACTAAATATAATAAAATGAAGGAAATATAAATAAAATATCTTTTTCCTTATCATGAATAAGTAACAAGTATAGGAATTCTGTAGTGAAATTATTCAAATTGTGTTGTGTCAAATAGGAGCAATAATATTCTTTACTCTTAGTATAGATGCTATAAAGAATATTGGCTAATTTAAAGTTTAAATAGTCTTGAAGATGAGTTAGGTAAAAAAGATACTAGCTCTCACTCTAGATTTCTCTCTTCACTCTCCACATGGGGGCTAACATTTTGTATCAAAACCAAAAACAATAAACCAAATTTGGGGCTTTAGCCTGTCATTCTAATTTCCTCTAATTCTACACCATTTAAAGTTTATTTCCCTATTTATTTGCACTAAATCATATACATTCTCATCCATGCAATCTCATGTGATTTTTACCATTAGTTGAGTGAGACAATATCATCTCGGATCTTACATATTCTCACAACAAATATTAACATTAATTGACCAAATTTAAAAGTAAATGAAGTAAAAGATTTAAAATCATCATAGCTTATTCCAACATTAAAGATTAGTACTTCGCAAAACTTCCATCCAACACGTAATCACTTATCTTTTTATGGAAAAATATAAATAAAACTACTCAAAATTCATGGAGAAAACACAACCAGACTTAACTTTAAAAGTAGAAATCATGCAAACAAACAAGAAGTTTAAATTAAAACCAAATGTATTCACAAAGATAAAAACTTATCTCAAATACTCTCCACCAAACTCTTGAAGTTTCTTCAAATCTCTTCCTTCCCTTACAATACAAACTACAACTCAAAATAAAAAGAAAAGCGGGTGGAGGCTTGTGTAGAAGAGTCTCTCGAAAAGAAAAAGAGAGAGAGAGAGAAACTGGCGAGAGATTTAGTTCTTCAATCTAATTCTTCTCTTATAATTTTTCAAAAGGTGTCTTGGTATCTCTTCAAATTGTGTCCATATTCAATGAATCTTCCGAGAGTTGCCTCTTTTCAAAAGCAAATTGAATGTATTTCCATGTCCATTAACTATTTCCCACATTTTCACAAAGGGTTGCTTCAAACACCTCTTCAAAAATTCATTCAAATTCATTGAATAATCGAGTAACTACTTCTAGCGCTTAAGCAAGAGGTACTTGACACTTAGGCATGACCTTCTCAATTTTACTAGCACGTAAGCGCTAGTTCAAGGAGCTTAGACACCACAGTTCTTTTGCACTCCTTTGTTTTTGCTATAAATTGGATCCTTATTCACTCCTTTCATCATTTTTCATCCATTTTATTGTACCTGAAAGAAAAAAAAATACATTCCTTTAAAGCGCAATATCTCAAAAATAGGTATAAAAATGTGTAAATAAAGACTATATATTTTAGGTGTATGAAGTATCGATAGTATAGAGCAAATTGATCCTCCATCCTCTCAAGAACACATTTATTCTCACAACCACCTATTTCTTCTTTTTAAGTTGGCGGAAGCCATCTTTTTAAGGGACATGAAGGCTGATAATGTGCTACACTTATTTAACAACAATATGGTCTATTGATTTGGTATATTGCACTTAATCATTTATGATAATGGGTTGGCATTTAAGAACAAAAAAATTAATTAATTTTCTTATTGTCATCATATTGATTGATGATATTCCACGATATATTATCCAAGAGCAAATGACTTTGTAGAAGCTTTTCACAAGACTTTGGTAAACCTGGTAAAAAAGATCTTGCATGCCAACAAGAAAGAATTGTATGAGAAGCTCTGTGAAGCTATGTGGACATATCATATGAGATATCATACATTTACTAGTTCCACACCTTATGCATTGGCTTTTAAGTCTGAAGTAGTCCTTCCTTTGGAAGATAACTTAGCTTCATTGTGTGTTTCCATAAGCAATAATGTTGAAAATGATGAATTCTAACTTAGTTTAGAATAACATGATAATCTTGAGGGGGTCAATTTTAAGACCAACAAAGCCTTAAGCTTTAGCATGCTCGAATGGTCAGAGCCCCTGATAAGTTGTTGAGGCCAAGAACCATTGTAATTAGAGAGATGGTGTTAGTTTTATGTTGCCCTATTGTAACTCTCCATCGTAGCCACAAAAAATTTAAGCCCACTTGTGAGTGGCATTTTGTGAAAAAAACATCTCTATGAATATAAAGCCTACATGTTGATTGACACTTTTGGATCTCATCTAATGTCCTTATCAACAGAGATATTGGAAAAGAAACAATGTGTGAATACCTTATACTTGATGTACTTGATGCATTAATTTTTTATGTTCAAAACTTTGATGTACTTTGTAACTCAATTATTAAGAAATATATGTGTTATTTTTTTTTATAATTTATTGAAATATGACCTATTTTGTGATGGTTAGTTATGCTTATTATAAAAATCATTCAACAAAGTTCTTGATAAAAATATTTTTTTAAGTGAAGACATGTACTTTTCTTAACATTTCATTTTGAATACATATTTTTGTGCAGGGTCCAAAATCAATAGTATACAATCATCACAAATAAATGTGATAGATATTCTTAAAATATATAAGCTTGATTTTAATTTAAAGTTGTACATCTCATCGTTGTATTACCTTGTAACGTGTCAAAAAATACCACAAAATAAGTCGGTTGTATATTACAAGGACACAAATTAATTATTAATGTTGTTAAAAATTACAATGTATCAATCCAATGAGGAAACACTTAACAAAAATTTCAATAGAAAAATATATAGTTTCTACGAATCTGGTGAACCAACCTTGGCGGTATCACAAAGAAGGTTTTTTAAATCTGATACCTAAGTAAAAAAATAGATTGCAGGTAGAAGAAACAAAAAAAAGGGTGAATTCTCAAGTGTTCCTTCAAGATTGATGAGGCTTGTGCCTCTATGATTTGAAGATCGTGGTGACCGTGGCTTTCTTAAATGTTTCTTGTTGACGTTGCTTTTGTTAGGATCCACCCTACTCACTTTATCCATGACAACTAGGCTAAGTAGTGTACTCTTATAGAACCTTACTAGGCTTGATCTCAACCTCCAATCCATTGGTCGACTGACCTAGTGTTCTAATCAAGTAGGGATGTCAAATTGACAGTCATGGGTGGAACATGCCCTACGTCACTTAAACTTGTTTGAAGCTTTAGGAATCTCTCCATAGACCTAGAAAGCCAATCTATAAATTTTAGGAGTCACTACCAACCCTTAAATGCATGTTTACGAAAGGATTTGTCAATATTGATCACTGGCCTTACTAGAGGCCTCCAAACCCTAAAATTTAGACATAAATCCTAATGTGCACTTTTGGACCCAAAATCTGAAAGCACCCTGAGATGATCAAAACCCATTGAACCTTCCCTAATTTTGACCAAATTTAAATCAATTGACTTCACCAGAGGACTCTCTACCCTCACCAAACTCTTAAAAAATTAGACTTAAACCCAAATGCACCTTTTTGAACTGAATGACCTTTGACATCTTAGGATGGTCAAAGCAAGTAGGTTATACCCTAATTTTGATCAAAATTGACCAAATTGATCATCATACCCTAAATTTGACAAACACATGACCTTTTGATTTACCTAGCCACCATATGGTCAACACATGATCATGTAGTCAACCTGATCACTATATGATCTACACATTGATCAAGTGAAGTCATTAATTCATTGATTGAAATCAGTTTGTTCTTCAGGGAACTAAGTGCATCTTTCTTAGAACTTGATGATGTACATCAATTGGAAGCAGACCTTCATGTATCACATTTCAAGCTTGAGAGATTATTTTCATCAAGTTTACTCAACTCGATGTGCATCTGCCTCTACTCCTACCCCACGAGGCATTAATCGATGGTCCAGTATAGTACCGCAAAATGTATCCACTTAAGAGTTAATTAATGTAAGACTAGATAGTTAATCACTCATTTTAAAGAAGATTGCCAATATGTTTTAAGCATCATTTTATCTTTTAGATTTTTGAATAAACTAAAAAAAAATTGAAGGATAAGGTCTGAAAAAGGATCGATATGTGAAACCTGTTTACATTAAGAGACAACAACATTTTGCTCATACTATTTCATGGAAGAAGAATCCTTGTAAGAATCCTTGGGTTTGGTCCCGCCATTGACCCTTTCTGCTTTCCAGTAGTTAGGTGAATCATCTAGGAGGTGAACATCACATCACCTTAATGATCAGAAACTTCAAGCATTGATTCATTATGTTCTTCTCAATTTCGACGAAGTACAACCATTTATTTGAGTAAGACAATTTTCTATTATCATTTTTCACTCATTCTTCTGAAAGATATCATGATTAGCTATTTCAATGATATTTCAATGTGTGAACAGTTTATTCATGGATTCATTACAATTAACGGAGGATGATGACACCAACAGAGAGATCAAGAATAACTTCTCCAAGTGGGTTACATAGTATGTGAGTTGAAATTGAAATATTCATTTCATGTGACGTGAGGTTTTTCATTGGCACATGATTTCTTATCTATGTATTAATAGATTCATGAGTTGAGAAACAAAGTGATAGATCAGGGATTGAAAGATCTTGCTTGGGGACCTTTGAGCAATGTGAAAACATGACAAATTTATGATGTAAATGGTACATGTTTAATACGAGATCCTGGTCTGAAGGAAAAACTCTTGTAATCTTGGTATTTGTCATAAAGCAGATGATAAATCAGACAACGAGATAGGTTATCATGAGATTTTAAAAGAAGTTGTTCAGTTATCTTACCCAGGCTCAATTAGAGGAAGTGTATTTCTATTCAACTAAACTTGGTTCAATCATGTTTCTAATTGTGGAACAAGGGTAAACCAACCAAATAGTATCACATAAGTGAAAGTGAAAATAAGGTATGCTAAATCCGATTCTTTCATTCTAGCTCGATAAGCGAGTCAGGTTTCTATCTTTAATATCCACATAAAGAAAGAGATAACTTTCACAGAGTTGTTGTCATTTCAAGTAAACCAAGATGCATAATTAATATTCATAATAACATTGAACCAGTCCAATAATAAATTACAATGATATGTATCTATTTCCCACTTGATGCAATCGATGAAGAGCTCAAGCTTGGAATTGTTAGTGGTGAATACAAAGAAATCAACATTGGTGATGAGTACGGCTCTAACAAAGTGTTCAAAGAAGATATCATCACTACGTCATCCAGTCACTCTTCAGATGATGCTGAGTAAAACGAGTAAATTACTTTGAATAATGGATTATTTTACTTTTTGTTGATTTTTAAATATTTTTTTATTGTGTATGTTTTTGTTTTCACTTTTATTAGTTTTTCCTTGCATATTACAACTCTGTGTTCTATGTTTATATTTCATAATGTTTTATTATCAATTTATAACATAGTATGTTGCTATGTGCACTAACTAATAACATTTCTTCATTTTTTTAGTAAATGTTAGCTGGAGACAGAGGCAGTCTCCCTCCCCACTTAGGGGGGGCGTGGAGCACAGTGCTATCTGACAAAGAAGCATGTTAGGAGAGTTCGCTCGACTTTGGTACCCACCCCCACCCTTGCCCTTCAACAAGTATCCCCGCCACCACCTCGATTCTCAACTCTGCCCCTTTTTCCGCACCTGCCCTCGCCACCTCACCCCCACCCCTGCTTCCACACCCACCCCCACTCTCACTGTCACCCCGTCCCCCATTGACACCCACATTGTTACACTAACCCCTAACTCGATCCATGCCCACACCCCCACCCCCACACCCACCTCCACTCTCACCGTCACCCCGTCCTGCATTGACACCCCCATTTTTACACTAACCCCCACCCCTAACTTCAAAGGCCCAGGCTGCCTCTACTGGGGAGGAGTTGATAGGTAGTAGCTACCGCATCAAGCCTATCGACAACACATAAGGTAATTTTAATATATTGAAAGTATTATTTTTACTTTCTCAATTAAAAATAAAACTAAAAATTCATTGTATTAAGATTCTACCCCCCCCCCCAACCTTCTTTCGTGCCGACCCAAACTATTCATGTCATTCAAGATATTATTCAAAGCAAATATGACTTAGTGTACTTATCATGGAAGGAGAACACGATTGTAGTTCAAAATTTTTGGATTCAGGAGTTTGAGGTATGTATCATTCAAAAATACCTTAAGTTATTTTTATTTATGTATTATATGAACATAATCCTTGTAATTTTGCAGAAATAATTATTTTGGTTCCCTGAACACGAGACACACATCAGGCATAACTTTGAGGGCAAGGGCAGTGATCGCCTCCAGGACATGTTTAACAATATTCAGAAATCACTACAATGTCCTCTTTGGCTCAGGGAGGATGTCTTTGGCTTGCTCCTTAGAGCTTGGGATTTCTTGACCTAGAAGGAGAAGAGGTACTAAGCAAAGCAGAATGGGCGATCAAAATGTAGAAGCATGGGCCCTCCAACCACACTGGTGGGGCACTCCCACATACATAATATAAGTGGAGTATGGTAAGATTTCATTCTTACTTTAAAGATTTCAATAGTTTGAAGATGAATTCTAAGTATTTTGTTTTATTGACAAAATGTGGAAATGAGACATGAGCCCTCCGCCGCTGATATACATGAGTGCACCTATCAGAGGCAGTCTAACCAGTGTTGGATCGATGACAGATCCCGTGCGACCAAGTAATCAATTAGCTAAACTAGTTTGATGGTAATACATGTTAGTTGTAACTGAATGTAAATACGCTTTTTAACATGAGAGATTCCAGCAGCTGAAGGAGATCAAATTCCTAGCATTCGAAGATAATATGACTCACAAGCATGATCCTTTTGAGTACGTCTTATGGAGGGAGGTTGTTGGAGAGAAGAAAAATGGTTGAGTCTATGAGCTCAGCTCGCAGGGATTTGCCTACAATACTCACCCCTCCACAAGTGCATATGGGGCTTCCACCTCTATTGCATAGGGCAAGGAGATCTCTAGGTGTGTTGTCTCATTCGTTGCCGAGATGGAGGCCTGCTTCACTCCGATGAGATCAGAGGTAGAGGCGAACATGGAGAACAAGTTGAATGCAGAGTTAGATTCGTGTCGGCAACGGATGAGGTGGCATAGTGAGGCAGCAATGGAGGACGAAAAAGCAACAGAGGAGAATGAGGATAAGGAGATAGAGAGAGGTTGATTAGGCGAGATATTTTTTTTTCTTTTCATGTTGTACATTTGAACATTTAGTTTTTTCTACGAACAAAAATGTATATATTTTAGAGTAAATGCATTTGATTTATATCGTTACTTATCTGATAATTTACTGTTCGACAACTATTCTACTTTGTTAAATGGTTGGATTGTATAATAGACATTAAGATAACAGGTGGGGAAATGTAAATACGAGACAAATAATATGTTTTTTTTCTGATGCAATAGGTTTCCGACGGCTTATCGTTGGTTTTGCGACTACTTTCAACATATTTATACACAAAAATGACGGCTAGTCGATTAATTTACTTACTAACCACTATCCGACACCGAACCGATTACTTAAGTAAGTCATATGAAAACAATGGGGGCGACACTTTACCAACATTTTAACTGTTGAATTCTACAACCGATAGATTAGAGACACCAAATCGATGAAACAGCTGAGTCATTTGTAAATGACTGGCGCGAAACTTTTCTGAAAGTTTAGCCATCGGTTTATATAACTGATGCATTAGCGACTTGTAACTGACAGAAAAACTGCGTCAAAAAAGCGACGGGTGTGACACTTTTTCGACGTGTATGCTATTACTATTACTAAAGTTCAACCATTGGTTATATGAATTGACGAAAATCGATGATTCAAAACTCTACCAAAAAAAACTACGACATCAAATCGTTAGTTATGCATCAGTAATTAAATGTCGCCAGAATTTCAGTCGGTTCTGAAATTACAAAGAATGGTTTTAACTATGAGCTTAAAACTGTCGATAAACCGTCGAAAACAACAAAAACGATATTTTTCCTCATCATAACCGACGAAATATGGCCGTCAGAAAAGATCTTTATTCCTCTAGTGGAATCTGCACTCAAAGTGTTGCAAGCTGAGAAAGAAGACAACTTGAGTAATATTAAATTTTATTGTTACTATTGTTAATATTATTTTTCAAATAAAATTATTTTTAAATAGACAGTAGATGCTCAAGTGAGTTTCAAAGTACAATTAATTCAAATTGATCAATAAAATCGTTTTGTATGATGTAAATTTTAGAAATCCAAAAAGACAAATTATCAATGATTCAAAACTTTTAATTAATTTTATTGAAGTAATCATACTATGAGATATATCATATTCAACGATTTTGATCAATTTCAAGTCAAAATGACTTACAATACTTTCTTACGCCCGGTAAATTTAAATTTTAAACTATTTGCACAATACACCAAAATTTGTGCTATACAATAGGGTTGGAAATTAGCCTAATTTAAACATAAAGAATCATTAGGCTAATTAATTCTAATTATTATAAATAAATTGTATTGTATGACCTTGATTAGACTAGGGCTGTCAATTTGGCTCGTTGTTCGTGAACAGCTCGTGATCGGCTCGTTAAGTAGCTCGTGTTCGGCTCGTTCGTTAAGCCTAACGACCCGAACACGAACAAATTTTTAAGCTCGAAATGTAAACGAGGAGAACACGACCAACAGTTTGTTTGCTCGTGTTCGGCTCGAAATGGCAAAAAAAAAAATTATTTAACTTTTTATATAACAATATATTACGTATATTATTTATATAATAATATATTATATATATTTATGTCTAAGTTTAAATCATAACGCCTTATGGGTCAATGTGGTTAGTGTCTCTTATGTATATATTTGATCCAGGTTCGATTCCCACACTTTACATCTATTTTTCTCAATTTTAGTTTAACGAGCAAATTTCAAGCCGAACACGAACACACTGTTCGCACGAGCCGAACAGAAACAAAGTCTGAGCTCGTTTACAGCCCGAGATTAGACAGTACAATTATTCAAAACCACTCATCAATGGAAATTCTACATGTTGTAATAATTGCATTTGCAAATTTTTTTAGCAGCAAAATTTTAAACCTTACCTATAGCCGCAAATGTTCCCTTTTTCCTTATAAAGCATGAATGACCTTCTCAATTAAAAGAAAATCTAATATTTCTCTATTTTAAAATTTACAAAAAAATTAATTGACATTCTTATCTTGTGTAAAATGAACCAAAAAATTAAAATAAAATAAAATAAAAACATGCCGATTCAACACGAAAATTGGAAAAATTATTGCATACCTTGCGTGCGGTGTCCGATCCTGACCGTAAATCAGGTGATTTACGGTCAGGATTTATTTCGATAGGCCCCACCTAAATTTAAAAAAAAAAACTAAAATAATCCTGACCATAGATCACCGTGATCTACGGCCAGGATCGGACGCCGCATCCAGAGATGCATGCGGTGTCTGTATGCAATAATTTCTCCAAAAATCAGACGCAGTATGCATAAATACTAGTGCTTGATGCCTTGTATTATTCGTAGATGATGTTTTCATATAAACTAGAAGATTCGGTGAATAATGCTCTATACTCATACTATTATATATTAAAAGAAGAATGATATGATGAGGTGATCGAATCAAAAGAAACTTGAGTTAAGCATGAGGGATTATTGCGTACGGACACCGCATGCAAACACCGCATGCATATTTGCATGCGGTGTTTGATCTTGGTCGTAGATCACGGTGATCTTCGGTCAGGATTATTTCCGTTTTAAAAAAAAATAAAAAATTTTAGGTGGGGCCCACCGAAATACATCAGGACCGTAACTCAGGTGATTTACGGTCCGGATCGGACACCGCACGCAAGCTGCGTGCGGTGTCGGATCCGTATGGAATAATTCTTCGTTAAGCAGACCCATGCATCGACTAACATCGGGATAATTTGATACCAACATTTTCAAGGGATGGTTTGTGAAACAATCATTTGCAAAATCAGTAAAATGCTTGCCATTTTTAATAGCCACTAGGTGCTTTGGTAGAACAAAGAATAAATAAAACAATTAAAATATTGTTCAAGAAAACAAAGTCGAGGACCTAATGACAAAGCTCAAGTGTATCTTTAAGTTGTATATGACTGCCGAAAGGTATGTCATGAATAATGAGCATATCAGTTTCTTATAATGCTTTTATTTTTATATGGGAGAGAAATAATTATAAGTTAATTATAAAATATAAAATTTTATTAAGAAATACGAGATGTGCTTTTATACAACCTCGGAGGTGATTTTGAAATAGGTGATATAAGAAAAGTTATGAAAATTAAAACTTGAAATTTAACAGATTTGGCGGCTTTTGTCACAAGAAAAATTTTTCCATACATAGTCTGGAAGCAGCTCTGCGTGCGAGCTCCAATAATATGCCACCATGTATGCTGCACCGGGCCAACCTAAAAAAATCTTAAAGTAGAACTGTAGATGTTATTAGAGTGGAACTGTGAATGTTATTGTAGTGAAACTACAGATGTTATTAAAAGGGTTATTAGGAGTTTATTGTGGGGTATTAACTAAAATAATGTTGTCAATAACCTATGTTGTTCCACTTCAATAACCCCCTACAATAACCCCCAATAACTCACCAATAACCTCCGCAGTTTCACTTCAACAACCTCCGCAATGTAGCACATGTGATGACATATTTCTAGAGTCCGCACGTAGAGCTGCGTCTGGACTCTATAAGAAAAATTTCCTATAACGATGGGCAAGAAAATATTTTAAGGAGAATATCCAATTAGATTGGTGATTGAAGAAACTTTCACAAAAGTACAATGAAATTATTATTTTAAATTGCCTTTGTATTAAAATTCTTTACAATATATTCAAACATTATTATTCATGCACATCAGTTTTTGATTACATTCCATTCCATAATATAAATATATCCACCGAAATTAAACGCAATAGAAACTATTGTATTTTTCTAATTATTGCCAAGTCCTGACGAAAGTCTATTTTAGCTCATTGTTGAAACAATGTCTCCGAGTCCTAAATAGTGTCTGTATTGAAAATTGAGGAGCATGGGACAAATTTGGGCGCCTAATAATAATGAAGTTTTAGTTTATTAGTTTTGTGGAGGCGGTTTCATACAATCGGAGATAATGCTATTTATGTTTGATTGTTATAAGACTATCATATTTAAATTACAAAATAACAGTTCCTTTAGGGCAGTATATTTGGTGCAGTGGTTTTTTGAAAACACAACAGACCTATTTGGGTAAACTTCATTTTGGCAGCTTATGTGTTTTCAAAACGCTAAAAAAAGCATTTTCACACCGCAACTATCTAGGTGCGATGACAGTTTTCTTGCAGTTGTCTAACCATTTCAAAAAACTAAAAAAATTATAATAGTCACGGCACCTAACTTGGAAGTCCTTTGTACAATGATTGCAACCAAATTGTGGACGCAAAAATTAAGATTTATAGAAGGATGCGTTATATATCATTTAGGAGTATATAAAACAAGAAAAAATACAACATAACAAACAAAGACTATAAATACTTCATATGATTTTAAAATGTACAAAACTCTTTGGCTTAAACTCAGTCCTGATGTACTTTTAGTGAACATATTTGACCTATTGGATAAACACTTTATTTTCTTTTAATAACTCTATCATGATATTTATTACAATTAATTAAATTTATGTTTTTGGTTGGATGATTTTCTTAAGAAAATATGTCTTGTGGTATTTATAGTTTTTGTTAATGAAAAGATATATCTTGTTCATAGTTAACCAAAGAATGTTTCCTTTTTTGCTCTACATGTTTGAATGACAGAGGTAGACCTAGGAAGGCTTGAGCATATTGTATAAAAAATGATCTTAATTTATTATGATTAGATGAAAATATGACACTAAATAGGATGCAATGGAGAAAAATGATTCAGGTGGCCGACTCCACGTAGTGAGATGAAGGTTTTGTTGTTGTTGTTATTATTTTTTGCTTGAATGGATTTTTTTATCATCAAATTGATTCAAGCTGAACCTAATCTAATACATAGTTGGGTAAATTTTTAGTAATTTGTAAAAAAAGACAAAAATATAATATATACAAAACATTATCATCATAATGAGTGTTTGATAAAAAATAATGTTGCAATGTTTGATCATATATGTTAGCATCATAAAAAGTCTATATATATATAAGCATAAGGTTGTCAATTTGAAAAAAAACAAAATTTCTATCATCTTTTTATCTTATAATGTTGCATACTTTTCATCAAGTTGCTTAAAATGGTCTTGGTAAAGCAAGTAAGACATTAGATGGTTTGGTAAAATGTATTAAATGTTCAAGTCCTGAAATAAATATACAAATCTTCCATCAAGTGAACTAGCAATCAAGTTAGAGATCGAATAAAATATGTAGTTATGTATTGTTCCCTTCTCTATCTACAAATATTTTAAATTTATATGCTATTGAGCAAATTCTATTTTTAAGGATATTGACCTGAATGATTATTTTGAGCAACTACTACTTAAGTATGTTATTGCAAATGATTTTTTTTTGCTCTATTAATTATTGTTGGGCATCTTCTTTTAATAATCCCATAGGCATGTCATTGCTTTGGATCTTTAAACAAAGCCTTTGTCATTATAAGCTTAGACATAAATACTCACCACTTAGAATGTGCCACTCTAGTAAATTCAAATTTATTAATGAATTTGGGTGTAGAAGTTCTATGATTATATTTTTTTTCATAGAAGACAATTAACAAAAAAACATGTGGGGTGGTGTTAGAGGGCAATGCTTGCTAAGTTCAACTAATGAAATTCACTCAACTTCGTGTTAAAGCGATAATTTCTTAGAGTTGCCAAATGTCTAAAACTAGTTAGAATTAATTGAAAAAATGCATGAGAATTTTTATATTTGTAAGTTCATTAATTATAGCCTAGAATTTGTATTGAAATTTAAATTTTGAAAGAAGTGCAAAAGGAACTTTGCTAAGCAATGGCTGCCTAATTGTTTATGTGTTTTACATTGTTTGCATAAAAAAATTCTCTTAATTTTATAACCTAAGATAACGATAAAAAAAATAATACTAAAAATTAATTAGTGTTTATTTTACTAAATTAGTTTAGTACACATATAGAAAATAAGATTTTCTGAAATTGATCTAAGTTAATAACATGTTTTCTTTTTCAGATATCCCTAATTTAGATCAAATTAATGCTTCGTTTTAGTGAGTAAGTTTGATTTGGTTGAGCTATATTGAATTCCACTTTTATAATGAATTTTAACCGTCCTTTTAAATATTTATATTCAATAGTTTCTGGATGAAAATTTTAAATTTCTATAGGTAAGTCCTGAGCTAAATTGTCATATAAATTATTTCTTTTGATCCTCTATTCATCTTTGTTCTGGTTATTTCTTTTTCTCTCTCATTTTAGTTTTCTTCTTTGGAGGTTGAACATCATCTTGACTATGTTCAAATGTTTTTTTTGTGGTGATTTATGGATTGTGACTTGGATGATCTTGCAATTGTTTGTGGAGCATTTTCTTAAGTTTTGTTTCTCTAAAAATGTCATTATTATTAATTAAGCTTTATTTTTAAAACCTTATTAAGATTAATTTTTTAAATTTTATTAAAAGAAGCATTTTGTTAAGTTTTCTTAAAAAGTTTGTTTTTTTTTATTTTAGTTTTAAAAAGGTTTATGTTTTTTATTTAGAGTATTACGATTTTATTTAAGAAAATAAGTTCAAAATGATAAGTTTATAAAGATAACAGTGATTAAATCATACAAAAAGCATATCTTATTACCTCATAAGATTACTTCCTCTTTTTTTTTTTTTTTTTGCAGCTCACTTATAATCTTATATAAACTTTATAAATTAGTTATTTTGGAGAACAATTAAATTCATATAAGTTATTGGAATGGTATATCATTTAAAACACTCTTATATTTATTTATTTTCATATAAAAATAGTTCTTTTTTAGCACATTTGAATTATATATATTTTTATAAAAATAGTTTATTTAGAGCACGTTTGGATTTATGTATATTTTTATAATAATAATTTTTTTAAAAATTTTATTTCAATTTATATAGATTAATATTTTAGATGGCTCTATTCTATTGTTCAAAGTGATGGCGATCAAGATAGGTATGTTATTAGTAGAGCTCATGCTAGTTGGATAAAATGGGGAATGGCATCATGTCTATTGTTTGATAGAAAAGTATCTCTTATACTTAAAGGAAATTTTATAAGATTGTGGTGATACCTGCAATGCATTATGACACAGAATGTTGGCCTTTAAAAGAGAAGCATAAAACTAGTTAAGTGTTGTCGAGAGAAGAATGCTTAGGCGGATGAGTGGCTTAACACTTAGAGAGAAAATGCAAAACTAATCTACCTGTAAAAGAAATAGTGTACTCCAGAAGTAGATAAACATAAAGAGATTTGTCTTAGATGGTTTGGTCTCATTAAACATTGACCATCTAATGATCTAATTTAGAGAGTAGATGTTTTAGATTCGGCGTATGTTAAGAAAGGCAGAGGTAGACCTAAAAAGGCTTGAGCATATTGTATAAAAAATGTTGTTAATCTATTAGAATTAAATGAAATATTGACATTCAATAAGTCATAATAAAAAAAAAGAATTAGGAACCCTGTGCCACTTAGTGTGATAAAGTCTTGTTGTTGTTGTTTATAGGTTAACATCCCTCGTTGACACAGACTTTATAAATTGTTCGTGGTATTTTTAACTTACAAAAAGAATTAACTTCAAGCATATAAGTATAATCATGTGTTTTAAACAATCATGATCTACTTTTCCCTCCTAACTCATAAATTCATAACATGTTTTCCTCTTTTAGTTTATCCCATAGTATTTTGTTACATGCACTAGTTAATTTTTTTATTTGTAATAAATATCCACTAAAGGCAGGGAAGGTCTCCCTCTTTGCTCTGGAGATCGTGGAGCAAAGTAGTATCTATTGAAGAGGGTCATTAAAAGAGGCCAACTGCTCTCTACCCTCCCCACCATCACCCCTACCTCAACCCCCATCCCCACCCCCACTCTGACCACCATCCCCCACTCCAACCCCTAAACCCACCTCCACCCTCACCCCAGCACCCCCATCCTTGCCCCTACATCCTCCCCGATTGCAGCGGGGATGAGTTCCACAGAGCATCATGCTGCTTTTTTGGACAAAAGTTGACAGGCAAGGATTACAGCATTGCATGTGTCGGGAACCCATAAGTTTTTTTAAGATATTGACATTAATCTTTTTATTTTTTTAATTATATAAAAAATGAAACATTTATTTTTTTCAAGTTCTCCAAATACAGGTTATTCACACCATTAGGGATATCATTCGGAGCAAGTATGACTCGGCATACTTTTTCTGGAAGGAGATACCAGTGGTAATTCGGGATCTTTGGTTCCAGAAGTTTGTAGTATATTTCTATCATCACAATCTTAATTTCTCTTATATATTTATCAATCTAACAATATCCATGTAATTTTTCTGAAATAGTTCTCTTGGCCCCCTAAAGCATGAAGCACACATCCGGTGTAACTTCAATCGTAAGGGCAGTGACCGCCTACGAGACATGTTCAATGATATTCAAAGATAGTGGCAACGTCCCTTTGGGCTAGAAGAGGATGCTTAGCCTCGCTTTTCAGGATGTGAGATTATCCAGAGTGCCAAAATAAGAGGGAGCGGGCAAGTAGAACAGGTGCTCAGCCTCCAAGCAAACTAATGGGGTGCTCCCACACACAAAATACAAGTGGAGGTTGGTAAGAATTTATTTTTAATTTAAATGTTACATTAAATCAAATATATATTCTAAGTATTTCATGATACTAACAGACTGTGCAGTTGGGATGAGGGCCCTCAAATTTCAATGTACATGAGTGCGCCTATATGAGGCAGTCAGACCAATTGTGAATCGACAACAGATCCCTTGCGAGCCAGATATTTACAAGCTAAACCAGTCTAATGCTTATTTGTGCTAGCTCAACTTGTATGTAGTTACTTTTTTTCTAGGAAAAATTCCAGCAGTCAAAGGTGAGCTGATCCAAGGTGTCGTATGGTGTTACGATTTAAGATCATGACCCGTCAGAGTACGATCTATGGAGGGAGGCTGTCGATGGGAAGAAGAAGGATTGAGTAGACAGGCTCGGGTCTCAGGCATTCACCTACAATGATCACCCCTCAACCAAAGCATCTGCAGCTTTTACTTCTATCACACAAATTGAGGAGGTCTCTTGGCGTGTTGTCACCTTCGCTGCTAAGATGGAGGCCCACTTTGATCAGATGAGGTCAGAGCTAGAGGCCAATAGGGAGGCCATGTTGAAGGACAAGTTAGATGTGTTCTAGCAGCAGGCTAAGCAATGAAGGAAGCCAACATTGAAGGAGCATGATGATGATGATGAGGAGACAGGTGATAATTAGTAAGGATTTTTCTCATTTTATTTTTTTATGATTTTGTTGAACATTATGGTAGATACTCTCTTATTGAACAATGATGTATATATATTAAATTAAATGCTTTTCATTTATTTAGCTGTTCAGTTGAATAATTTACTATTTAAATGCAACTTTATTCTGTAAAATGCTTGGATTAGTTAAGTGGTGTCATGATTACAGGGGTGGAAATCGTAAATACCGAAAAAGAATTTTTTTTATATGCTACAAGTTTCTGACGGCTTATCGTCAGTTTTGCAAAGATCATTTCATTAGTTGTCGCCATAAATGATAACATAAACCTTCTGTTATATTAGCACCACGTTACCAATGAACATTTGACAGTTATTGCTTCGATAAAAACTGACAGCTAATTGATGGCCTCCTCGTAAGTGATGGAGAAACTATGTTTTAAAAAGTGACAATTGCAACTCTTTTTCAGCGTTGAACGGGTCACTGATTTCCAATGATTTGTTTGTTGGTTATAAAAAACCGACAAAAATCGAGGTTCCCCATGCCTTTTGAGTTATTTAAAATCAATGATCAATGTATGTCGGAAAGACGTCAGTAGAACAAAACCATCAAAATTCTAGTCAGTTTAAGAATTTCCAACAAGGGTTTTAGCTATGATCTTGACACAGTCGATAACTCGTCAAAAATCTAATCAGTGACGAATAATTTGTTCATAATTGACGGACTGAGACCGTCGAAAATTGACAATATTCACATGGTGTTTCATTGTTATGTTATTCTATTAGAAGCCGTGGCTTTGAAGATACATTTAGGCACTAATTTTTATGATTTGTAAGTTCTTTATGTGTTATTGATAGATAATGTGAACTATTCTTCTTATCAAAGTCTTTTACTATTTTCTAGTTTTAAGTGATCACAAGCTATGGTTGGACATCTCTAATCGGTGCATTAGCATTAAAGCCTCCATAAAACCATTATTACATGAATCCTGCAAGTTCACATCATTACCAACATAATTGAAAGATAATGATCTTGCTATTATTGCATTACCCTTTAGACAAAAGAGTAAACATGTGAGTAAAATTCTTTTTAAGAATAGTAGTTACACTTGTAAGAACATGATGTTCATAAAACAATGATGACACAATCCGGAAAATATCAAACATAACTGGTAAGTAATTAATAGTGATCCACCAAAGTGGTACAACACGACTATCTTTAGATCAAACTTATTCTTTATCAATATTCATCGTTTTATATGTGCCATCAATATGATATTCACGTGAAATATCTTATTTGTAACATCAATATTTTGTTATATTTATTGATGAATATCAAACTAGTTTGCATTTCTTCTTTGCATTCTCTCTTATACAATATTAAAATATTGATACTCAATTGATTTATAAATATACTTTGTTAACTTATAATATCACTTCTCTTTGAATATAAGAAAATGATAATGAAACATAAGTCAAGTATTAATAATCTTTGAACTATTATCTAGGATATTCAATCTATGATTTAATTAGGTTTGAAGATAAATCATAACTTTTTTTTATTAGATTTTAAACAATAGATGTGTAAACTATTTTCAAATTAGATCCATACCATGAATGCATAATGCTTGAACATGTTTCAGTTATTGATTGAAAAACAAAATTTTGATACACAAGCACTATGTTCGGTCATCCTTAAGAAAAGATTGGTTTTTAGTTTGTCAGACGTTTAAAGATCGAAATGCAGTCTTCAAGAATTGCATTGTATCTCTGTCAAAATGACCAAATCTACATGTATAATGGAAGATTCATAAAATAATACCTATATATGCTCTAATTGATAAATAAATGAATAAAATAAACCTATCTCACACTCCTAGTTCAAAGAAGGCAAAATGCTGGTGGCCATGAAGAGACAAATTGGGAAGGGTTGGGTGTAGTTCCTCATGTATAGCACTTATAAATATATCAAGAAGCAATCTAGTTTAAAACAAAACGTTTAGCACATTTTTCCTAAGAAATAAATTAGATATAATTTTTTTTGTCAAATTTATGACACCATGAGGCATATTGTCCATTTATTGTTTGTTTTAAATTCATACATAAAAAATATGCTTACACAAATCTCAAGAAAATTTAGTGAATCTTGCTAAGAAGATACTAAAAGACAAAGGCATCAATTTTCGTTTAATTTTGTCAGAATCATGGGCTAACCAAAAGAAAGCACAACCAAACAAAGGAACATTATGCACCTAATATTAGGAAAAGTAGTATGTATTCAACTCCCTCAATTGATTCTAGGATTCTTCTCAAGGATTGTTAATGGTCATCCCATAAAACACCTTTATAATCCTCTATGAAGACTTCGTGTTCGAAGGAAACCTACTGATTAGATTGCGGTGACACACCCTCTTTTAGATGTTGTAATTTCACTTCAACAATAAAGACACTATAGGGGGTTCTCTCAGGAAAACCGGCCAAAGACCTTCTAGCCAACCAATGACCTTCCACCCGACTGAAGACCTTTTAACTGAACAAAGACCTTTTGAGTAAACTGAACAATTATATGATGACCAAATAGAATCATTAATGTCTCTCTTCAAACAATTATGAATATGAAATGACACCAATGATGATTACCAAGTATAAAAGGATTTCAGAATTAGTTACAAAAAGAAGCAATGGTGCATTAATCGATTGTGACGTTCCCACTAGAATAGAGACAGATATGCAACTTCCCAGACGTCCCCTATCATCTATAAATTTTTTGGGTGCAGCAAACTTGTACCATTTAAATCATCTCAAATTTTGTTGAGTTTGGTATTGATAGGATTGGTAATGATGACAGATGTGACGGGACAAATAAGAGTAAAGAAAGTTATTTTATTTATTTTTTCTATTTTTTGTTCAAAACGTAATAAATTGTTCTATACAAGGCACCTCTTTATTAATGTGATTATTTTTAATACTATGTTCTATGTTATTATCATATAAATAACCCCTATCGAGATTACATTTGCTCACCCTACTATCAGCTAATCATGCCAGCAAGATATGACATCTCCTCCAGTCCACATTAGACCCATTTTTCAACTGCTATGCAACACTTGCGCAACCACCCCTATCAGTGAGGTTGTGGTTGTGATACATTGTTTTTGTGATATTTTATCACTTAGTCAGTTTGCAAGGAATTAAGTTGAACAAAGTAAATATACCTGGTTCGGACGATAAAAACTTTACTGACACGATTCTAGACAAGAAACATACGTGAAAGACCTAAATTCTCTAAAGTTGTGGACAAAATATTACATTTAAACTCCTGATGTGCGGACAACGGCCCGGATGGAGCGAGAAGGGCGGAGGTCCGATCCCTCCCCTTCTCCGCTGCATTCGGGTCGTTGTCCGCTCCTCCGGAGTCCGGACGTAATATTTTTTTCAAAGTTGGGGTGCATTTGTTATTGCAATTTTAGATAATTTTGCTTCAGTCCTCTACTGTTGAAATTCAGATTAGAATTTTGCTTTTCCAACGACTAATCTTATTGTGTTGACATAAAAGACATTTTATAAATTGTTTTTATATGCCTCTTAGTGTTTTAAATCAAGAAATTATAAGTATCAATTTAACTTTGTGAGAAAATATATCCGAAAGTTTGGTTGGACAAAAGTATTTTCACTGTTTTTGATGTACTTATTTAAGGTTGCGATGAATGATATTGATTGTAAAATAAGTGGAATAAGCCTCAAACATAATGCAACTAGATAAAATGTGCAAGAGTTTTGATTCCAATATCCTTATGTACAGCATACTTGAGTTTGTCTTTTCTTTCGCTTTAGGATTTTTGGGCATATATCTTAAGGGAAACAAATAAATCATACAGCCTTGATTGACTTCTTCAAACTAAATTAAAAGTACCTATGTATTTCTTATATATGCAACATTCATTTCAACCTTGATTTTCTCATAAGTAGATGCCAAACTTACAATTACATAGTTGATGAATTTCATCATTATGTTATTCTATTTAAATTCGAGGAGTCAAACAAAATTTTAGGCACTAATTTTTATGTTGTGTGGGTTATTTATGAATTATTGATCGATAATGTGATCTACTCTTCTTATCGAGGACACTTATTATTTGTTAGTTTTAACTTGATCACAAACTATGGGTGGACTTCTCTAATCGATGTTTTTGCAATCAAGAATCTATGAAATTGCTATTACGTGTATCTTGTAATCTCACATATTTAGCTACATCATTAGAAGATTGTGATCTTACTATCGTTCCCTCATTTACACAAATTAATCTTAGTAAAATTCATTTTAAGAATAGTAGTTACACATGTAAGAACCTAATGTTGATCATACAAGGATATCACAGTCAAGAAAATATCAAGATAAAATTTATGAGTTAACTAATGGTGATCCACCAATGTGGTATATCACCACTAATTTTAGATCAAAGTTTTTCTTGTCAATATTTATTGATTTACATGTGATATCAATATGATCTTTATGGTAAATATCTTTTTTGTAACATCAATCTTCTATTTTATTTATTGATAAATGTCCAACTAGTTTGCATCTTTTTTCCCTCTTGTACAATATGAATACAACGATACTCAATTTATTTATAGAAATACTTGGTTAGCATATAATTTTCTAAAGAAAACTTTTGATTAATATGATAAAGCAATTTGTTCAAGATTAAGTTATAGAAGAGAGGATTTTAAGTGGATGTGATTTATAAAACAAAGGCCTGGATAGAAAACTATAGATGATGGGAAGTGATTTAGAAAACTTAAATTGATCATTATAGGTCAAGAGATTAAATAGGAACACTTGATTTGACTGACATAAAAAATTAGGGATCCTAAACTAGGAAAAGAGTTGTGTAATAAAAATTTCTAGATTGAAAATTGAAACCCTAGACTATATAAGGAATCTTAATAGGTGGACTAACCTAGATCAAGGGAATAATGTACCCAATCAAGATGCCCATGGCTTTCCGTCATGTCAGGCACATTGGTATTTGTCCACTATGACTAACCTCAAAATAATGAATCTTACTTAGACATCGTAGCTCAGAGGATTCATTGTCTTGATGTTGTCTGAAATACCTTCATCCGTAAACATGAGTTACACCTTTTTAGGGTATTCTCTTTAGCTTCAGGTGGTAGGTTTTTAAATTTTATAGGTCCTAGTCCTTAAAGCTAGCTAGGTTAATAGGATTAACCTAGGCCTTCATACTCGGACAAACCTGGGGTAGGTGTATGCCTATAAGTTTGGTGTCTAAGTTGGCTAACCTAGAGTTCATGTCGAATCTTCTCAGGGTTGATTCTAGTTTTTTATCTTATTGGATTTTAGATGTTTATTTGGGTAAATATTTAAGTCATGTTTTGGTTTCATTCTCAAGATTTTCCACTCATTTTAAGATAGATATTCCCAAGTTTTGATTAAAATTTTTAGGTTTGCGGAGAAAGCCACTGAAGTTTTCATCCTCCCTCTTTTATGTACTTTTTTTTAGCACACACATGAAACAACATAAAGAAATAAACATAATAATAGTCTTGAATTAAACTCAGCTTTAGGGTTGAACATGGGTCAACGATTTTATTTTGGGTAATTTAGTCATTTGGATGATTTAGAGGTTGTTCATTTCATTCGGGTACTTTTGGAGTGTTTTAAGTCATTTGGGTGGTTTTGGGTTATTTGAGGTCATTTTGGCCATTTCAGGGTGTTTTGGCTCATTTGAGTGATTTCGGGTCATCTGTGAGGTTTTAGAGTGATTTCGGTCATTTAGATGTTTTTGGGGTGTTTCCGGGTTATTTTGGTGGTTTGGGGTGATTTAGGTCATTTAGCTTAAGTTGGACTAGACCTAAGTTGGGTTAAGTCTAAATTGGGTCAGGTCTGAGTTGGTTCAGACTCGGGTTAAGTTTTAGGGTTTAGATTAAGATAGGCTAGACCTGTGGTCAGGTCTAGCTTAGGGCGAGTCTAGTGTAGGTCAAATGTGGGTTAGATTTTATGTTTTTTGGTTAAGTTGGGCTAGACTTGAGCTTAGTCGGTTCAAAGTTGGATCACACTTGGGTTGGGTTTGACTTATGTTAGGTTTTATGGTTTAGGTTAGGGTGGGCTAGACTTTAGTTAGGTCGATTCTTGATTGTGTTAGACTTGGGTTAGGTTTTAAAGTTTAGCTTAGGTTTGGCTAGACCTGAGTTGATTGGGTTTGGTCATACCTGGGCTAGGTTTTGAGGGTTTGTGATAGATTGGGCTAGACCTGAGGTGGGTCGGTCTAGGTTAGGCAAGTTCTGGATTGGGTTAGAATTAGGTTAGCTCTTGGGTTTTGAGATAGGTTGTGTTAGACCAGAGCTTGATCAATTTTTGGTCGAGGCAGTTTTGGGTTCGATCAAACCTGGGTTAGGTTAGGGTAGACCTTAGCTAGGTCTGGTTTAGGTTGGGTCATACCGGATTGGGTTTTAGTTTTTTTGGGTTAAACAATTTCGACAATTAGGATTAGGTCGAGTTTAAGTCAACCCGACTCAAAACCAAACTTAAGCCTAATCCAAGGATATTGAGTTAACCTGAACTAGACTTTTAAAATGCTAAACTTAAATGCTTAAATTAAGCACTCAACTTAAAAGGAAAAGGAAAGTGAGAAAATACCTACAAAGAGGCAACTGACCAGAGCTTGATTGCTTCACCACTAGATTCATTCATTTCCTTCAAGCAAGAACAGCGTACCAAGCAGACAAAGCACGACACCTCAACATGGTCAAACAACTGCCTTTTATAGGTGATGGAGGTTGTCTTGGGATGTCAATCAGATAAGAAATTTATTATCTTGATTACTCTGATAGTTTCCGCAACTGTTGATTGTTGTTGGACGATTGTTGAGATAAAAATATGTGAACTAATTCCATAAATTGGTGATGTAGTATAGGGGGCATGGCTATGCCCATAATGTGTGTGGTTATGCCTCAAGACTGGCGTGACCAGTCACTCCCCAGGCCTAATGTGATCACACTAGGCTAGAAAGAGGCAAGTGTGTTGCTTTTAGGGTTCAGAGGCACTGTGACCTTTCTGGAAGCTCCATATGACTTTAGAAGATGCATGTGACCTAAGAATGAGGTCAACAAATTGAACCCCAATTTGTGTCGAGAGCTATTCAATTTACGACACACATATTGACATTGACTGAAATAATAACTGAGAAGATTTGTGTTTAGATTTTTTCGATTATAGTTTTGGGATCCACAGGGGATTGTCAGATTGACCTAAACAAATTAAGATGGAAAACCTTGTGGATTCACGTCCAACCCAAATTGTGAATAATATGACTAGATAAAAAAGGACAGCATAGGGGCATATCATTCAACCTTAGAAATAGCCAGAAGTAATATAGAAAAATACATATCTTAGAAGGAATGCGCAGAGACTCACATTTAACCTAAGACAAAAAGATTTAAGATTTAGAATGACTTTACTCGGTATGAAAGCATAAGGACTTACACCCCTCCTAAAATAGAAAGTTTTAAGATTTGAAAATGTCTATGCTCCGTAAGAACGCATAGGGACTTGCATCTCACCTAAGACAGAAAGTTGTTAAAGATTCAAAAACATCTATGCTCAGCAGGAATGCATAAGGACTTAAATCCCACCTAAGGTTGAAAGCTTTTTAAGATTTCAAAATGTTTATGCTTGGTAGAAAAGCATAATAACTTATATCCCACATTAGATGGAAAGATTTAAGATTTCAAAATGTCTATGCTTTGCAAGAACATATAACGGCTTATATGCCACCAAAGATGAAAAAGATTTAAGATTTGAAATAAATACCTGGACACATCAGCAAAAAGAGAATGTAGGAACTTATTCTTGATTAAAACAACTTGTTTTGATTTCTTTTAGTTTATTTTTAGGTATTTGATGATTAAGACAAAAAAATTTTCCTAGCAAAAATATTATTTGTATAAAACTTTTGTCAGTTAGCCAATATACTGCTCTGTTGTACCCACAATTATAACAAAAATAGTGAACCAAAAGTTTTGAATAATGAGCGTCAACCCATTTCCCCTAGCACACACTAGATGAGTTTAACAATCCTTCTTAAGTGTAATGGTCATAATAGGACAAATCCTAGATTGACATAGTCAAGGCTCCAGTTATTGTTGAGGCCAAATTTACACAATAAAGTTGGCAAACCTAAGTAAGGACAGAGAGTACTTCAATATCTCATTGAGTCATACTGAACTAAACATCGTAACTCAGATTTAATTGACCCAGTACATTAAACCTATTAGTAGATGCAACATAGTTACTAATTTAATGAGCCTATTATGATAGATCCATTTGTTAGATCTACAAAATGATAAATCTAATTATCTTATCCCTAGGGATTCTAGTGACCGTACTACAAGAAATATTAGCCACTTTCAAGATTTACTCAACCACTGTATAAACTGCATAACCAACCTCTTTTCAATTAATGGTCCACAAGCTAGAAGAAAGAAACAAAAATAATAGAATGACAATCAATATAATGCACAATTTGGACAAGTGTTCCATGACTGCCCAGATTTACAAGTCAATAGTGAAGTAGTGTTTGGACCCTAAAATCCTTCAACATTTCCTAGCACTACTGCCTTAAGTGAATTGGTATACTCTGACTGTAAGCACGATGTTATGACTCTGAGGCATACAATGATTGACTCTAGTGATCGGTTACATATAAATAACTTCTATCCTAGTTTCACTCAATCAAGGTGTCAAGACGTTGGGGTTGGTTTAACTAATCAAGAAGACCAGCTCTGAAAGAGGAAAAAAAAGATATCTCTATTGGTATGCAATAAGTTGAACTGAGAAAAAGCTCATCTAAGAGATTCATTTCAACTAATAATTGGCAACTTAAAGGACTAACTCATAGAACCAACCTTTACTGATCTCGAATTAATCAACCTTGTCACATCATTATGGCAGAGGGCATACTCCAACTTCCCTTAGATCAAAACCAAACTTGTCAGAGAATTTGTAAAAGATCAATCTAAGTTTGGGGACCCTTTTCCAATGTGTGGGGAGTATATTAGATGAAAGTAATACACACCAATTCGAGATTTACTATCTCAACGAACTATTGGTAATACGTGCACTAGTTAACTTTATCACACTGTTATTGTGCTACATAGGGTGTTCTCCAACTTCTAATGGACTTGAAGAAGTTTTAGATAAATTTTACAGTGGGTTACACTGAAAGAGACCAAAGTCACATTTCAGATTTATCTCTAGCATAAAGGATTAACAACCAAACCAAACCTGACTAATCTGAAGACAACCGACCACATTATGATGGAGCCACAAAGAGGCATAGTCCAACTTCTGATGGATCAAGAGCGATCATCTTTTGGCATTCGATATATTAAGTTAAGAAAGACTTAGTTTACAGCATCAACCTCTACTACTAAGCTCAACTGCTTGAGATTAGTCAACCTAATCACATCATGCTTGAGATTAGTCAACCTAATCTCATCATGCTAGAGTCATGACGGACCTGAAGAAGTGCAAAAGTTGTGCATTATAATTTTCATTTAAAAACTTTTAATTTAATTTGTTTCATTTGATTTTCTTTCTTGATTTAAATTCTACCAGGTCTGTTGTGAAGTGACCAAGACATAGCAAAAATGTCTTCTTATCTAAAACAACGCTGAGATTAAGCTGACCTACTAAGCTATGCTCAAGAACAGAATTTCCTTCACATATACTTAAAGGTAGGGTCTCTCATAGCTTGAGGGGCTGCAATCCCTCAAAATCTGAATCGGGATGGTCTTTGTATGGTGCCTTGTCTTCATCCATTTTTCTGAGAGTCAGGGAACCCTCCTTCATAGGAATCCTAGAATGCAATGCTTTGTCAGGCTCGCTCCATTTCTGTATGAGTGCAAATCCAATTAGTAGCAGAATCTCAATAGATCCTTTTGATTCTCCCGAATCCACAACTAGTATTTCCTTTCCAAATAGTATGTGGCATTTGTTGATAAACAAGACAATGCTAAATAGTCTTAGAAAATAGTGGTGATCATTGTGCGGAGGAATATAGTCTCCTTCTTCGTAAATATTGATTATGCAGCTTTTAGGGGCACAATCAGCCAGCAGTATGCACCACAACACCATCCTCTTAATCATTTTCTTGATAATTGATGACAGGGGATCCACTCAGTGTGCTTATTAATCCCTAGGGAATTTCCTTCTTTGTCATGAGCGAAATTATAACAGCATCCGCACTAAATAGTGATTTTGTCTTTTCCTCGCATCTATTACTATGGTACTAAATAAGTTCTCCTTATCAAAATAAAAGCTTGGCCTTTATCCCTTAGATCAAATATGCAGTCCAGTATCATCCTTTCATCACATTCTAAAAATACTCTGATATGCAACTCTAGCCCTTCCAAAATGTTGACATACCTTCCTTGTATTTCCTTGTGGTTCTCGAATTCTTGTTTCCAGAACCTTTGCATCTTCTCCAACTCATATATGGGAAACATCTACAGATGTTGCAGCTTGACGTATTGGGGTATGTAAGGCTCTACATATGGGTGCTTTGTACTTCTGAGCACCATCAAAGTTATCATGTAATCTTTCAAGGACCTGTAGCGCTCCAAATAGAGAACATTGCATTCTCGGAACTCTGAGAATGACCCAGCTGGCGTGCAATCTGGCAGTACTAGCCTCGCTTTATCAGCATTGCATCTTGGACATCTCACGCATGGCTCTGTAGGCATGCATTCTAACAACGAAGGCCCCATTGCAACTTCAGGATCATCATTTCCTGTCGAGAACTATGCAGGTGGCTCTTCCGCTAACTGATCATAGACTCCTTCCTCTATAACCTATGCACCTTCCATTGGTTCCTTAGCTTGTCTCCTTTCGAGGCTTTTGAGGGCTCTGCACTTGCGATGGCTCGCATTTCTTCACTGCAACTGTCTTAGCGGTTCTGTTCACGAAGATGCTTTGATCAATTCCCCTTTCAAAGTCATGAACATTGAATTCATTTGTGTAGCCTTTGTCACAGGACCATCAGTATCGAGAACTTCCTTTGTAGTCTTTTTAGATATCTTCCTTTACACCGAGGTTTCCTCTTTTTAACGAATTTAAATTAACGATTCCAAACCTTCCTTACCCTTCTACTCGGCATATATATATATATATATATATATATATATATATATATATATATATATATATATATATATATATATATATATATATATATAT